>JAPWDM010000004.1:66267703-66692703 GCA_035578155.1 Brachynemurus nebulosus | reverse complement strand
TAACAAAACACAAAAATATTAATTACAAGTTATTACATTTCAGTAAAATTTATATAAAAAAAGTCATTTTAAAAGGAGTTTATCATTTATAAAATTATAAAAACCACTATATAACAAAAGCATATTTAAATAAAAGTTCCATCAATTAACTTTTTCAATTGATTATGATATCAAAACATTCGTGTTAGAAGTTCTATCAATTATTAAGCACAGAAAAGAATGTCATCTCTAATTTTCAGTTATTTAAAACAAAATCAAAATAACACGTGCGTTTTTTGTTTTGAAATCCAGTTATTGAGTTCCAAGAAATATAAGAAAATTTTGTTTTTATTTTTGGATAGTTAGTATAAAATTGAATTAAATCTTGTAAAAAGAGAACAAAATTTCGTGTTAAATCAAATTTATCTAAGAAAAGCTCATGTAAAAACAAAATTAGGTGTATTTAAATTAAAAGTAATATATATTATTTCAAAATAAACTAAAAAATACAATGCCACCAAGTATTCTATATAAATTTAATTCTGGAATTTTAAATGATCGTATAGGTTCATAAAACCGAAAAACCTACTGCATTGAACGAAGCACCTTTTTATTAAAAAACTATTAAATATAGGAAAATTATTTTGATAACTTTTTGAAAAAAGAAATTTATTTTAGTCATCTTACCTTTTTCTTCATTTAATAAAAAGATAAGATAAAATATAATATATATCCTGTGCTAGCTCCGCAATTAAAGATATTATCAACATCGGGGTTAGTTCGGGGTTATAAGTCAAAAATGAGTAGTTACAGAAAAACTCAAAGAAAATATTTTGCCCGATTATTTCAGAGTAAATTATTGTCTGACATTAGAACTAGTATTGAATTAAATATTTATTGAGTAATTTATTCATTTCTCAAGCTAAATTTAAACAACATTACAAAATATTTTTTTTCACTTTCCGAGATTATTTTTCAAGATAGACATACCATTTTATACATCAATAGAAAGAGGAGAAAAAATTTCATTAACTGTTCCAAAATCTATTTCATGTTTAGTAAGAAAAACAAGGTTCGGGGTCATACCTCGAAAATGGATAGTTACTGAAAAATTCTAAGAAAATATTCAAATTCTACGTAAATAGTTGATATTAGAATTTATAGATGAAAATAACTTAATTCTTATCAGTAAGAAGTTATGGGAAAAAAGAAATTTGGAATTATGTCGATAGCTCCTAAACTATTAGAAAGTTTAGAGATAGCGTTTGAGGCATTCACTCTAACCAAATTAAACTCATTACATCACTCTACCGGAAAGGGCAGAATAACCTCTGCCGCGCCAGCTAGTATCTTTCATATCTTTTTGTTACATAGATATTAAAGGATAAGGTTGGATGTCAGTAGTAAATTTAATATTTGACGGGGGGGAGGATAGTTTGTCCCTGGGGCCCTTGATTTCTCTCCACGGCCCTGACTACAGGATTTCTACCAGAACTACAGGATGCCTACTATACATATATTATTATTAAACTATAGGATTCCTACCAGAACTATAGGATTGAGCTATAAATGTCTACTCTTTGAAATCAAATTCAATGACATTTATTTCTCTAGTCTTAAATTTTTACTATAGTACTTTATGACTCATCAAATTTTTTGATACTTAAGGGTGATCTTAAAAAATTTTACCCATTTTCTTTTAGATATTTCATTTTTGATTAAGATTCCACATTATATTTAAAATTAATAAAAAATTTTAAAAATATTCTAAGAAGATCTATTTGACCGGAAAATACACAAGAAGATCAAAAATATGTCTTGTTTTCTTCCATTCCACTGCATAAACTATTTGAAATTAAGAAATGAAATTTTCAGATATGAAAACTGAAAGTGTGATCTATGTTATGACGAAGTCCTTTTTTCAATTTTTTGTTTCGTGTCAGTGGTAGAAGCTGCTAAAAATTTTCATTTTGTCTAGCTACTTTTTCGCAAATTACAAGCATACGATGTAAAATTTAAAAAAAAAAAACTCCACGTCAGGATGTCAAGTAACCTTTGTTCTAGCGAATAAGTTTATTCTAAGAAAAACCTTTTAGAAAATAGCTGCGGTGGAGTGTAAATTAGCTTTCTATTTCTGTCCTTACCGCACTGTTCCTTTTGTTTCTAACAAAAAAGCTTCAGTTATAACTGTTGGTATCCGTATGAGAGGTCTCTGCATGTTGTTATTATATATATATATATATATATATATATATATATATATATATATATATATATATATATATATATATATATAGTGGTGGTGGTCAAAATAATGAGAGTGCTTGTATTTTGTTAGCGTGAGAGCTTTTAATGCTCTGATAACTGCTAGAATTACCGTAGAATTACCGTAATTGACGCGTAAACCTTAAAATTTACGAGTAAGTTTCTAGATACACTCTTTGTGAGCAAATATAGCCCCAGTATTCTCGGGTGGAAACGTCTGATGCGTGGTATTAATTTAACAAGCTTAAAATTTAGTGGACAAAATAACAAGAGTGCTTCGATTCCTTAGAAGTTGCTTCTATAAACAAGATAAAGCTTTAATTTACACGTAGGAACATTTTATTTCCTTTTAGCGAATTTCCATTCTGGAAATTCAGCTATTATAGCAGCTCTTATGGTAAAACCTAAGTGCGGGACTATGGTAGAAATTTGTTTTGGCGCCTCTAGAACCCGAAAATCTACTTCATTAATTCATTAAAAGCCTCATCTGTTACGAACAGAAAAAAAATGTTTCGTACCAAAGTTGAGTATTTTGTCCCGTAGAATCCGAATCTGCAATAAAAATGGGGGTTTCTCTTTTAGATTTCAAAACTACGCCCGAACTCCCCCTCACAAGGGGCAGGGGGGCTTATTTTAAGACAGAAAAATGCCTTCTTCAGAAATACTATTTTTTTGGTCAGCCAAAGTTTCCCTACAGGCTTATTTTTCAAGACATAGAAAATTCCAGGTTAATTGGATCACGCTGTATATATTCTATATATTTTTAAATTGTCCTCAAAACGTTAAGGAAAACTGTATATTTTTAACAAAAAAAAGTTTTATGGAAAAGTTTTTAAAAAGTTACAGAACGTTTATTGAAAAGTAGAGTCGAGAGTAAATTTATAACTCACCGACATCGCAACATAACTTATTTTTAATAGGTCTCTCTGGGCAAACCAAGATTATCTCTCAATTATCTCAAGAACGCAGAGAGATCAGAGGCTAAAATAGGTGCCAATGGTATATTTATTACTCACCGATATCGCAACATAACTTATTTTTAATAGGCCTCTCCGGGGCTGCAAACTCTATCTTAACCTGCTAGACCCTTTATTTTGAAGTCACTAGAAATCGAAAACATATATATATATATATATATATATATATATATATATATATATATATATATATATATATATATATATATGTATATATATATATATATATATATGTATATATATATATATATATATATATATATATATATATATATATATATATATATATATATATATATATACCTCTTTTCAGATAAAATTGATCAGGAGTTTTCGTTAAAAAATTAAATAATTCTTATATTCGAAACAAATCGATCTTCTATTCTTTTCTAAAAATAAACTGCAATAATATTAATAGATTTGAGCGTCACTTTATGGTATTCCATATTTGTAAATAATAAACAAATATTTTACTTCGCAAAAATACCACTTTTATTTTGAAACTGTGACAATATTGTTTCGAACCGTCAGTTCATTTTTAAACAGAATTTCTGAAATTTATTTTTAATAGGCCTCTCTGGGGCTGTAAACCCTATCTTAACCTTCTAGACCCTTTATTTTGAGGTCACTAGAAATCGAAAACCTTATATTATATATATATATATATATATAATATATATATATATATATATATATATATATATATATATATATATATATATCGAAAACCTTATATTATATATATATATATATATATATATATATATATATATATATATATATATATAATATAAGGTTTTCGATTTTTAGTGACCTCAAAATAAAGGGTCTAGAAGGTTAAGATAGGGTTTACAGCCCCAGAGAGTCCTATTAAAAATAAATTATGTTGCGATATCGGTGAGTAATAAATATACCATTGGCACCTATTTTAGCCTCTGATCTCTGTGCGTTCTTGAGATAATTGACCATATATATGCTAGAGCGGGTATTTTTGGAAATTTTTTTATTCCGAAACTATTACATCAAGACTGATAAAACCAAGACTGTTTATTAGCTAGTACGTTGTACTATATATTCTGTATTTTTTACAGAATTTTCTAACAATTTCTACCACCTAAAAAAATTAAAAATAAAAAATTCCTATTTTTTTCCATAGTTCTCGGAAAGGTACAATCACAGAAAAATTATATAATATAGCTTAGTATGTCTACTATTGTCACTAAAAAGTGCAACACTTCGAAAAAAAATAATATATCCTTATGACCTCTCTAGAGTACTCACCACTTCATATCTCTCTTTCATATAAACTTGCTTATAAATATTTAATCAAGTAGTAGTTACAGTTGATTTCCATCTAAAACAAAACGATCTTTATGAGTGACGAGTGTATAGGTAAGGGGGGTATATATACAATACCATAATTATGCACGATTGATATATAGATTATATAGAGTATATGTACGGTGGAGTTAATATGAACGATTCAATAAACAACCGTAGCTCAATCTTTGTCTTGGCATAATAGATACTACAGGTACCACAGATCTGCTGCAGAATACATCAAGTATTGGATAGTATATCGACCCTTCTGGCATCTATGGTGCCTAAACAGAGATCGAGCTATGTTCATTTAACTTATTCGTATACTGTACACTGTATACGAACTTGTTGACGTGCTATAGCATCGTGTTGCAGTTAATGAAATTTTACTTGAGGCTACACAGCACTATAACCGTCTACGTGTTAAAAGTGCAGCAGACGCTCCGAATTACAGTGATTATTTACAAAAATAATAAATAAGTTCAAGAACTTGTTATTTATTTATCCATTATTATATGGGATATTAATTGATTAATTGTTGTAATATGGTTATGATTAGTCTCGGTAACTATCCTCACTGATAATTACATGAATATTTTCTGTTGTGAATATATTAGATAATTGCTAATCCGTAAACTGGCGACATTCAACTCATTGTCACTTTAGTCATGTCTATGTGAATTTTAATATCTAGAGTAAGATAGATGGGTTATAAACAATTATTTTTTTTGCTCTTGCGGCATCCATGTCAGTGATTCCCTTTATAACTATTGGCGTGCAAGCAACAATGATGGACATAATCGTTCCTTCTCTTACTTTCATATTTTGTACAGTCGATACATTTTTATGTTGAACATCCAAGAATTCCAATTATTTATATAATTTTATATCACTCATATAAATAGGCAACAATACTATTGATTACACTATCAAAATATATTTTTTCCCGTATATTCGTTGCTTATTAATCTACACATGACCAATATACTGATACGTGTATACGTGATAAGTTTTGTTTCAGTATTAATATACCTTGATCTTACTTCCAGTTTTAATATGTTGCCCGCTGTTATGACAAAATGCTACTTGAGATTATATTGTACCTTTCTCGTATAGTACGTCCAGCACAAGTATTATTTAGTATATTCATAATAGAAAACAATACCTTTTCTTCTAAATAGAATCGATCCATGATATTTATATCCAAATCAATCCCTTCCTATTTCCCTTAATCGTTCGTATTAATCCACACCGTACATATACTCTATATAATCTATATATCAATCGTGCAAATGGTATTGTATATATACCCCCCCCCCCTTACCTCATACACTCGTCACTCATAAAGATCGTTTCGTTTTAGACGGAAATCAACTGTAACTACTACTTGATTATATATTTATAAGCAAGTTTATATGAAAGAGAAATATGAAGTGGTGAGTACTCTAGAGCGGTCATAAGGATATTTTATTTCTTTTCGAAGTGTTGCATCCACCTGATCTGAATGGACTTTTTAGTGATAATAGTAGACATACTAAGCTACATTATGTATTTTTTCTGTGATTGTACCTCTCCGAGAACTATGGAAAAAAATAGGAATTTTTAATTTTTTTAGGTGGTAGAAATTGTTAGAAAATTCTGCAAAAAATACAGAATATAGCACAACGTACTACCTAATAAACAGTCTTGGTTTTATCAGTCTGGATGTAATAGTTTCGGAATAAAAAAATTTCCAATAATACCCGCTCTAGCATATATATATATAGTCAATTATCTCAAGAACGCAGAGAGATCAGAGGCTAAAATAGGTGCCAATTGTATATTTATTACTCACCGATATCGCAACATATTTTTAATAGGGCTCTCTGGGGCTGCAAACCGTATCTTAACCTGCTAGACTCTTTCCGGAACTCATATAATTTCATTAAAATAGTTGAATTCTAGTCAATAAAATAATTCAAAAACTATTTAGAAGTACATTACTAGGTCAAGTGAAAAAGTAGGATAAGCTAAAAAAATAAGCAGTTTTAAAATAAAATTGAGTGAGTTGTTGTTGATAGAAAAAAGTTTAGGTAAAACTGAAAAATTTGGTTGATTTGTTTGTGATTAAAGAGCTATAATTTATAACTATTTAAACCATTTGTACGGTAAAATCTAATTAAACGTTTAACATTACCTTGAGCCTTACTGTACCAATATTCAGAATATTTGAAAATCTTATTAAAACTAACTTTTGGCAGGCAACTCATTATAATTACGTTTTCTTCTGCCGTGTTACTGAAAATAGGTAACGACGTAGGTCGCATCCTAATAAGTTACTTATTTTGTTATCATTCGTATTTCAATTGTTTCTTTTACAGAGGTTGGATTAGATTATTATATTATCTTTTTCTAATACATAATGTGGAATCGAAAAAGAATTTTTTAAGGTGTATTAAAAATTTTATATTCAGTTATTGGTTTAAAATCCATATGACGTCATTTTGAAGGGTTGAACTAATTGATGACGCAAAGGTCTAAAATAAATGCACATACATTGACGCAGAGATACAAACTTAGATATATACGTTTTAGTTAATTTTTCCAGAAGATCAATGTTATTTCAATATAACAATTTCCTATAAGATAGATATTTACATACGCACATTCAATTATACATATTGTATAAATGTAATCATAAATATGTAACACATATACAGAGCGTTTAACCAAACTAGCTACATAGATAAACAAAAAGTTCTAGAAGTTGCTGAAGAATGTCCTAATTTTTGCCTTTACTTACAAGGAGAGGTTCAGGTATGGTCGTCACCGATTTCAATCAAATTTCATCTGCTAGTAGAGCATAATATCAATATCAAAAATTTATAATGTTAAGGTCCACTTCTCAAAATCACAGAAAATATTTTTATTTAAAACTTGAGCAAAAATATAGGTAAGATATAATCAAGTTATTTAGTAGATTCCATCAAAAACTCAAATGACTTGAAAAAATTATCTATGGTAGCACTTATTCGATGTATTAAATTTTCAAAGTGCTTCTGTAGTCGGTCTATCGTAAAATAAGCCTGTTTTTTATTATGTTTGTTTATAACGGATACTTTTCATTATTGAGAACTTTGATCGCAATTATCTCATAAACCGTGTGTCGTAGTGAAAAAATAACGAAATTTATGAAGACTTAAGCGAAGCAAGTTGTAGGTATTCCAAACGTATTGCGAATGTTAAAACCAACTCTTCGTTATCGAAAATTATCGATACCGAATTATTTTTCATAAAGTGATTATAATTTATGCTCCATTAGTCTCATTGATCTGGTTAACAATAGAATATTTTTTTAAAAATTACTTTTCGTTATTTTTCGTAATCGTAAACTTTTGATTGTAAATATCTCGTAAACGGTGCATCGTAGCTCAAAAATAACGAAATTTTTGAAGGCTTAAGCGGTGTAGGTTGTGAGTATTCCGAACGTATTGTGAATGTTAAAACCTACTTTTCGTTATCGAAAATTATCGATACCGCGTAACTAAATCATAAATTCGTTATAACTGGTTAATTTAGGCTCTGTTAATCCCACTGACCTGGTCAGTAATAGAAAAATTTTTTAAAAAAACTACTTTTCGTTAACTTTCGTTATCGAAAACTTTAATCGTAAATAGCTCCTAAACGATGTGGTGTAGTGAAAAAATAACGAAATTTTTGAAGGCGTAAGGGGAGCAAATTGTAGGTATTCCAAAAATATTACAACTATTGAAATGTAGTTTTCGTTATCGAAAATTATCGATATCGAAAATAATGATATTTTCAAAATTTAAATATGTCAAATTATACATATTCGTTATCATTTCTATTACAAAATTAAATTAATTAAATCCGTCTCAATTACAACTTCGTACTTTGACAATGTAGTTTTTATATAGGTCTGCATTATTTACAATTTATTATTTTATTTTTAATATTCCATATAACGCGGTATTCACTTACTTTGTATTAATTCTCAATCTCCATATAATGCGGAAACGCATTCCATATAACGCGGTATATTTTTTTTTGTTTTTCTTTTTTTTTTTATTTTTATGATGCGCTTTGCATAGAACGAATTTCTGCCATCAATTAATTCTGGTTCTCCTATAACGTGAATTCCATATAACGCGGTACGAATTAACCGCACTATAGGAGACTTTACTGTATGTACTGTATAGATATAGAGAAACATCACAGAAGCATATTATGCTAGCTACGTCCAATTAGAACACAAAAAACTGATTAAATGTGGTGTTAGTTTTATCGTTATATTGCACAAATATGAACATGTTAAGTATAATATTATGAATATGATACGAATACATACATGTATGCAAATCTGTTATAGAAACTGTGATAGAATGGCGACAGTCTATAACTACTGGTATGTACTGACAATTTATATTAGAACTGGAATTTAATTTTAAATATTTAATTAAAAGTCTATTTTAATTTAATAGATGGCGCTAAAAATATTTTATATTTAATTGGAAATAGGTGATTTATAAGTGCGTGTAAGTAATATCTTTAAGAAACTGATCTAATTATCTCCGGAGAGCTATATCAGTATTAAAGCGTAATTTTGAATTTTGTTACAGACAGAAGTATTCGAATAATATTAGAGTGAGCTCGTGAAACACATTCGACTTCTTGTAGTGTCCGACAGACAATCACGTACAAGCGATTTAAAATTCATACTTTTTACAAAACATCAAAAGTAGAGGGAGCCCAGGCTTGACGAGGGGGTCCGCAGCTCTTGGCAGAGAGTCCGAGAAAAAAGTTACGAGTTCTTTTTTGCTTACACTTGTAATTTTGGGAGGAAATTTTTAAAAAATGCGATTTATTCCCGGAAACATATTTTCAGCTTTTTATTTGATTACTAAATATTTTACATTAAAATGTATTGCAAGCACATATATTTGTATTATACTTGTACACATAGAATTTGCAAATCAAAGTTACCATCCTGTTGCATCATTTGCAAATCAAAGTTATCATCAAAATCTTTAGTTAAAGGGAGAAAGAAATATAATTTAATTTCTATTTATTCAAAGTGTATTATCAAAAGAACACTTGCTGTACTTATCGCCCTTAACACAATACTCATATATCAATGATAGACACGATGATATAAGTTAAGAGAATTTTTTTTATTTACATTTTAAAATTCATTTTCATGAAAAGTCAGCATTCAATTCTAATTTTCTCTTATTCGCACAGTAGTAAATTACATAACATATTACTATCATTGACAATGAAATAATATACCGAAATTACCACCAGCTTTCTAAATTCTAACTATTACGGCATAACCCCATTATGTATACAAGAGGAAAGAGGAATATTGGTTAAAATCTGTCTCTCTTAAACATAGACAAAGATAGATAAATTCTAACTAGGGCGGCGTCACACTGAGCGCCGTCGTTCATGGACCAACAGTAAGTAATATCATTGAGTAATAATCTATGAGAGGTAAAAAGCTGGACATAGATATCTATTTTTTCCAAAACAATATTATAGCTCTTTTGATTGTATTTGTGACTAATTTCTATAGAAGTATGTGTGTGCTGACTGTGAATGTGTTTGTTGACATTTATACAATTAACAATTCACCTTAGGAGGTCTATCCTAAATAACAAGAGACCAGATAATTATGGTAAACTAGAAAATATAATAACCCCGGATTTTTTTCCTTCTTTAATATATAGATGATTTATAGATGTCAAAATTACTACTAATAACAAATAATATTAAAATTCATACAACTTACTGAAAAAAGTTTTAAAAGTAATTTTATTTTTACCTATAAAAACATTTTATAATTCAGAAAAATGTAAAAACTTTACTGATATGATTTGGTAATAATATAATTAAATTCATACACTGAAGGGTTTTTACTATAACCTTTCTTTTTGCTCTGATTTGGAAAAATGTATTTTCAGCTATGTTCTGTTTTAATTTTAATGTTAATATGAAATCGATATTTGAATTTTCTACAAATACCTTTTTCAGTTAATGTAATCTTACCATCAATTTAGGTAGCGGCATTTAAAAAGGCCATATAATTTTTCAAGGAAAATTTGTTAAGTTTTAAAATAATTCTAATTCCTGCCGCGACACTTTTGCTATATACTTGGATTGCTAATTTTACGTTCATTTTTGGGAAATCATTAGAAGACGCATGTTTAGCAGTTATTTTAGAGCAAATTTTTGTACTATTATACTGTCTTACTGGAAGAGTTCTCTTAATGGCTCACGAAATCATCTAGTGTTTTAAAACCTGTTCCCATCAGAGTTTCTTACTGATTTAATGAAGTAATATACACATCAAACAAAGCACAAATGCGTTTAGAATTAGACTGAAAGTAAGGAAGGACTTTCAATAGAAACACCGAGATGTTTATAAACTTTTCTATTATTTGCACCTTAATAGCAAATTACAACTTGTACCTTGAATCCATTGTTTTCGGCCGATAAAAAAAATACGTGTCTGTTATTTTTCTTTGGTCTACACACCTACCAAGCTTCAACAAAATCGAGAATTATCACTTCAAGACCTTTACTTGTGAGTAAAGCAGTCGGTAGGCATGTTACATATGCGTTTCCAGATGTTAGCCATTGCCTCTTCTTTTGGAAAAGAAAACATTTTTATTGTTGCTGTACTACGTTTTGTATTTTTACAAGAATTGAGACAACAGGTATTGCAAGTTTTTCGGTTATCTTTACTGATACTCATTTTTTTTTTTTTTTTTTGATAATAAAAAAATCAACTAAATTGATGGTTATTTAGTACACACCTATATAACATACGAGTATACCTAAACAATCAAATTAAAAGTTTCCTTTTAATTTCTTGAAGAAAAATGTAGGAAGTCGTTCTTGTACATCAAAATTTCAGCTAGTTGTTCACTTCCCCTCCCGTAGGTAAAAGTAGAAATTAGCAGGGATTTCAGAATTCCTGCTTTTTCTTTCCAGCTCTCAAATATATATTTAATAATTATGTTAACGAAAGTCATTGTACATAAATTAAAAACAAAACATGTAGTGGTTTTTTATTAAATATTTTAAGCTATAATAGTTTTTGGTATACTGAATTTAAAATATCGAAGAATAACAAATTTAGACAAATGCAAGTTGAGCAGTGATAATCAATTACATGATTGTCGCAGTTATTTCTTACCGTTTATGCCGATTGTAATTGTCATAAAGTTTATTTAAATAGTTTCAAAAATTGTCAAAACTTTCTTTACTTAAATTTTCTTTACTTTATATATTTTATCTTCCCTACATAAAGTAGGAACTTTAAGAAATTTGCAAGTAAAAAAAAGTACAGTAACAGACCTAATACAACACAGCCAGTACAGATAATAATACAAAATAATATTTTTGAAACTAAATTAAAATTTTGAAAAATAACATAGGTACATTAAATATTATATGTATACTAAAAAATCTTTTCTTAAAGTTTAAAGTCACTACGAAAGTGTGAGACACGAAATAAAAATAAATATACATAGGTTTGATAGGTTTATCTTTTTTAGTATGTATGTTTTTTATATTTAAATTTTTTACAGAAAAAAAACAGAAAAAGAAACTGGTAGGATTAACTAAAAGGTGGTTAATATTTTTATGTATTAACGTGTTGGTGTATAAACTGTATAAACTATTGTGTATGTGAACGAATATACGTATATTCAATCAAGAAGTTATCTCAAACAAGAAGTTATCAAATTTTAACATTGTTTTTTTCATCTTGTATACATATGGTCTTTGGTAATATTTAATTTAACACCTTTACGGTTATTAGCGTTAAGTGAAACCTTTCTGGGTCACACACCACATCGCAGGACGTCAGCAATTCCATATAAAATGTATTAACTGTCAAAATAGTGTATTAATTAGGCATTTTTTCACTTTAGGTTATGACCATCAAGGTGTTAATAAACGAACATAATTCATTATTTATTCTAAAAATATAATAATTCATTATTATACTTCATGTTTATTTACGATTACAAAAAAGCATAAAGTAATGCCCTTTTATTTTAGTTAGTGCTATGCTAGTTTCAGAAATGCTAAAATGTTTTTTTTTTTTAATGTTCATATAGTTATTTTATATTCTGTTTATTATAACATTCATTTAATTTGTTCTCTTGTTTTATTTCTCATCAGTAATGTAAACGTATGAAAAAGTTATGTTATTTTTTAATTGATTTCATTTCCAGTAATGTAAAAATAATTTCCGTTCATAAGTAACGAAATAATAAAAATATTTGTGAAAGGAAATTTCAGTAAATAATACAGGAAATTGAACTAAAAATTAATTTATTTTTTTGGGTAAATTTACAATAAAAATTGGCTATAATGAATATAGATACACATACCTATTACACAAATTACACTTCTTGATATACACCTATATATGTGCCTAATATGTGAAAATACAGAGAACGCTCGGCTGTCGTATAATCAGTTTTCAAACCACGTTAAAGGATAATGGTTGTTTTCCGTATAGATTTCAGACGCAGTACGTGCAGTATTAAAACTTATATACAAGTTTTCTTCTAAGAGGGTAACTAAAAAAGTTCATGTGACTAACGTTCAAAAACGAGGCCTTCGTAGAATTTCTGGGCTTGGAATTTGATTAACGAGAGCAAACACATATGCATTTATTAGAAATGAATGAAAGACTGCTACATATCATAGAATCGTTATTTGAGAGGATTATTAGAAAAGAACCCTTTTTTCATTGCCAGAATCCCCAGCTACAGGAAACATATTGTATGGGATCAGGGGAATATTTCTTTTGGGCTCCGCGTGTGCAACCATGAGACTGGTATAAAAATATTCTATTCATCAAGTTAATAAATTGTTTCTAAAACATGACCATTAAAAATTACAGCTTTGAAAAATTCCTGTAGGGAAAATACTATGGTGCCTCCTTATTTGATACCTTGGATTTGGTTGTCGACTTGATCATATTTCTATTCCTGGGAACTCTTTGTCTGACATTTTTCCTGCAACTTAGCAGTCTATAGCAATGGAAAAAAATTCCTGTGACAGACAGACGTGACACGAGAATGATCCTATTTTCTTTTTAGGGTAGGGAACCTTAAAAGTTCCTTTCTAATAACACTCGCTAGTAATGATTCAAATACGTGTTTGCTGTCGTTGATTAACATGATGACGGTCATTAAAAATTATGATAAAATGACAAACTGATACATTGCTTTGACAACTAATAACCCTTTATATAAAATTGTTGATGTGGTAC
This sequence comes from Brachynemurus nebulosus, assembly GCA_035578155.1. Classification (NCBI taxonomy): domain Eukaryota; kingdom Metazoa; phylum Arthropoda; class Insecta; order Neuroptera; family Myrmeleontidae; genus Brachynemurus; species Brachynemurus nebulosus. The sequence continues at coordinate 66,678,867 of JAPWDM010000004.1, read as the reverse complement.
AGGGTAGTGTCGCAATTAATCAGGTCTTACTTGGCGTCTTACGGAGTCAATGACCATCAACCGGTTACATTTCTGAAGAAAATCTATGAAAGCCATGTTTTTGAACATTGATCATCGAAACCTTTTTTAAGTACTCAACTCATTATACGCTCTGAGTCCAGTTTCGCACCTTGTATTTTTTTTAACTTATTTCTTAGCGCGGCTGCACACCTAGGAGATACGACATGAGAGATACGACATGAGAGACACAAAAAATGTGTCGCTTGGAAACACGCATCGCTTGAGTACATTTAAATTGCATTGAAAACACAAAATTGATACACACCTAGGAGATACGACATGAGCGACACAGATATTTGTTTTAAGCGACATAGCTTTCTTGTCTCCTGTCTCTCGTGTCGAACGACATGTAAGATAAATTTAAAAATTATATTATACATTTGGAAGAAATGGTAATCAAATAGTATGTATTATGAAAAATTCGATTTAATAGCTAAATTTAATTAAATGAGTCGGTTAGGATATTTGATAGTAGTTGTAAAAAAATATGGTTCATTTCAATTAAATTTAACCATGCTTCGTCACTTTGAATTTAAATAATTTCCGTTTTCTTGGCTTTATCTCTACTGCATTTACGTAAATTTTATATTTACAGTTTTTTTTTTAGAAAAGAACAGAAGATTGATTTGTTTGGAAAATAAGAATTATTTAATTTTTTAACGACAACTCATGATCAATTGTATCTGAAATGAGGCATATATTTTAACATTTAAGTAATTACTGTAGTTATAATAGTACCGAATATTATCCATTTAAAAACTATATTACTCAAAATTGTAAAAATTTTAATTAAACAAAATTACAATTTACGATAATGACAACGTAATCAGAAACAACAACTAGAAATAGTTTACGTCAAAGATAATCATCATTTTTTTGATATATAAAAATTTGGTAAAAACATTAAATATAGAATTTCTCTTCTTTTTTCGTTATTAATCATTTCATTGTAATAAAATAATCAAAAATAACAATATGCAAAATCTGAATGTTACGAATATATATTACTAAGAATCTCTTGCCTAATTTTTGACAATAATACCGGCATGTGAAGGAATAGGAAAAATGATCCAGGAACGATGTGATGACTTGGGAAAGATGTGTTTCAGAGAGAATTTTTAAATTAGTATATAAAAAAGCATTTCTTTGCGAATTATCAATAAACTTTCTTCAAAAATATTTTTTTTTAATATAATATTAGATGCATACCGACAATTTAAAACTCTTTTTGAAAAACTGTCAAATACCGTATTCAAATACTGTGTATTACGAAGGAGGTAAGTCCAAAAACGTTCCAAAAAATGTATTAATTTTGTTAATTACGTTAAAAATTACCCATTTTTATGAAATTATGCCCTAAAACAATATTGTAAAAGTAATATCACAAATTTGACATGAAAAGCTACTGCCAACAAATTGAAAAATTCCACTTGTTGTAGTGTCCTTCATGTCGTACGTATTTCTCGTGTCGTATTTCCTAGGTGTGCAGATGCCATGTCTTAAGACAAATGTCTGTGTCGTTCATGTCTTATCTCTCATGTCGTATCTCCTAGGTTGATAGCCGAGCTTAGTGTTTGGTATTGTAATTATTACAGTGTTTCGTATTTTGTTTATAATACATATATTATGTTATTATCTAAATGTTGTACGTATTATTTTTCAAATATTCTACATCAGCGGTTTCCAAACTTTGTGCACTAACGCCCCTCCTATAAAAAATATAAAAAATTTTACTGCTGCCCCCCCATAAATAATATGTAAATTATTTTTTTACTGAAAAAACTCCTATTAACCTGGCGGACGACAGGTCTATAAGAGACTTGAGAGGAAACCGTTGATCAGACACGTATTCGATAATTGTGCGCTAAGATGACTCTGACCGCTTGAGAAATGTTATTGTTAAAATATTATGTACAGCAGTGAAGAGAAAAATTGGTGTTAAGCAGTTACATGGCTCTTTTTTGACAAAAAAAACCTAATTTATTCCAACTTTTGACAGTTTTTTTCTATTAGTAAATGCTTATGGCTTGCACTTGAACAAAGGGTTTTAAAAAAAATTAAATTTCAACTTTTAACAGTGTTTTAAACAAAAAAATTTGATTTTTGATAAAAATTTTCGTGTTTTTCGTTGATTTTCTACTTGTAAAATGAGATGTAATGAACGGAAACAGTAATTTTTTGTTCAAGTACAAGCCATAAGCATCTACTAATAGAAAAAAATTTTGTTTTTTATTTTAGGTAAGAATTTCACGAGTTACTCGGCCTATGGAGAAAAATCAGCGATTTTCAAAAACTAGCTGCCAATGGCCTATTTTTTTTTTTTTTTCATAACAATGTATGTAGTGTATTCTCTGCTATAATGGCATTTTGTTGCCTCTTATAAGACATGACAACCAGCGAAAATTTGAACCCGATCCTATGAGTCGTTTTTTGGCAATTGAGGGCAATAAAATTTTTTGTGGAAAAAAGTACCTATAGTAAGTACATGATTCCAAGTCAAATTTCGGGGAAACGATCCGTCGTGTATTTTCTACTGGCATAGCATTTTGTTATTTATTATATTAGCAACAAGCGGCGAAAATTTGAACCAGATCCTATGCGTGGTTTTCTGGCAATTGACGGTAAAAACAATTTTTTGTCGAAAAAAAACGATTATAATACATGATTCGAAGTCAAATTACGGGAAAACGGGTACCCGTGTATTTTCTGCTAGCATTGTGGTTTGTTGCCTATTATATTAGAAATACCCAACGAGTATTGTAACCAGATCCTATGCGTCGTTTTCTGGCAATCGCCGGCAAAAAATTTTATTCTTGCAAAAAGCGACCATAATACATAATTCGAAATCAAATTTCGAGAAAACGATCAGCCGTGTATTTTCTGCTGGCAGGGCGTTTTGTTGCCTATAATATTAGCAACAAGCAACGAAAATTTGAACCAGATCTTATGCGTCGTTTTCTGGCAATTAACGGCAGAAAATTTTATTCTAGCAAAAAGCGCCTATAACACTTGATTCGAATTCAAATTTCGGGAAAACGACCAGGCGTGTATTTTCTGCTGACATATTGGTTTTTTACTTATTATATTAGTAACAAGCAACGAAAATTTGAAACAGATCCAACAAAAAAAATGGGTATTTGAAAGTTTCCGGGTTTTGTATTCCAAAATCCGGGGTTTTTGGACCAGTTGTCCGGGTTTAATAATTTTATTGATGGCAGCCCTAGTTAAAATGAACAATATATGTAACAATTCCTAAAATATATTGAATCGTATGCAAAATAAAACTCAACGTAGTAAATACGCACATTTTTTAAAAAGTGTGCATTAGATTGTACCTTTACTATTATCTATATTGTTACTAATATAACAAGTAACAAAATGCATGCCAGCAGAAAAAAAGACGGCTACTCATTTTCCCGGAATTTGACTTCGAATCATGTATTATGGGCACTTTTTGCAAAATAAAATTTTTGCCGTAAATTGCCCGAAAACGACGCATACGATCTGGTACAAATTTTCACTGGTTGTTACCATTAAGAGAAGCACCAAACCGCTACACCGGCAGAAAATACACGGCTGGCCCTTTTCCCTAAATTTAACTTCGAATCATGTATTATAGTCCCTTTTTTCGGCGAAAAACTGTTTTTGTCCTCAATTGTCAAAAAACGACGCATATAGGATCTGGTTACAATATTCGCTGGTTATTTCTAATATAGTAGGCAACAAACCACAATGCTAGCAGAAAATACACGGCTACCCGTTTTCCCGAAATCTGACTTCGAATCATGTATTATAGTCCCTTTTTTCGGCAAAAAACTGTTTTTGTCGTCAATTGTCAGAAAACGACGAATAGTTTATGGTTCAAATTTTCATTGGTTGTTACCATTAAGAGAAGCACCAAACCGCTATACCGGCAGAAAATACACGGCTGGCCCTTGTCCCGAAATTTAACTTCGAATCATGTATTATAGGTACTTTTTTTTTACAAAAAAATTTTATTGTCGTCGATTGCCAGAAAACGACGCATAGGATCTAGCTAAAATCTTCGCTGATAATTACTAATATAATAGGCAACAAACCACAATGCCAGCAGAAAATACATGGCTGATCGTTTTCCTGAAATTTTACCTCGAATCATGTATTATAGCCCATTTTTTCGACAAAAAACTGTTTTTGTCGTCAATAGCCAGAAAACGACGAATAGGTTCTGGTTTAAATTTTCGTTGCTTGTTACTAATATAATCAGTAACAAAATGCCATGTCAGCAGAAAATACACGGCGGATCGTTTTCCTGTTTGACTTGGAATCATGTATTATAGGCACTTTTTTCTACAAAAAATTTTATTGCCCTCAATTGCAAAAAAACGACGCATAGGATTGGGTTCAAATTTTCGCTGGTTGTCATGTATTATAAGAGGCAACAAAACGCCATATCAGCAGAGAATACACGGCTAGCCGTTTTCCCCGAAATTTTGGTTCTAACTTCCGATAACTGATGTATGCGCGACACGAAATTTAACAATTTTCATATTTTATCATTTACTTTCCAATATTTAATGCCGGAAAGATTTTCTGAATTTTTCTTGTATATTAGTTGATTAGTTGTATGAAGTATCGATGTAAATTTCAAAACGTTAAGTCTTTTTAGTTTTGAAATTTTTCCGTTTAATTTTGGAACAAAATTATTAATGATTTTGGTTCGTTCAATATGTCGTGAGTAGTACACTCAGAGAAATGGATATAGTAAAATTAGCGATATGGTCATGTTTAGAAATATTTATTTGGACTAACTAGAAAATAGTCTGTAGAATTAAAAATATTTTCAGTTTAGTAATATTGTTTGCTCCAAATACTAGACATCAAAATAATTGAAATATATGTTTGAACTACCTGTATGTTTGGTTGAGTATGCTATATAATATGATTGAAATTGAAGCATTGACGACCTGGATGCAACAACCATTAAAATTTATCAACTAACAATATAAAAACGTTAAATTAACTATATTAATTTACCAACAATACATATAAGTTTGTATTAACTTATACAGATTGTCAAACTTGTTTGTTGGCTTTTGATCACGTGCTATTTCAGCGGCCATTTTATTTTATTGTTTGTTTGATATCGTTTGTGTTAAGACGTTTGCAGGTTAAAATTAAAATTAATAAAAATATTTTATATATAAAATGTTTCTGACTTTTTAAGAAAGGTACGTGACCATTTCTAAATAAATTTATATATTTTATTTTACTCTTTTGACTTATCCTTACAGTTGCAATTTCAACAAAAAAATTTTCGTGAAATGAATGATGCAGAGCTGAGAGCATTAATTGTTAGAGATTGAAAATTTGCTAAAACGGAGTCATCAGAACGGATACTTATCTATTCTTTTAGGTATATGAATATTTTTTTAAAATTTTTTCTTTTTTAGGACAATATTTAAATATTTACACAAAATGAGGTTAACTGCATTCAAGTTTCAGGCACTTAAAAGCAATAATAAATTTTTACCTGTTTAATTATTAACATGTATTTAAACATAATTGTTAAAATTAATTTTTTGTTATTTTTTATCTTTTTTCTTGTAGGCAACCGCTAATAGTGAAGTTTTTATGGTGAATTTGCATTAACCCTAATTAAGACGCTCTCATTTAAACATTACCTGAAGAGGAGGAAGTATTCCAGTTCGAGTTACAAATAATTGCAAATATTTTGAAGATAATTAACTACATTTACGTTTGAAAAGGCTTTTCTGCACATGTTAAACAAAATGAATATTATTTATATTGTGTTTGTTCCTGATTTTTTAAAATAAATACTGGTATTTTCAATGAAAATGAATAAATTACGACTTTTCTATTTTTATTGCTTATTTTACTTACATAATTTAAGCACGTCATCTTTTTCATTGAGTGTTATTACAGGTTATGGATAGTCGATAGGTAAGTATATTAAATATTTTTCTAAATTAAAGTATATAATTAAAATAATGATTTTTATTGATTAATTTAATTAACCGATAATAGTACTTTAATAATATAGATTTATTGCTTCAACATGATAATATTGTTAAATCGTATATATTGTATAGCTGATTTAACTAAAATTGTGTGCTGTGACAACGATTTAGTATGAACGAAATAACTAAATTAAAATGACAAAATTAACAATTTCCATATGTTAATACAACAATGTAATTCCAAAAATTTCATATTATTTCGAGAAACAAATGATTTCGTTGCTCATATAGGACAATACAATTTGGTTGGGAGAACACATATTTGATGTGTAATTTCTCTGAGTGTAGGTACATATTACAAATGAAACGGGAGGTTGTTAGTTCAGTTAGTCGATATGTGCTAACTGTTCGGCTGTTCAAGTATGTATCGTTTTATTATTCTCAAAGAATATTTCTAACGCACGGTTTTGACGTTGCGATCTTTTTCTGCTAGTTTTTTTCTGCTAAATACACCATCGTTTATTGTGCAAGATTTGTGACTTACCTGCAAGTAAGTAAGATTTTATGAGGGAGAGTTAAATACATCTTCGCTTAAAAGGTCCTTATGTCGTCAGTCGGTAATAATCAGAAGTTGCGGAAGTTTCATAAAAATCGAGCAAAAGGTCCATTTTGTAAATATGTAATTACAGAGAAAAGGTTTTGTTTTCAGAATATTATTACTTCGCATAATTATTTTAGCTATACAAGCAGACAAGCTAAGTAGCTATTTATAATAAAACAATTTCTTTTTGCCATGATTTGTAGATATACGTCTGTGTTATATAAATCTGTCATGAATTAGTTGCTTTAATTATATTAGTGAGTTCTTCGTTAAATTGGATTTTAGATAACATAAAATATTTTCTGTTAATTTTTGCTACTGTATGTCATGGATACATAAATATATTACTTGAATTACGTGTACGGAAACATGGTTAGGTCAGTTCTTGTTATCATGTAAATCATTTTTGTTGTATAGAAAAACTGGAGACGTGCTAATAAATCTCATTTTATCATTATCGTTTACCGTTTAACAGTTAAGTAAATATAATTTTTAATATGCAGGAAACTTATGTCAATACGGAATTTATACAGTTAATGTGTTTTGAAAACGTTTAATTATTTAAATCGTAGAAAATACATATGGCTTTGTATCTAGAAACTAGTTGGTGTATTAATTTTGACTTGTATGCTGTATAAATGTAAAATAGTTTGCGAAATCAGAGGCCTACTAATTGTAAGTCACTTGAAGACAGTTAAAATTAGGGTTGCCAACTTTTTTTGAGAAAAACAAATCTTTTGAATAAGAAAAATAAATGTTAAATAAATAATCTTTTGAATAAGAAGAAATAAAGTATTTGTCAGAAAAAAAGTTTTTTTTCAAATTTAAATTGTTATTGTCTAAATTTTTATATAGTTTTTGTGTTTTTAGCCCATTCTAACAATTTTTGAATATCTATGAACGTTTCATAGCTAGTTCTACAATAAAAGTTACAAAGTTTAGATTTAAATAAATAAATAATTCATTTTCTATTAAATTTATGGAGAATCTATGTATTTCTCTCTGCTTGCCACTTCACATTCACCACCGAAAAAACTCTCTCAGTGAAAGCTAGGATTGAGGGAACAAAGAGCAAATAAATAATTTTTTTTTATATTTGGTAAGTTATCACACGCATTTTTAAGTATATATTGCCGTTTATCAGCAGTATTTTTCTTTGCAAATTGTTTGTTATTATTAGTAAATTTTTTTTGATTTCTTTAAGTATTATTGATTCAGAATATAGGTCAATCATCCATCTTAATATTTAATAAATCGTTTGGGAATTACGTATCGGAAAGTCTTGTTTAATGTAATTACAGTCAAGATTCAAAATAAAGTATTTTAGCATACTTTAACTTTATGCAAAAGTATAAAGTATGCTTGTGAAAAATAAAGTAGAATACTTTATTATAAAGTATCGTTGGCAATCCTAGTTAAAACATAAGACGTTGTAAAAATTAACGCCTTTACCGGCTCTAAAACTAACCAACGAAAATGATCTTTGAAAATAATTAATTTAATTGCATAATTATATGGCAAACCCATTCGATATTTTTTGCTTTAGTAATGCTTTTATGATAGCAGATGACAGCATCTTACAGTTACCAACACGAGGCAAGTTCAGGTCGGGAGAGTCATTGAAGCTGTATAATTCATATGACGAACTGTGCTCGGGATAGCCGCTAAAGGCGTTAAAGGAAAATTTTTAATACTTAAATCGTCCGAAACACTTTACGTCTCAATGTAATTTCTGTAACTCTCCGTACACTGGCAAGAACTCCTTGTAAGTTGATTGTGTTTCTGGGTTCCAAATGAGTTGTGCTGGGCACTCTAGTGACGGGTCGCACATGTGCGAGTCACTCCAAAAGAGTGACTCCTTTAAGTGTGCGGTGTGCTGTGCGACTCTTACAAAAGGAGTCATTAGCACAGTCCGCCATTACTACACATGGCACATAATTGAGCACATTTTTTTCTGTACATGCTATACTCAACTGGACATCAGATTAACATATGTTGCATATTATGGCACAAACAAAAGATTTCAACTTTTTCAAAAATGAAGAAGATACATGTTATGCACTAATTTATGGGTTCCTACTTCCTGGGTTGACATTTGACAAATTGTATTCCAGTTTATAATGTTTAAAAATATTTCATATTAATTGAACAGTATAACTTTTTTACGTATTATATGTTATTTTATTAATATGTCCGAAATATTGTACAGAAAACTACTCCTGCAGAGTAAAGAAGTAGTAAATTTTATTTTATTTAATACAGACTTTAAAATGTACCTACTTAAAAGGACAAATAAAAGACAATAAAAGGAAAGGGCGGAAAGGACAATAAAAGAAACGACAGAGCGATAAAAGCAAGGACAGCACATCACCTATACCACAATAAAACACTGTGCTATGTGCTCCAGAAGAGTTGTGATTCGTTTCAAACTTAATCGCACACAACATGACACGTAACACAGTATGCGAGTGTGCTTGGTACGTTGTGTGCTCCAAAAGAGTCGCTCACTCTGTGCGACACACCTCACTGTGCGGAGTCATGTGTGCTAGCACACATAAAAGAGTCGCTTCGACCCAACACTAGGGCACTCTGATGGCTATTTTGCGATGTTGGTTTCATACGGTGTGTTGCTCAGCTGAGTCTGTAGTTGGCTCTGGCGCGTAAAAATGACCATTTAATAAGGAAAATGGACAGTTTAGCAGTCCAAATGAATCCACAAACATCCTTTAATTTTGTATTATATTAGAGTGGAATAATACGCGTAATCACATGCGCTGGTCACATGGTTCACAAGAAGACGGCCCAGCCTTGGCGTCGGCGATTTGCCTGAATTTTTTTTTTTGGTGATAAAGTACACTTAATATGTTAATATACTAAAATAATAGCGCGCACAAATCAGAAAAACCTGTAAAAAAATAATTAAAAAATTTTAACGCAGCTGGTGTAGGTAATGAATACGCTTAAAAAAGATTGCTGTACATAACAGTCCCGGGAGCCTAGTGTTATAGGTGTTAGACTCGTAACTGAGTGGTCTTACGTTCGAAACCGACTCTGATCAACAAAATTTTTCCTGTATTTTTTTTTCTTTTTATTAACAAAAGTCGTATCTATATATACAAAAGAGAAATATCACTCATACACTCACCTATCACAAAATCTCCAGAGCTACAATACCTACAAACTTGAAATTTGGCATGTAGGTCGTAGGCGCTCGCTAAGAAAGGTGGGAGGGGGGTATTATGCTAAATTTGCTACTACTAGCCAGTTCTATTTCCAAAAAAAGACGCGAACTATTTAAACGTGGACTGTATTTATAGAAAAAATATCGATAATAAAAGAGAACCAAAATTGATCGACTTACCGAATGTATAGATTTATTGCAGCGTGTTAGTGAAATTTGGCGGCATAAATAGGGAATGAGGGATTAAAGGATTTACCAATTTCAGGTTCGTTTCTTGAACGGGTTGGAACTTGATTTCTAGATGTGTTGCTCCGTGGTAAAACTTGAACCAACTTGTTGATGCGCAAATCCACAAAGTAATAACGGTTTAACTATTCTCACTTGAATTCGTTTTGTCGATAAGCAAAGCTAACGAAGTGGTCCACGATAATTATTACTGAATCATACAATAGCACTACTACGAATTATATTGTTGAGCGGAATCTATATCACGATTGTTGAATTGTATAGGATAAAAACTACTACTAAAACTATTGTCGAACTATATAAAATGAAAACTACTTTGTTGAACCATACAAAATGAAAACTACTATATAACTATTGCGTCGTCAGACTCCTATCACAAAGTATAGAACGCGAGTAAAATATTAACCGGTTAAAACTCGAAAATTCATCAAAAAACATTTCACCGTTATAATGGTTAAATTAAAAAAAAAAATAATAAAATCGGCGGCATTTTGCACATTAGCAAATAATTTGCTAACAGAACATGTTATATATTTTGACTAAAATAAAGTTGGAACTAAGTGGAAGCGTTTTTGTGTGGATCGAAAATTATCTATCGCTTTGCCTTCCTTAATTTGGCATAAAAGAAATGATTATTTTTAAATTTAAAATGGGTGGCAATATTGCGTATCGTTTGGTGGCGTTCTCAATGGTTCATAAACGGAACTACTGATAACCCTGTTAGTCAAAGTTGAAATAATGGAGTATTATAAGAAGGAGATTTAACTTATCTGAGAGGAATTGACAATATTGGTCAGGAAAATGGTAAATATAAGGCTTTCTTTTTTACCACTAGCGGCGTTAATAATCTCGAATACTGATGTGAATATAGCAAATATAGTAACATAAAACGTATGGAGGGTAGACATAAGGAGTACCATCTCTATATCAAAAAGTGACCATAGAAAGGCGTAAATAGTGGCGACGCTACTGTAGCAAAAGAGTAAATTTAGAGAAGTAAACAAGGAAAGAAAAACATCCGCGTTGTTATGTAATTATTGCTTTTTTATTATAATTGTTACATATAATTGTTTTATTATTTAAAAATTTTTATAAACTCAACACAAAAAAATCACTAACAGACATTAAAAGTTCATGTAATCATGAATCACTTTCAACGTGATTCACTACAAAGTTCATTTCATACTCTTTCGCTACTCTAGCACTATTCTGGCGAGTTTTTAAACTGTTATTTAGTACTTAAAATGGGACACTTTTTGAACTATTTTTTTATTGTTTTCCGTCTAAGATAGTTCTCCTGATATCTACCCTCCTTAATAAAACGGATAAAACAGAATGTAACTACAGTACTTATTCTCAAATGGAAACACGTCGGGACTGTGGAAGTGAGAGTTTCCATTTGAGACTCACCAATGTCGGTTGATGATATTTAATAATAATTAGGACATACATAAAACAATAAAACTTTTCCAAACCGGTTGGAAATAATGTTTCGGTGAAATATCTACAACATATCCAAAATTCAGCTTCCTAGGATGCTTTGGAGGGAGTAGAGGGGGAAAAACCGATTTTGGCTGGACCTAACACGCCCCCAGCACCCCAGAATTAACGTAGAGGATTGAAATTTGGTGTGTTGATAAAGTTCGTACCTAGGTTGTGCTTTTTGGAGGTTTTAATATTTTACCCCCACCCCCTCCTTTTTAAGCTACAATTTCATGCATTTTCGACGTTTTCAAAGTTTGTACCACTCGCACAGGTGACCCAATTAAACCTAGAGGGATGAAATTTTGTATTCGGATTGAGTTAGTATCAAGGGGGTGCTTTTTGGGGGTCTCGACTTTTAACTTCTACCCCACGATTTTTATACCAAAAAGAACATGATTTTTCTTGTTTTTTAACAGTTTCGTTCGGGTCAAAATCTCTCCAAATAAACCTAGAGGGTTGAAATTTTGTGTACAGGTTAAGCTAATAGCCAGACATTGTTTTTTTGGAGGTTTCAACTTTTAACCCTAACCCCCACGATTTTTACGCCAATATTTCCTTAATTTTTTTGCTTGTTTTCTAACACGTCTAGAGACTCTCTAAGGAAACCTAGAGGGCTGAAATTTTGTACGTGTATTCAGTTAGTATCCAGCTAGTACCTTTTAGGGAGTCCACATTACTTTTCCCCCCAGTTCTCCCATTTTTACATCTGAATTGAATGCTATTGTTAAAAGTGTTTTAAATGCTTTATTTTTATTCTTAATACAAGTAGGCGAATAGTAATTTTGAAAAATTTAAAAAAAAGTGAATTTACTTTTATAACAAATGCAGTACATACATATTAAGTAATTTAAAAATGTTATTAAAGTCACTGTTTATTTAAAATTAGGAATTTTCGGATTTTTATTATTTATAAAATAGAAATTTTGGATTTTTTTGGAAAGAAAAAATATCTTTATAAAGGCCTTCCAGTTTACTATTTAAGTTCCTTTTTTAATATCTAAAAATAAAACACAAAGGCAATTGGCGGATAAGCATGGGTAGGAATGCCCTCGTACGAATTGTGTTGGCTTTTTCCCTGTTAACTGCTATCGGCAAAAAATTGAAATTTACTGAGATTCAGCCCTTAAAAACTTAAAACCTTTTTTTAAAGCCCCGATCAACCGGACACTCATCATCAGTTTTGAAACCACCAAAATGACAAATCGCTTGTGGACTTTCAATTACATTTCGCTTGTAGACACTCAATACCGAAGATGAAAGGAAAAATTCGACTTCCGTGATGGGGCTCCGCTGCTCACGGCGTTTTGTTTATATTATTACAAAAAATGAGTTTTCAGATACATAATTAGAATACCTTCAAGCGAAACAGACGAAGATATAATTGCATTAAAATTTGAACGGTACTAAAGAAGCAGTCACAAAACAAGAAAAAAGATTAAGTAGCATTAGAGATAGAGTTAATAGTGTAGTTCTAGAGTAATCTTATATTTGAATAAAAATGAAATATGGACTGTATTTATTCACTCCCAATGATTTCAAGAAAACGGTAGTACCTATATATCAAAAATATGATGAAAGAAAGCTATAGGTAAAATTGGCATAGGAATTGAAAGAAAAATATCAGAATTAAGTCAAAGTTACCCCACAAGACCGTAGGACTTCAAAAAAAGCTTAAAGTAAACGGCTAGACTATTACTAAATTTTGTGCAAATACTACTGAGATTCTGAAAAAAATTAAGGTTACATTATAATTGATTCGTAAGGTCCTAAGATCCCAAAACGAACTCAAAATAATTGTCTGGACGGATTTTGACTAAATTTTTTGCTCAAATTGTACTGGGATTCTGAGAAAAATGAACATATTAAAATGGCCCTCTAGGGTTCTGGGGACTCAAAAAGACCTAAAATAGAACTTTTGGCCTAATATTATTAAGAATTCGAAACAAATTAACGCGAGTTCGGAAATATTCTCCACACCCCTGTGAACTCGAAATGTCTCGCAAAATAAAGTACTCTTAAAATTATCAATGTGAGTATCTCAAGGTATGAAAATTAGATACGATATTCAGGGGCGGATTTACTATTTTGCCTCCCCCAGGCATGGCAGAAAATGGCGCCTCTGCACCCTCACCTATCTCACTCATTCCTTCATCTCCCTTCTCCTCTTTAATTTTACATCCTTATTTTACCAATTTGACTGTCTGCCCCGTTCACCCTAACGGTGGCCATGGTATTATGCCCCCAGGGTGGTGTACCATGTTAAACCAATTCGACGTTGTCTGCCCCGTTCCCATTAACGGGCATTTCATGTAAAAATAAATAAACATTAATAATATAAATAATCAGAAACTGAGGCAAACTTAAATAAAATCACAAAAAATATTGGTACAAACATAATTTTTTAAATGACAAATGGAAAATACTTACACACGCAACTTAACTAATTTTATCTCAAAAATTGCAGCACAGGAATAATAATAATAAAGCAAAACATACTGAATAATATTTCTTCGATATTTCGATACAAAATAATGAAACTGAAAATATGATGGAAGAAATCTAATTATAAAAAAAGTATTTACAGTTTTCTTCTAGATTTTGTTTGGGCAAAGGCATCAATAACATCAGAAAAATCCATTGACTTTAACATGTCACCTTCAATTGATAGAGCAGGTTGCACGTTAATAAATGCTATATCATTATATGTAGGTATAAACATAAATAACGCGATTTCCAAGAAATGGATCCAAACTAATTGTTGCAAAAACTGTACAATTGAATGTTACAGTTACATTTTATCTGACAATTTTAGATTTTTAATTAATAATTATAACAGGGGATAGTAAGAGTAATAAGTTAATAACCATAATACCGATAATACATTTAAATACATAAATTAGTAAATAAATATCCTAGCACAAAATATCAATAAAACAGAAATTTTTTGAGATAACTCACGCGTTTCATAGAAGTACAGTAGACTTTTGGGTGAAAACGATAATTTCTTGATAGTTAAAAATTTAGTGGAAATAATTTTAATATTTACCTGCGCTTAATAGAACTAGTTTTTATATTATAAATTTGTCTGAATCTAAAAATATAATTTTTTGACACAAATTTTGCCGCCCTAGGTTAGTGCCTGGTCTGCCTGTGCGTAAATCCGCTACTGACGCTATTAAAATATGAATATCGCAGAGTATTTCAGTATATCTGATTTAAAAGCAGGGCTTCGAACCGAATTTTTTTCGTTCCGGTTCAGTTCTGGTTCAACGAAAAAATACCCCTGTCGCAGCATCTGCATAACATAGCGAATTTCCAAATCTTGGGCACTGGCGGATCTCATCTAAGACCTGTACCTATTTAAAATAGTTTAGCTTTCTAAGAGTAAAAGAATTTTTAAAATCGGCTGGGTAATTAGTTTTGGTATTTTTGGGGACCCAAGAACCCGAACGAATTTTGTGCAGCATAGTTGTATCCATCTAAAATAATTTAGTTCTCTAGCAGTGAGAAATTTTTTAGCATCGGTTCGATAGCTTATTACTGGCGTTTTCGGATCTGCAAGATCCCGTTGGACCTCATTAAAAAATCAGCTCGACCGTATATTCTAGGCGGACTTTATGTAATATATATATATATATATATATATATATATATATATATATATATATATATATATATATATATATATATATATATATATATATATATATACAGGGTGTAAAGTAAATAAGTTTCGTCCTTTTGACAGATGGTTTATCTCGGTGTATAATTGCCGAAGACATAAATTTTTTTTCGGAATTCGCTATCTGAAAAAATCGCATCCCAGCCAGCTCGTCATTTAATATAAATTTCCCTGAATACGGCTCTGACCAAATTAAATTATTCACACCCTCTATAATAAACATTTTATTAAAAATAAAAATATAAAAAAAAATTATTTTACCATTATATTTAAACATCTGCTGACTGTTTAAATGATACATACACTATCGGACAAAGGAAACCAAACACTTTTTTTTCCATAAATTCTGATTAAAATATTTTTGTAGCTTTTCACAGGAAAGTGTGAATTCCCAAATCACAGGACATTATGAATATTGCAAAAACCATAACTCTGATATTAGTTATAAAACATGGCTGCATTATGCAGTATTAATTTAATAACAAATCACATTAAAAACTATACTTATGAATTGCCAAAAAACAGAAAAAAGAACATCACAGAACAATAGAATTTTACACAAGAAAAACTTCCATTGGTTGTAATTTTTCCATTTGTTGTTAATTGTTGATACACAACACAAACACTTTACAAAACTTTTCTTTTATTCACAATCTATCTAACGTACACATAAATATGTATTTATCTAAAAGGTATTTACAAAAATATGATTGCCATTAACATTAGTTATTTTATTACCTATTGCCTATTGGTATCCCAAATTGTTTACAATCTACAATGTGTTTCCACATTTCATAGTTTCCAAGTAAAGTACATGAGAATAAACAGAAATTAATAACAATCTCAAATAACCGTTTATTTTTTCGTCTCTCAATTTTCTCACTAAGATCAAAAATTCATTATTAAACAATTTTAAAATGTTAAAAGTTTATAAAAAGAGACAGATGTGAAAAAAGGCAAATTATATTACAATCAAAAATTTATTTAAAATCATGAACTTTATTTTAGCTGCAAAACCATCATAAATAACCCATAATAAGTACATAAGTATTAGTTTTTACAAAGATCGACTTTTAGGCATTGCAAGTTGAAACAGATCAAATTGGAACTTGTAAATGGCTAACTCTCTCATCAGGGGAAACACCCCAAAACTCGTAGTTTTAGATTTTAATTTTTTTTTGTATTTTTATAATCTGCAAGTGTTGTGTAGCTGTGCTGGCCTATTAGTTTTGCAATAACTGTTTCTTTCTGTAAAGTACATGTGGGCAAAATGATCCATGCGTAAACCACCTAAAATATTTTTTTTCGTTTTTCTCCAAATCAATTGCAATAGGAAAGACGAAAATAACACAAAATAATAGTGCGCTAAATAAATAAGTAACGTACCTAAATTCGCTCACCTAAACCCAATAGTCCAGAAGTAAAATTATTTTATAATAGAAAAATTCAACCGCCATTTTTGAAGAAGCCTGTAAACCGATTTGGACGTTTTAAATTTCTATGGATAGTACTAATCGAATAATATCAAACAGGAAAGAAAATCAATGGGGAATCATCTCTACCAGTTTTTACAAGAAAATTTCAAATTGTTTCATGAAAAATTGTCAAATAATCTTATTTATTAACCGATGAAAGTGTTACATACAAAGGAAACTGGATTGAAATCATAATTGAAGTTGCGATTTAAATCATTCAGCTCAACTTTTTTCACTTTTATTAACTTTAATCACGTGTAATTCATACTGACACTTATGGATCATATTGTATAGTAATATAAAATTTTTTTTAAAAGGATAAATAAAAAAGGACTAGAACATTATGAGAACAAAATTTGACGTCAAAATTTTAGTTACTATTTTCTCACACTCCTGTACTGCAAATTTCATCCCCTAAAATTTAACGCCCCTATTTGTACAAATTTAAAAACTTTTATATCGTTCAATATCTCTAAAAAAAAAATTGTGGTAGTCATCCTTTGCATTTTTTCTTTATCTCTAGTCATTT
This sequence comes from Brachynemurus nebulosus, assembly GCA_035578155.1. Lineage (NCBI taxonomy): Eukaryota > Metazoa > Arthropoda > Insecta > Neuroptera > Myrmeleontidae > Brachynemurus > Brachynemurus nebulosus. The sequence goes on along the minus strand of JAPWDM010000004.1, from coordinate 66,661,648 downwards.
TCAAAATAATGAGTATTTTATTCAATCTTGCCACAAAAGTTTTTAATTTTTGTTACAAAATTTTTCCAAGAATCATCTCCATTTATTTTACTTCATAGTTTCATGACACTCGAGTAGGTAGTATGATCTAAGATGATTTCCCCTTATAGACAATTCTTTAACTGAATAAATAATGCGTATTATGACAATTTTTTATGAAAAAATTTTGAAATTTTTCTGTAAAAGCTGACAGAGTTGATTCTTGATTGATATTATAAAATAAATTTACTTTTAAAATGACGTGTTCAAGTAAACGAATTTAGGTACGTTACTTACTCATTTAAAGTACTATTACTTAGTGTTATTTTCGTCTTTCCTATTGCAATATTGATTTGGAGAAAAACAAGAAAAAATCTTTTAAGTAGTTTACACGTGGTTCACTTTACCCACATGTACTTTACAGAACCAACAGATATCGGAAAACTAATAGCCCAGCCCAACTACACAACACTGATAGCTTATAAAAATATAAAAATCATCAAAATCTAAAAGTACGAGTTTTTGCATGCTTTCCCTTATGAAACAATTCGACAAAAATATGTATGTACATAAATTATTTTCCATGACATTTTATGAAATGACGACATTAAATTCTACATATAAACATATACATAATATTATGTGAACGGCGAATGCTACTTAGTACTTACACATACATATAAAAGTTAGCTAACAATAAGTGTGTATTTCACACACATTAAATTAGGGTTCCTTAGTACATGCTACAAAGTTCCTTAGTACACGCAGCTGTGCAACCTATGGTATTTTTTAAGGTTTATTATGAAAATAAATAAATTACTTGACAATGTTATTTGCACTAGTGTTACTGAAAAGCCAATTAAGTGATAATTTGATTTCTTAAAAATCACATCGACTTTGAAGTACAATAATTCAGAAACGAGTTATAAAAAAAAATTGTTAAAAGAACCTTAGTTTGATTTTAAGGGATTTTTCTAATGATATACTGCACAATAAAGTACATGGAATTATTTTTGAAATTACTTACGAAAAATAAAAATTTTATTCATTTTTCAACATTTCTCTTAATAATATGAATTTTAATTTTTGGGAGATGTATAATATCGAAATATACTTTAACATAAAATTTCACTTCAGTTTTCGTATTTTAAATTCTTCTTCCGGACCCTATGATTGCGATAAATGTATGTATGTACGTCGACTCTCTTATACACAACACATACATATAAAGAGGTACAAATTAAGATAGATTTTACTACATTTTATACGAGTATTAGTATGTATGTATATGTATATGTTTAACAATAAATTGCAAGGTGTCAATTTAAAAACATACCAGGTCTTCTATCATGATAAATTGATAATCATATCTTTGAAACTGTAAAAGATAATAAATTTTCTCAAAACCATTTTTTAAGATGGATTGGGAACCATTATGATCCACATTAGTATCCTCTACAACCAGCTGCTAACATTCTAGCGGCCTTTTATCCTTAAATTTTTTAAAATTTTCATATCTTTCAAAACTCCCCGAGGCATAAGTGTGAAAATCGTGGAAGGTCTTCTGTTATTACCTCCCGGTCTGTAATGTTCGTTTGTGCATTTTGATTTTATAATTTGTAAAAATAAACTTGGAAAATAAGAGATAATTTGACATTTATAACAATAAATTTGAATAAATTGATTCAAATATTATTTTTTATAATTTTCCAAAAATAATGGAAAAATTAATAATAAGTATTTCGTATCTTTCGATTTTAAGATTATAATTTCTTACGATTTTATTTCAAATAGGCATGGGATTTGATACTTGTAAATTTGAATAAGAGAAAATACATCTCAACTTCCTGAAATTTATTTTTCGTATCCTTCAAATAATAATCGATAAATTAAAATTATATTCGGTTTTAACGAATACCATTTTTAAAGAGCTTTCTACCATGAGTGAGGTCTTATAACTTAAAAAAATAAGTTCGGAGATTCTGGACTTTAGTGAATTGGTTGCAAAATATCCTCATGTTGACCACATTGGTTCCCCCTCCATGTCCTAGAAACGGTTTTGAGAAATTTTAATTCTTTTACAGTTCTACAGATATAAGGCCGGTTTGTATTTAAACTGACACCTTGTACAAATTTTTTATAGTAAATGTTTTGAAAAATCAGCTGGTTTTCTAAACAGGTCAGTGATCAGTGATCAGTTGATCAGATCACACTACTGACCTAATTATAAGTAAGCTGTTCGTATCATCAGCCACCACAAGTTAATAAATAAGTTTCATGTACAATGACGAAAATAAAAATTTTAATTAATAAATTTTTAGAATTAATTTTCTTTTATAAAAGCTTTTGTAATCAACATCTTTCATATGGAGTATGCTAACATTTAACTACTATTGTAGCAATACTAATTTGAAATAAAAGTTTTAACAAGAAAAAATAATGTTAAATTATCTTATTTTTGGAAGAATGAACTTTTGTACGCGTTAACAAAAAGTACATAGATAGAAACATATAATGTTTTGTATAATTTTGAATTTGAAATGGTTAATTATTGTTAATTGACTATGATAATTATTTTCGGCAATGTGTGTTAGATGTGTGTTTAATATATTAAATATGTGAGAGAACTGTATTAAAGTTGATATAAGTCAGTGATGTTAAAATTATGAAATATGACGTAAAATTTGTTTTATTACAAAATATGTTAAAAATTTTTTGTACGCTACTGTACAGATAATTTCAAAAGATTCGGTAAATAAGTACATAAATATATTTTGTTGACAAAAAGTTTAACATTCAAAAAAACAAAAACAAAAAAATGTTAGGTAGTCAGAGCCTGATTAAGGTTTTTTTTCTAGGGGCCATTTTTTAACACGTTTTTGACAATCGAAAATTTCTGAAATGAAACTTGATCGGTAAAATTTAACTAGCAATACTTAATTAGTAGACTGAGACCTTTCTCTCCTGCAAATTATGAAACTTATTTACTTTACACCCGGGTTTTGAATATATATATATATATATATATATATATATATATATATATATATATATATATATATATATATATATATATATTCAAAACCCGTTGTGTAGCATTCTACGTCGCATTTGCATCCGCAGGACAGTTGTGGATCTCAGATAACACAACCTGTACCTATCTAAAATAGTTTACCTCGGTAATAGTAAAAAAGTTTCAAAATCGGTCAGTTATTTTATTTTTGACACTTTTAGGTCCTACTGACACTGTCAGACCTTACATAACGTAATCTATATGTATCTAAAATAGCTTAGCTCCCCAACAGTGAAAAAATTTTCAAAATCGGTCGGTTAGTTTATTTTTGACACTTTTGGATCCGATGGACCCTGGCATACTTTACATAACGTAATCTATATTTATCTAAAATAGTTTAGCTCTGTAAGAGTGAAAAAATTTTCAAAATCGGTCGGTTAGTTTATTTTTACCACTTTTGGGTCCCATGGACCCTGTAGCAAAAAATAAAATTTAAAATTTAAAAATTTTAATATTATTATATTTATTGATTATTTATTGGTTGAAAGGGGGGTTATTGTTTTCGGGTTTAAATTTGGGTGCTACTTTTCGGGTTTGATTGGGGTTTCGATCAGCAGAGCATTCTCCAGGTCTTACGGAGACGAGAGTGTGTGGCAGTGGAAGGTTATGGTCGCAGATCGTTTTCCCAAAACCATGTGATCCCCAAATAACCTAAATTTTTCTTTCGACTACTAAAAGGGTGGTTTTAAATTAGAAATACGAAAGTTCATAAATTACAATTTATTGCAATAAAGGTGACTAGAAACAATTTTTGAATTACAATATTTGAAATCTTTGAAATTTACGACAACAAATTATTACAAGCATTTGAGAATTTATACATATTTTGAAAGACTGATAAGCTAATTCAAATAAATTTACATAATATATTTTAAAATAGAATTTGCATCTTAGCCTTTGGTGTGGCCATACTTTTCAAACGAGACGTACAATATTTAAGTATATTGTGTGTACTATCTTTGGAAATGTATCACCACATCAATTGGTAAAAATATACAATTTGAAATTAAATATAAAATTAAAGTTTTGAATTTATGGAATGATTTTAAATATCGTTGCAAAATACATTTCTTGAACATGTGATAACAAATAATGAATACAAGATTTAAATTAATTTCGTTAATTTGAAATTTTATTATTGCCCCAATTTTACGCTTTGGAATCATGACTAGAATCAAACTTTGTCAAATTTTAACTTAGTCGATATTATTTTTTATTTATTTATTTATTTATTTATTTTTTTTTTTTACAAAATTACGATTGAAATTGAATTGAAATAATACTGAAAATTACTTTATAAGTTATATTTCGCAAATAAATTATATGATTTAAAAGATTATACCAGATATCGAAATATTCGTAAAGGTCACACGTGCTTTTCTAGATTTTTTTTTTTAAACTGGAAATGATTATGTAATTGAAAGAACATTAAATTATCAAGACAATATTTAAATATTTGAAAACTTACTTAATAATGAATTAAATAAATTTAAATTAACTTAACCTATACTGGCAGAACTTATGTTCGCCGCATCGACCTACATGTCGGAAAATTAAATTTAGTAACTAACCTATACTGGCTGAAACAATGTTCGCCGCATCGACCTACATGTCGGAAAAAATAAATTTAGATTAACTTTAAACTATACTGGCTGAACTTATGTTCGCCGCATCGACCTAAGTGTCGGGAAAACTAAATTTAGATTAACTTTAAACTATACTGGCTGAACTTTACGTTCGCCGCATCGACCTACATGTCGGGAAATTAAATTATAAATTTATCAATTTAAATTATAATATTCATATTTTAAACTATAAACTATCTAAATTTTAGTCGTAGACTTCTTTTTGCTAAATCCCCAGAAAATCTTTTGGAAATCTGGATGAATGCGAAAGTACAAACGACGTTAAATATTTAAATATAAATTAATTTTACATGTAACATTTAATTATTTTTCCTTTATATATATAATATAAATTATCTTTTGTTTTAGTTTAAATAAATTTCCAAATATATTTATCTTAAATTAATTATACGATTTTTTCAAAATTTAAATTTATCCTACACGCTACGTTTAATTATTTTCTAATCATTTAAATATAAATTTTTTTTGACTACGTTTAAGTAAATTTCCAAACACATGTTATAATAAAATAATACTTATCTTAACAACGAGGAGTTTGTCCTTTTCAACAATACACTTAAACAAATAATACTTAAACTAATTTTAAAATATACATATTTTTTATTTTTGATGTGTGCGGCCCGAAGGCCACACGAGAAGAGCACTTCTCGCTAACTGTCTGTCCTTTTTAATTAGTATCAGTTATTTATTTAATTATGTAATTTGTTTTGTTAATTATTTCTTTTGAAAAATAAATGTTTAATTAAATAATGTACGCACTTGATATAAATTTAAATTTCAGATTTCTGCAAACGTGTAATTAGTTTTTACATTGTCCCTAGATATCAATTTGAAACTATAACGCTAGATGTCATTAATATATATGCATATATAATTGATTTTTTTGAATTCTATGAGATGATATATTGGACTGATATTAATTTCAAACATAAATGTTAGATGTCAGTATTTTGACATTTTTACAAATCGATTATTTATTAATTAGATTAAAGTTTTATTACCGTTTTCCAAAGTAAATAAAATAAATAACGTGTTGAATTGATTCATCACATGTAGCAATAATTATTGCTACGACTAAAATTTAGATAGTTTATAGTTTAAAATATGAATATTATAATTTAAATTGATAAATTTATAATTCAATTTCCCGACATGTAGGTCGATGCGGCGAACGTAAAGTTCAGCCAGTATAGTTTAAAGTTAATCTAAATTTAGTTTTCCCGACACTTAGGTCGATGCGGCGAACATAAGTTCAGCCAGTATAGTTTAAAGTTAATCTAAATTTATTTTTTCCGACATGTAGGTCGATGCGGCGAACATTGTTTCAGCCAGTATAGGTTAGTTACTAAATTTAATTTTCCGACATGTAGGTCGATGCGGCGAACATAAGTCCTGCCAGTATAGGTTAAGTTAATTTAAATTTATTTAATTCATTATTAAGTAAGTTTTCAAATATTTAAATATTGTCTTGATAATTTAATGTTCTTTCAATTACATAATCATTTCCGGTTTAAAAAAAAAATCTAGAAAAGCACGTGTGACCTTTACGAATATTTCGATATCTGGTATAATCTTTTAAATCATATAATTTATTTGCGAAATATAACTTATAAAGTAATTTTCAGTATTATTTCAATTCAATTTCAATCGTAATTTTGTAAAAAAAAAAAATAAATAAATAAATAAATAAAAAATAATATCGACTAAGTTAAAATTTGACAAAGTTTGATTCTAGTCATGATTCCAAAGCGTAAAATTGGGGCAATAATAAAATTTCAAATTAACGAAATTAATTTAAATCTTGTATTCATTATTTGTTATCATATGTTGTATTCATTATTTGTTATCATATGTATTTCGCAACGATATTTAAAATCATTCCATAAATTCAAAACTTTAATTTTATATTTAATTTCAAATTGTATATTTTTACCAATTGATGTGGTGATACATTTCCAAAGATAGTACACACAATATACTTAAATATTGTACGTCTCGTTTGAAAAGTATGGCCACACCAAAGGCTAAGATGCAAATTCTATTTTAAAATATATTATGTAAATTTATTTGAATTAGCTTATCAGTCTTTCAAAATATGTATAAATTCTCAAATGCTTGTAATAATTTGTTGTCGTAAATTTCAAAGATTTCAAATATTGTAATTCAAAAATTGTTTCTAGTCACCTTTATTGTAATAAATTGTAATTTATGAACTTTCGTATTTCTAATTTAAAACCACCCTTTTAGTAGTCGAAAGAAAAATTTAGGTTATATGGGGATCTCATGGTTTTGGGAAAACGATCTGCGACCATAACCTTCCACTGCCACACACTCTCGTCTCCGTAAGACCTGGAGAATGCTCTGCTGATCGAAACCCCAATCAAACCCGAAAAGTAGCACCCAAATTTAAACCCTTCCAATAACCCCCCTATCAACCAATAAACAAATCAATAAATATAATAATATTTAAATTTTTTAATTTTTTAATTTATTTTTTGCTACAACCCTGGCGGACCCTAAATAACGTAATGTATGTCTATCTAAAATAGCTTAGTTCCCCAACAGTGAAAAAATTTTCAAAATCGGTCGGTTAGTTTATTTTTGACACTTTTGGATCCCATGGACCCTGGCAGACCTTACATAACGTAATCTATATTTATCTAAAATAGTTTAGCTCTGTAACAGTGAAAAAATTTTCAAAATCGGTCGATTAGTTTATTTTTGACACTTTTGGATCCCATGGACCCTGGCAGACCTTACATAACGTAATCTATATTTATCTAAAATAGTTTAGCTCTGTAACAGTGTAAAATTTTCAAAATCGGTCAGTTAGTTTATTTTTGACACTTTTGGGTTCTATGGACCTTGGTGGACCTTACATAACCTAATTTATATTTATCTAAAATAGTTTAGCTCTGTAACAGTGAAAAAATTTTCAAAATCGGTCAGTTAGTTTATTTTTGACACTTCTGGATCCTATGGACCCTGGCAGACCTTACATAACGGAATCTATATTTATCTAAAACAGTTTAGCTCTGTAACAGTGAAAAAATTTTCAAAATCGATCAGGCAGTTTATTTTTGACACTTTTGGGTCCTATGGACCTAGGCGGACCTTACATAACGTAATCGATATTTATCTAAAATAGTTTAGCTCTGTAACAGTGAAAAAATTTTCAAAATCGGTCAGTTAGTTTATTTTTGACACTTTTGGGTCCTGTGGACCCTGGCGGACCTTACATAATGTATTCTAAATCTATCTAAAATAGTTTAGCTCTGTAACAGTGAAGATTTTTTTAAAATTGGTCGTTTAGTTTATTTTTTACAATTATTGGATCAGTAAATCCTGGCGAAACTCATACAAGTCTAGTACTCTAACAGTAAGAAAAGGGTTCTAAGGATCTCATATAACTTATGGCAGTCTGTAAGCTTCTTGCGGACATCATTTAATTAATTAATTCAAATACTTTAACTTACTAACTGAAAAAATTTTTAAAATCGATTGGTTAATTAATTTCTGGCCTTTTTAGGTCCCGAAAACCTTGACCTCACATAAAATACCTTAAATCCATTTGAAATGGTTTAATTTTTTAACATTATTAATTATTAGTGAAAAAATTTTCAAAATCGATTCAAAATATTTTTCCGTGCATACATATGTACATTATACATACTTTGTTTTGTTTCATATATTTCATAATATTATATCATAACATGATCTTCAATTTCTTGTTTACTTAAAAATTCAATAAAAAAAAAAAATTCTTCATTACATTAGCTTAGAAAATCTGTTTAATTTACATTTTTTAACATGAGATAGAACCATGCTAATTATAATGCAATAAATGAGAAACAAAACTCTATACATGTGTGTGTTATAACACATGTATGTGAATATACTTCGCTTGTTCTCACAAAATTCTTTAATAAAAAAGTTAAATATTTTTATACTTCATAAAGAACTGAGAAATATAAATTACTTATTACAATGACAAAGAGAGCAAAATAAGCCAATAGTGAAAATTACGATTTTCTCGAAAACTACTTAACATAGAAAGAAAATTATAAGAACATTTTCTTCATAATTTTTTTTTCCTTTTCAACGATGTAAAAATCGAACTGTCTTATGATAAGATCGAATGATAAAAAATGGCCAGAAAACCTACTTTTGGGCATCCGACGTGTCTGGCTAACGAACTTAGCCAAGCCAATTCAGAATCCAGTCCGCACACAAAATTTCATAAGCGTTAGACGTTTCGTTCGAGAGTTATCGTGGGAACACATAAATATATATATATATATATATATATATATATATATATATATATATATATATATATATATATATATATATATATATAGATTATGTTACTGAAATATAAATAAGTTTAGAATCGTTGAGCGAGCCATGAGATGTACTATAAGAAACTGATTTTGTATAAAATTTCAGAACATCAAATTTAAATGGACAGGTGCTCAGAATTGTCCATCAGTGCCACCAAATAGATTCCAAATTGAAAAGCTGAAGGAATTTTTGACCAAATTTTGTTCAAATATTGTTGAAAGCTTTGGAAAAAATTAAAGTGAAGTAAAATTGTCCCCTAGAAAGGCCTAAAATAGAAATACTTCTAAAACTATTAAGATGGGTATCTACATGACGGTGCGGAAATTAGTCATGTTTTTGAAATATGAATATGGTTACTTTAAGGTCGTTTGACGAGCGGGGCCAGGCAAAATAATTAATTGATTATGTACAGAATTTCCGAATATCTAATTTAAAATTTACCCAATAAGTTGACTCTAAATTCAAATAATTTTATGCGAGTGAAACCGCGGGTCGCAGCTAGTTTATTTATAAAACATTTTATTTAAAATATGTATTTTTAACGAATCTTTAAATATAAAATAATTACTTAAAACGTTAATTTTTTCCAAAATTTTCAGTTATAATTTATTCATGTAATTTTACCTTCATTATTTCATACTAATATACCATATCCAGAACAACTCTTCAAGTTTAATACTAATAAAGTTATACTGTGATTATTGTTAAAGTACAAAACATACCTGCTCCGTACGACAAAAATATTTAATTAATATAACAATAAGACAGGGGTAGTTGCAAGGGATGAATAATTTTTATTTGAGATGGTACAACCGTGTGATGTGTATTTTTACAGAGAAGTAAAAAATTTTATCAAACGGTCCCAAAATTGCACTGATTTACTAGAAGATAATCGTGAAATAAATTCTCGTAAATATTGCATAAAAATACACTCTATAGTGCATCACCAGCTGTCATTGCCCATATTTTCAGATATGAAAAAATACGCCTGGTATGCGTCAAAATTATCTCATGAAAGGAACATATTTTTCATGAACGTGAATCAAATATGTTTTTCACTTGATGTCTTACAGACATCCTGTAATTGTAAAAAGACATGCATTCATATCTTGTGCAAATTGTAATAAAAATTATTGTTTTGAATGTTTTTATGACAACTATCACTCTGAGTCTTGTGTGTAAAGTATAATAATAATTTACAATTAAATAAATGTTACTTTAAAAGTTTTATATAATAATTAATTTTATTTTATCCTATCTATTTAAAGATTTATCTATTTAAAGACTTGTTACAAATACATATTTTAAATAAAATGTTTTATAAATAAATACGACTTTGGTTAATAAAAAAAAAACATAATACAGAAAAAGTTTTGTTGAACAGAGTCGGATTCGAACACAGGACCATTTAATTACGAGTCTAACACCTAAACCGGGACTGTTATGTACATCAATCTTTTTTAAGCTTATTAAGCACACCAACTGCATTAAAATTTTTTAATTATTTTTTTTACAAGTTTTTCTGAATAGTGCTCGCTATTATTTTAGTATATTAACATATAAATGTACTCTATAACCAAAAAAAAAAAAATTTCAGCCAAATCGCCGACCCAAGGTTGTGCCGTCCCCTTGTCAGTAAATCAATCAGAACATGTTACTGGCTGATTCCCATTGGTCATTGGACAAAACATTGTTTAAGTGGAATATGATTATTCGATTTGTGGTATGAATAAATTTATCATTTTCTTTCTTAATTTTAATGAGATAAAAATCTTTTTACGGCATTTGAATTGTCTACTCAGATAGGAATCAGTGAAAAGAATTATATGATATGCCTAACTCAATTTTGAATTTTTGTGACAAAACATTTTTTAAATATTTACTCCACATTATTTATACATATAACAATTTACGGGAATAAATAAATTATCATCACAGAAGAGCAGAAACGAACTAACTATGTCTATAGCATAGAGAGCATAGAGATGACTGACAGAGAAATGACGTAAAATTTCTCTCCCACATCAAACGGACAACATGTTACTACATAAATCTCGTATCTATGTAGACGGGATGTACGCTTGTGAGTGTGCTATACGTCACACTCAATCTGTGGCAGGTGTGGTGTGCCTTATGTATGTACATAATAATATATACGTATTCGAGGCGTACGTATGTATGTATTACATTGTTGCAAGTGGTTGATAAACGATTACCAACAATCAATGTTTGCGATGTTTCCACCGCTACAACTCGTTCTGCACGACTGAATCACCTAAGCTGTGACAGACCAACAAATGACTCCAAGCGATCTATACTTTTTTGATTTTAGTTTGCTTCTACTCTTCTGTGATTATCACTATTATAAATAAAATTTTGCCGTTATTTAAAACTAAAAAAACTGAAATACCTAATACGATTTCATCTAAGATGAAAAAATATCTTTAATAACGTTTCCTGACGTACTGATGAGTTTAGGCGCAAAATTCTTTTTTTGAATGCTTTGACTAAAATGAAATTGACCTGTTAGTATTGCTGTCATGTCAGAGATATGAATATATAATAACATTACAAAAGAAAATGTGTTGAGGCCCCCAGAACCATAAACATTGGAAATATCTATCTATATAGACGTGAGTCTACTATCGAAAGCAAAATTAAATATATAACTTATAACGTTCATACAGTTTCTGGATTCTCTATGTTGATAATAAATAGATATTTAAATACCTAGATATCGTACAAGTAATTTAAATTTTAATTACATTGTACTAGTTTCTTCATTCAGAAATAGCAGCGAAAAATATAAGTATCTGACAAAGTTTTAATAATAAATTTTTGAATTATTTGTTCTTAAATTTCATCTTTACCTATAAAGCTTCAAATATACCCGATACAAGTTTTTCTCTAAAATTATAATTTAAATAAGTTAAGTATCTAAAATTTATCTATTTCATTTTTTAAATTGCCCTAACACTTATCAACAAAGGAGGGTGTCTAAATTGGACCCCTTTCTACAATAATGAAATAGTTATAATTTAAAAAAAAAAAACCTTTCATTCATCAACTTAATTTCAGTCATTTTTATTATATGGATTCTATGATTCACCAATAGTTTCTTCGTCCGATAAGTTTGTTTTACTAAACTGCATTTACAGCTTTAAAACATTAACAGGGTATGGCAGGTTTTGTCATCTTAACTTACAGTTAAATAGATAAACTAATTATTGAACTGAAAAAATCAAACTAGCTTATACCAGATAAAAATAATAAAAATTATAATAAAAACCTTATCCAGCCGAACTACTAGAGACTATTATCCCACTCTATATTGATCACAATGATGATGATCTTGTTTGCTTGCATGGCCGATCGTTTACGTTGTCTTTTCTACGCTCTCTTTATTCGTTCGTGATGGATAATTGGGCACGTTTTATTTGTCGAGTGCTGTCATCGTCTTTATGTGATTACCGCCAGTCTGCCTCACAATTTTGGTAGTCATGTAAAATTTTCAAGTTGATGAAATTGATCGTCCATGATGATTATAATAAAGTGGTGAACTGTTGCCATGAAGTGGTATAATTTGGTAAGAAATTGAACGGAACTATTTAATAGGATAATACATATTATACGACGTATAGTTGAGTGTGGTGGAAAGTAATTTTTAATAAACTGTTTTTCTTTAAGTAACATTGTTTTTATGAAAAACATAAAAACTTTTATATTATTTGCTAATTTTTGCACCAGACATTGTTATGAATACAGAAATGAAATAAACTTACGCTTTATTTTCACTACTACGTACAGTAAAATGTGTATTTTACCTGAAAAAAAAAAACACATAATTATTAGATTTTTAAAGCTAACGGTGATCGAAATATGAATAAAAAGTCAACTTTTATGGACGTAATTTTGTTGATAGGACCTCAGAAACTCTTTTAGCGAATTTTCGAATCGACAAATAAGCTATTACGGCCCCTGTCATGAGGCGATTTGAGTCCGGGAGTACTGTTTTGAGAAACCGAAAATAATATTCACTAATATATATATATATATATATATATATATATATATATATATATATATATATATATATATATATATATATATATATGCACTACCGTTCGAAAGTTTGGAAACAGTCATATTTTTATAGGTTACAAAATTTCTTTACCAGGCATTTTAATAAATTAGTTCGTATAATATATTTATATATAATGAAATAATGAAAATATATATATATATATATATATAAATATATATATATATATATATATATATATATATATATATATATACATATATATATACATATATTTATATATATATACATATATACATATATATATATATATATATATATATATATATATATATATATATATTTCATTGAACACATAGGAAGGTCTTTAAACTATTATTCTGTCAATAATATTTTAGGGAAGTAACACTATAATTTGGGCCAGCGTTTTCCTACCAATAGGAAACAGCACCTAGTTTTTTATAGGTTACAAAATTTCTTTACCAGGCATTTTAATAAATTAGTTTGTTATTAAAATAAATTAGTTCGCATATTTATATGTAATGAAATAATGAAAAAAAATTATATATATATATACATATATATATATATATATATATATATATATATATATATATATATATATATATATATTTCATTATATATTTATATATAATGAAATAATGAAAATATATATATATATATATATATATACATATATATATATATATATTTATATATATATATACATATATACATATATATATATATATATATATATATATATATATATATATATATATATATATATATATATATATATATATATATTTCATTGAACACATAGGAAGGTCTTTAAACTATTATTCTGTCAATAATATTTTAGGGAAGTAACACTATAATTTGGGCCAGCGTTTTCCTACCAATAGGAAACAGCACCTAGTTTTTTATAGGTTACAAAATTTCTTTACCAGGCATTTTAATAAATTAGTTTGTTATTAAAATAAATTAGTTCGCATATTTATATGTAATGAAATAATGAAAAAAAATTATATATATATACATATATATATATATATATATATATATATATATATATATATATATATATATATATATATATATATATATATATTTCATTGAACACATAGGAAGGTCTTTAAACTATTATTCTGTCAACAATATTTTAGGGAAGTGACACTATAATTTGGGCCAGCGTTTTCCTACCAATAGGAAATAGTACCTAGTTTTCTAAGTTTTGTTGATAATGTTCACTTTCAAAAAGATTTCTATGTTCAAAATTTTTTAATTTTTAACTTTTGACGTTGTACACAACTGTGCCCCGTTGCTTTTATTAAATTCTGGTAAAATAAATAAAACAACATTTTGTTTTCAAAAATTTAATTATAACTACTTAAAAATTGTATTAACTGAATAAAAAAGTCTAGAAAATATTTCTATATTTCAAAAAATGTTTTTTTTTTTGGAACAATAAGTCAGTTATTTTGTTATTTGATTCCAAAATCAAAGACATTTTTAATCTTTGAACAAGTAAACCGTACTGTAAATACGTGTTACTTGAGCCGAGATTTGCAGATCATCTGATAATTTTTAAAATTTAGCGTAACTGTATATTTATTTGGAACAGAGAATTTAGTATATTAAGGGGAGGTATACTTGAGAGTCGTCAAAAAAAATAGATTTTTTTTTGCAGAAATTGGTAGCTAATTATGTGTAGAATATGTTCCCAAAGTGATTTTGCTGAAAGTAATTTAAGGGAAGGTTTACTTGAGATTTGATAAAAAAATCGATTTTTTTTTTTGCCGAAATTGATAGCAAATTATATGTAGAATATGTTCCCAAAGTGATTTTACTGAAAATAATTTAAAAACAAAATTCTTGCACATTAACCGAATTCAGCTTTCTATAAAAAAAATTCAAAAAACGTAGTTCACGCAATAATGAGTATTAAATATAAAATTTTGAAAATACGTTTCTTTATATATATTTTATAATATCTCGGAACTACATTTTTGGAACTGGTGGACACGATAACTCAAAAGCTATTCGATAGATCCTTTTTTTAAATTTTTTATTTTAAAGATAATTCAATTCTTCGGCACCTCTATCTAAGTTCGATACACTTTCAATATTTCTTTTATTTTTAAATTTACTTTAAAGAGCGAAAAATAAGACAAAAATCGTAATCAAAAGTTCAAACATCCGCCATTTTTTTTTTCTTTCAGCAATTTACTGATATTATAGGTAGAGGTGCCGGTACTCTTCATATATTTTATAAATCTTTTTTGTTTTTGCATTTCGGTGGTTTATTACCGACGCTAGGATGTCCACCAACAAGGCATTGGATTTTCGGATCGTCACATTGCACTATCTATAATATGTACACTTTTTTATATTTTTCCTTGAAAATTTTTTTTGTGTACACAATTACCGCCCTTAAAATTTGCCGCCCCGGGGAAATGCCCGGGTTGCCCGCTCTTGGAGCGGGCCCTGTCCCTAACATATTGTACACTATCTACTTATGTACAACCACAATTAAAAATGTCGAACATTGTCCCAAATAATATTTGGCATTAATTACTATGACATTTTGTATTTGGGACAATGTTACCCCAAATAAAGGCAAGATTGTCCCAAATTTTCAGAACATCTTAAAATAGAAATTAAATAAGTTCTGAGCTCTAATAACTAGTCAATGTATACTTTCAAATATGCAGAGTTCAATAGCTAATAAGTAAGAGGAAGTTACCTAAATATATATGAGAAATATAAGGCAGTTTACGTAAAAAAACGCAAAAACTGGGCCAATCTTACCCCAAGTTACGGTATTGATATTTTTGGTAGAGAACTCTAGGATTATTATTAAGCTAGCTAGCTGAAGTTAAATTTTTGGTACTTAATCATCGAAACTATTTAAAATATGTATAGGAAACATTAGAACTATTTATAAGGATGCCAGAACTCTAAATAAATAATTGATTTTTACGATTCGGTGCGCTGGTGAAGTTGGCACACCTAATTTTTAAAATTGATTTTTTGGTACTAAATCATCGGAACTATTTAAAATATGTATAGGGAACTCTAGAACTATTCATAAGGATGCCAGAACTCTAAAAAAAATTTAAAGTTCTCACATACGGTGTGCCAACTTTACAGGACCCATATTAATGAAATTTAATCGACGAGATAGCGGAAAATTAATTATTGCAACTTACAACCTTGCATAGTGGTAGTCGGGGAGATATAAGAGGACAGAGGCTACTTTTTACCACGACAAAACAGAGCCGTAACTAGGCTGGGGAAGCCGGGGCATTGCCCCGGGCCCCTCAGCCAAGGGGGCCCTCAAGTAAATTTCTTGGGCGGTATTTCTGTAAACTTAGGGCAGGAAACGAGCAAACGACTGACAAGCAAAAACAAAAGTGGCCGCTCTTTATTTCTGCCGAGGGGCGGAATTTTAAGGGCCGCAATTCTGTAAAATTAGGGCTGCAAACGACTGACGAGCAAAATTTTTTTTTTGCCCGGAGCGGCGAAGAATCCCCGAATGTACTTTCTGCCCTTGGGCCCCTGAAGACCCAGTTACGGCCCTGCGACAAAACATCCCATTTCTGACGGAAAGTAATTACGACAATTGTCAAAAAACAAATGACTGGCTTCAAACCTTGCATATTATTAACAGATGGGGCGAAGAGGGCATAGACTTCTTTCTGCCTCGGATTCGGAAAAACATATTTAAAAACAAAATAATGAAATTACAACATTTAACGATTGAAAAATAGCATCACTGACTTTTTTCGAAATTTGTATATTGTTAGTTGAAAGGATGTCAACTTCGCAAAGTAGGGATGATCGATATTCATCGATGGTAGAAAAACATCGATGTTTAGCGGGAAGTTGGCACACCTAATTTTTAAAATTGATTTTTTGGTATTAAATCATCGGAACTATTTAAAATATTTATAGGGAACTCTAGAACTATTCATAAGGATGCCAGAACTCTAAAAAAAACTTAAAGTTCTCACATTCGGTGTGCCAACTTCACAGGACCCATACTAATGAAATTTAATCGACGAGATAGCGGAAAATAAATTATTATACACCAGATAAAAAAATATTTACACAACATTAATTGTGGGCCTTCTCTTCTAATTAAAATAAAGGCAGTATAAGGTTGTTCAAGGCCAGAAAGGTAATAAACATAAATTTTTATTTTTTAAATTTATTAAACTAATCTGATTAGATTACTAGATAATTTAAAATTAACGAACAAAATGAATTACTGCCTTATTGGTAACACCTCTTTAGATAATTTAAATATGTCCTTGACCTTCGTTAGTTTAGTGTATATTCCGAAACCATTTAAATTTTTTTAATGGTATAATTTTAAGTTAGCTTAGGCGATGTTATGTGAGCAATTGGCTGTATTTTATATATTGTTAGAGTGGTTCTTCGCTGATAATGAATGATAAATTAATACGTGATTTAAATGTTCACCGCCTACATGGTTTTAAAACATATAATTTTTCAAAAATATATTTGATAAAATTATATGGTAATTGTTTTCTAAATAATAATGTATGGAATAATTTTGTTAAACAGACTTTTTAATTTAACTTTAAAAGTTACAACTTAAGTAATGTTTAAATGTACAGTAGAAACCCAAACAGGTGTTGGAGATTCGATATGAGAGTACAATTAACGGTTACCCTTTTCTTTTTTTCATTAATTTATTTTTGTTTATTATTATATTTATAATCGTTTTTCTCTTTTTCAATGTCAAACATGTTTATTGATACCTATTTATAATTCAAACTGTTTTCTTTTTAACACTTTGACGGTCGTAATCTATAATTGCCAAACGCCCAACTGGGGTACTATTTTGACGGTTAATACACTTTATAGATAATTATTGACGTACTACGACGTGGTGTGTGAGTTAGTAAGGTTTCAATTAACGACATTAATGGCCATTAAGGTGTTAATAGGTATGTTTTTTAATTAACATGTGGAAAATATTAGTAAATTTGAACTAAATTCCTAATAATTCTGTACCTCGAAATTGTGAAACGATGACAGGGTTTCGGCAAACATGTATGTACCGCGTTTGAATTTTTGTTGTTTAGTAGGATGGATAAATCGATGAGAGCCAAGTGTGAGACCCAAAAGGGGTTCACAGTACGTAGGCCACCTTGTTGGACCCTTTGTGTCATTTAAGATCACGAGGAAAGACGTAGAGGAAGTCAAGTTCCCTAATAAAGGAAAGTAAGCCCTTCACGTTGGTACTCCTAATAAGATCTAGAGCCAAATGACTGAAACCTAGAAGTTTGGTAGGATAAGTGACTTTTTTAATTTTTAGTAAAAGGTCCTTAATGGAATATTTAGTTAAAAAAATATAAGTATACTAGAAAATGAATTCGCAAGTTACTAGTAATATGAATTAATATTATAAAAGGGAAAATGGGTATGTTGTTTGTTTGCTGCATTTTCAGGCCTAAACAATTTAAACAGTTCAACCAACTGACTTCAAACTTTGCACAGAAATAGCTGTAAGAAAGGTACGAAGCTGATAGGCTACCCTAAAAAAACATCTGTTTTACGTGAGAAAATGTATTTAGAAAGTTGTTTATTTCGCCTTTAAGCCGCAGTTACTTAATCAATCGACTTACAACCTTGCATAGTGGTAGCCGGGGAGATATAAGAGGACAGAGGCTACTTTTTACCACGACAAAACAGAGCTGTAACTAGGCTGGGGAAGCCGGGGCATTGCCCCGAGGCCCCCAGCCAAGGGGGCCCTCAAGTAAATTTCTTGGGCGGTATTTCTGTAAACTTAGGGCAGGGAACGAGCAAACGACTGACAAGCAAAAAAAAGGTCGCCGCTTTTTATTTTTGCCGAGGGGCGGAATTTTAAGGGCCGCAATTCTGTAAAATTAGGGTGGCAAACGACTGACAAGCAAAAAAAGGTCTCCGTTTTTTGTTTTGGTGGAATTTTTTTGCCCGGAGCAGCGTAGAATCCCCGAATGTACTTTCTGCCCCGGGGCCCCTGAAGACCTAGTTACGGCCCTGCGACAAAACATCCCATTTCTGACGGAAAGTAATTACGACAATTGTCAAAAAACAAATGACTGACTTCAAACCTTGCATATTGTTAACAGATGGGGCGAAGAGGGCATAGACTTGTATCTGCCTCGGATTCGGGAAAACATAATAGCATCACTGACTTTTTTCGAAATTTGTATATTGTTAGTTGAAAGCATGTCAACTTGATATCATAAATTGATGTCAGCCTGACGAAGTCGCAAAGTAGAGATGATCGATATTCATCGATAGCAGAAAAAAATCGATGTTTAGCGGGAAAACATCGATATTATGTCCTCGATAACATCGATACATCGATGTTACGAGAATAATATCGAAACATGGATTTTACTCTAAGCTATCCAGTATTTAAAAAGTCCTGTGGCTGATTTGAAACAAGATACATTATTTTATGGTAAGTTCTAAGAACGACTTATCCAAACTTGAAAAAAATTGCCATTAAATATTTGTGTTGCAACTTCAACAACTTCACACAGTAACTTCAACAGCTTCAGAGAGACTTATTTCAAAAGCTGGGCAGCATTTGTATCAACAAAGGAACAGATTAAAAGGGAAACTTCTAACAAAGTGACTTTTTTGCAAAGTGTACCAAATAAATACTGGCAATGTTAATTTTCAATAAATAAAATAGTAGAATATAATGGTTGTTTATTTTGCTACATAAACATCGATGTTTTTCTTTCGATATATATCGTATATCGATACTCTTGAATCGATGTTGACATCGATGTCAACATCGATTTTTTTCTAATATCGATGATCTCTATCGCTAAGTTAATAATGTTAAAGTTACATTTTGTTACAGTTTCTGAATTTAAAAAAAAAAAATTAAGATAGTCCGGGTTTTTCGTTGGTTTTATAATTAGTTTGAAAAAATTAATTTTAATGTGCAGATAAAGGGAACTAGGAGAAAATTGTTTCCCTCTTTGTTTTTTTGCTAACATCATTTTCAATCAAGATTCTGATATTTTAATATATCAGAGTATTTTTTTTTTAATAATCATACTAATAGTTTATCTTGTATATGTACCTATATATACAGGGTGTCCTAAAAGTCAACGATATCCATTGGAGGAATGATAGACCAGCTCATGCCTGACCAGAATATCAAAATATTGTCTGGTAAAATATCGCTGGTTTTCAAGATATTGACACTTTTATGAATTTCGGGAAGACCGACAATTTTGACCAGAGATTCGAGTACCACAGTTGCAAGACTAGATTTTTTGAACTCTAATTTTTATCACGCAACCCTGAAGAGTCCTTATGCCGATTAATAAATAATTTTTTTTATGAGCTAAGTTTGACTCTTTATGCTGTAAAAGAGATGTACCACCTTACCCGGACAAGTTATGTTAAAAGATTGCTCATTTATTGTAGTTTTTAAAAAGGTCTAAAATTTGCTTTTTTTTACTTTAGAAAAAAATATATTGCTATTTGACTGCAAAAAATGTCATTTTGAAATTATTTGAATAATTACTTTCAAATTATTTCAGTTACTTGCAGACACTTTTATGCTTGCGTAAACCGAAGATAGATCATAGCCGAAGACAGAAAATGGACAGGTAGTAGATTTAAATTGGTTAGAGTGAGATAGATATTGACAATTAAAAAAAGATAGGAATTCGAATGAATATATTTATTAATTTAAAGTAGGTACGGATATTTATTTGAAATTAAACATAATATTGGAAATCAACGAATGTTGTCTACCGCCAAGATGAATGTGGGCGCGGTATCTTTTTGAAAAAGATCTATTTATTTGTCCTGCACATTTTGCAACATTTAGTTATTATGCACATTCATTAAGGCAATTTTTTAATTCACGTACATAACGAGCTGGACAGCCATCATTTTGAAACCACGTAACTCCGTATGTGGCTAAAAGAAAATATTAAGGAGTTAATTTTCTAAAAAATTGTGTTAAATTTCTCAAGACTTCCAGCCAATTTAAAAGGACCTATTATTTCGCCGTTCAATGTTCCAATTCACAAATTTACCTTAAAGTGATATTGTGACCCCCCTTCTCGTAACTGAATGTGGGCTTTCGATCACATAACTATGAAGATTTTAAATCTATGAATCCTTTTTAAATGTGTCTTCATTCGTCCATAAAATTATATTTATGAATTCTGAGTTTTCTCTGTGTTTTTGTAACATATTTCAGCAAAATCTGACGTGATTAGCGTAGTCACGAGGAAGCAACATTTGCAAACCAATGTAAATCTACTACCTGTCCACTTTCTGTCTTCGGTTATCATCCATCTTCGGCTTACGCAGGCATAAAAGTGTCTGTAAGTAACTGAAATAATTTGAAAGTAATTTAACTGAAATAATTTGAAAGAAATAATCTCAAAATGACATTTTTTGCAGTCAAATAGCAATATCTTTTTTTCTAAAGTAAAAAGAAGCAAACTTTAAACCTTTTTAAAAACTACAATAAATGAGCAATCTTTTAACATAACTTGCCCGGGTAAGGTGGTGCATCTCTTTTACAGCATAAAGAGTCAAACGTAGCTCATAAACAAAAAATTATTTGTACTCGAAAATCTGATAAAAATTGTCGATCTTCCCGAAATTCATACAAGTGTCAATATCTTGAAAACCAGCGATATTTTACCAGACAATATTTTGATATTCTGGTTAGGCATGAGCTGGTCTATCATCCCTCCAAGGGATATCGTTGACTTTTTGGCCACCCAGTATGTATATATAAAACATGAATGAATAAGGAAGTAATTTTTCATCTGTAATAGTCAAAATAATCAAAATTGCTTGTAGCTTTCGTGAACAATAGTAATTTATTAAAATAATTTTAATTAATTATACTTATAAATATTTATCATTTGTATATCAAAAAAAAATTGTAAATAAAAAGAGAAGTAAACATTATACTTGTTTGGTGCAATAAATAATATTAGTACTTCATTTTTAGTCGAATTTTTCCTTGAAAAAATTAGACTTATACAGCCTATACGATAAGAACGGCGACAGCCGAGAGTAGTGGCCCTATCCGTTTTCGGAACCGTAGAACACGATTCTGTAAAAAAAGATGTCTGATATATATATATATATATATATATATATATATATATATATATATATATATATATATATATATATATATATATATATATATATATATATATATATATATATATTCCCAGTATATTTTAATAGGTGTAGGGCCCTCCTATGGAAGTTAAGAGCTGAAATTTGGTAAGTGGGGCTCATTCCGATGCACAACAATACTATCAACGTGGGGTAAAATTTTGGGCAAATTTTGGATCCGATCCAACCTTTAAGGGGGTGGTGGGGGCGGTAAAGGTAAAATAATAAAACTTTTCCAAACGGAAATAATGTTTCGGTCAATTATCTACAACATATCCAAAATTCAGCTTCCTAGGATGATCTGGAGGGAGTAGAGTGGGAAAAAACGATTTTAGCTGGATCCAACAAGCCCACAGCCCCTAGAATTAACGTAGTTGAGTTGAAATTTGGTGTGTTGATAGAGTTCGTGCCTAGGTTGTGCTTTTTGGAGGTTTTAATATTTTACCCCCCCCCCCCCTATTTTTAAGCTACAATGCTTTTTTGACGTTTTCGAAGATTGTACCACTCGCACAGGTCACCCAACTAAACAAAGAGGCCTGAAATTTTGTATTCGGATTGAGTTAGTATCAAGGGGATGCCTTTTGGGAGTCTCAGCTTTTAACCTTTACCCCCACCATTATTATACCAAAAAGAACATGATTCTTCTTGTTTTTTGACAGTTTCGTTCGGGTCAAAATCTCCCCAAATAAATCTAGAAGGCTGAAATTTTGTGTACGGGTTAAGTTAATAGCCAGTCACTGCTTTTCTGAGGTTTCAACTTGTAACCCTTACCCCCACGATTTTTACGCCAATATTTCCTTGAATTTTTTGCTTTTTTTCTAACACGTCTAGAGACTCTCTAAGGAAACCTAGAGGGCTAAAATTTTGTACGTGTATTGAGTTAGTATCCAGCTAGTGCCATTTAGGGATTCCACCTTACTTTTCCCCCACCTCTCCCATTTTTACATCGGAATTCAATGGTATTTCTAAATGTGTTTTAAATGCATTATTTTTATTCTAATACAAAGTAGGCGAATAAAAAAAATGAATTTACTTTTATAACAAATGCAATACACAAATATTAAGTAATTTAAAAATGTTATTAAAGCCACTGTTTATTTATAAAGTAGAAATTTTGGATTTTTATTATTTATAAAATAGAAATATTTGATTTTTTTGGACAAAAGCAATGTCTTCATAAAGGCCTTCCAGTTTACTATTTAAGTTCCTTTTTTTAATATTTAAAAATAAAACACAAAGGCAATTGGCGGAGAAGCATGGGTAGGAATGCCCTCATACGAATTGTGTTGGTTCTTTTCCTGCTAATTGCTATCGGCACAAAATTGAAATTTACTGAGATTCAGCCCTTAAAAACTTAAAACCTGTTTTTAAAGTCCCGATCAACCGGACACTAATCATCAGTTTTGAAACCACTAAAATGACAAATCGCTTGTAGACTTTCAATTACATTTCGCTTGTAGACATTCAATACCGAAGATGAAAGGAAAAATTCGACTTCCGTGATGGGGCCTCGCTGCTCACGGCGTTTTTTATTATTTTAGAAATAGATAATATTATTAAATAAACCACAATGAAGTTACCAGAAATTTTTAAAAGTAACTGTTTGTTGATATATTGCTAAAAAAATTAACTGTTATATTTATGTGTGCTCTGTAGGCCATGTGATTTATTAAATAATTTAAGTGATTAGGATTACTGACTACTATTGTTTGTTTGACAAATAAATTTTATTTTAAAAAATTACAACTTCTCCATTTTTTTTATGATTGCTGTTATTGACTTAGGGCTAAATACCTGCATAACATGGCGAATTTCCGTTTATAAAAATTAGTTTTTCTTGGAAACTATTTCATTGCAGTGTTGCATTCCTATACGTACAATTAGTTCATAATTTCAGCATAGTCTTATAAGGAGTGGTCTGGCACAAAACTCGAAAAAGTGATTAAGTGGGGGAAGTTACAATTGCTGATTGAGGGGAATAGTCTTACAAGGGGCATTTTTTTAAATAAAATTGAATAAAAATTTTAAATTAAAAGAATAAAATTTTTAATCTATCTCTAATTTTATAAAATGTTTTATATGTATCTATAGATATGATCAAAATAAAATATAAATTCTTTTGTTTACTTATCTACTACTACGCAACATATATGAAATCAAAACTTGATAGGCATATATTCAGCACAAAATAATGGCAAGCCCATTGAATAATGATTAATACGGTGATTTCATTGGTCGAAAGGTATGATCATTCCTCCACAGCTTTGAATAATGCTTAACCTTCCCAACAATTAACAGATATGTAATGAGTGTGTTCTCCAACAGGAGTAGTAGTCCAGTAGGTATTGTTTCCCAAATATTGTTACAAACATTGTTAATTTTGTGAACTGATAAAATTTAAACAGTTAATCTGATAAGCGATAAAATAATCTTATATCGAACAGTGTTGGACAAAAGTATCAGTATAGTGCCAAGTTTATTTTTTTTTTTAAATTTATACACATGCGTATTTAATTTAGCTCTGTATCTACTCGGACGTAATTTATATACAAACAACGTCTTAGTCCGCGAGTGGATATAGCTTTTTACTAGGTAAATTATGAGTTTCATGTCAATCGGCAGGAGCATCGTATCAATTACATATTGATCAATATTTATTGATTCTAAATTATTGATTATTCAATAGTTTGAATAAATTATAAAATAATACAAATAATAATAAATCCAGCTTTCTATCTGGTTTGAGTACTGAATAGATCGAAAATGAAATTTCAGATAAACTCATCATAAACTGTTGTGATATACATATCACTCAAAACGTCACCCTATATTTTCCCCAATTATACACATGTATAATTCTCTATATACAGAACTGGATTTACCTAAAGTGTCACCCTGCGACTCCGTGAAAAATGCCACCTCGTTACCTGCAGCCAGGACCAAGAGAAATGTCGGGCCTCTAGGAAAAAATCACATTTTTAAAAAATATTTCCCCAAAGAAAGTAAGTGACGAGAAAAAAAAGGTTTCTTTATTTTTTTTGACCCCTTAAACCCATTTTTTTTTTTTAAAAACGTTTCCCTAGAAATTAAATGACGAGCCAAAAAAAAAGTTTTCTACCCCCTCTACGTTCTTACGTTACAAATTTTGCCGTCCTGGGCACTAGCTCCTAGTCCCCTACTGTAAGTCTAACGTTATCTGTCTATATATCATTAAACTTTTTAGAAAATATAATGTTTAACTTAAACAATTTTGGTCAACTTGATCGGGACGTGGTTCTGTGGTAAGGTGTTTGACTAGTGTATCGAGTTGGTTTTAGCGAAGCTCCAAATGGAAAATTCAACTATTAAAGTCACTGCCATGGTGTGATTTGAGCCTAGCATTATCACAAAAATTTCGGTTTCTTTATATAATATACATTTTTGAAGCATTATCCTACGTGAGCGGGTTTTCGAAAAAAAGTAGTTTTTGTAACCAGAAATTTTTTATGTTATGTAAGATGCTGCGACAGGAGTATTTTTTTTTATTATTAACGATTCAAGTATCCATACAGATATATGGAAAATGAATAGAGTTTAAACGGAGTTTAAATAGTATTTAAAGTTTTAATATTTATATTACGTACAATTACTGTTTTCAAAATTTTCGTTATGAAACAAGAAACAAGAAAATTAAAATGTATCACAACAATGTATTGTTGTGATTACCCGACTCACTAGTTAAGGGTTAGGAGGCACAACAACTAAACACAGTTATGTAAGTAAACATGATGTTTGATTCATAGAAACTGAAAATAATTATGTAAAATAAATTGTTTTAGTATTTATGTACGTAACTTTATTTAATTTTTTATTGGCGCGTTAAGTATTTTAATTAAATTTAATTTCTTTAATTTTCTCAACATGATTGTTATGTATGTATTTATGAGTATGTGTGTGGTTTTTTTTTTTTATATAAAAGACCGTGTAATTTACTTTTATATTCCGTTAAAAAATGTTAAAAAAATTATTTTAAAGAATTTTTTATTCCTAGTTAATTGTTAATGTTTTAATATTTTATTAGTAGATTTACAAATTTAATAATCGCTCGTATCGTGGCTTTAATGTTATTATTTTTAAATTTTATGTTTTAATTAAGTTAATTTTGTTGTTGTTCAATTAACAACCTTTTTGAACATACCGTGAAACGGTATTTGTTTACAAATAATAGATGATCTACACGCTAGGTAATTGATTTGCCCTGTTTTATACTAAAATATAGTTGAAATATATATTTTTTGAAACAATGTATTTACAATATACATATGTTGGTTACATGATTACACATGCAACATTGGACGAAACAGATTTTATTTTTTACAATTTATTTTTTAAGCTTTAAATATGCATATAAGGAGGATTTTGCAAGTCCCGAATAAAATATTTAATGATACCTATGTTTATTTATAGTTCTTCAAACTATTTTTGATTTTTTTGAATGACCAAAGTTCAATAAAAAGAAAGAAATATTTTACATGTATATTCATTGTCTATAATATGTAGGTATACAGACAAAGATGTTGGTAAGAATCGGCTTTAACTCCTCAAAAAATGGTTTGTGAAATGGTAAACTGTAAAATCCTTTTAAATTTTTATAATTAAATACCCCTGTCGCAGCATTCTGCATAACATAGCGAATTTCCGTTTACAAAAGTACGTTTTTCTCTGAAACTAGTTGACATAGAATAATTGCAAATAGAAAAAACCTTTATGTGATTTTTCCACCTCATTCCAATGGTGTTAAAATAAAATTTTTTTCACGAAAAATGTTTAAAAAACCGTAGGTAAAGAAACTAAAAATGACATTCACTAAAGTTTATATATATACCTATATATACCTATATATATATATATATATATATATATATATATATATATATATATATATATATATGTATATATATATATATATATATATATATATATATATATATATATATATATATATATATATATATATATATATATATATATTTATTTATTTTTCTATTTGCAGGATGCTGCGAAAGGGGTACTGATTAGGTATTTATCGATGGTCAACTGATCATGCTCACCAAGAAGCCAGACACTCAAAAAAGAAAAATAAAACATTAAAATCTCTCTCTCTCTCTCTCTATATATATATATATATATATATATATATATATATATATATATATATATATATATATATATATATATATATATATTAAACAATTTCGATGGATGATCATTATTAAAAACACATGAGTTATTAATTTTTGTTTGTAATGAGTTTTTAAACATTTTTCAGCGAATTTTTTCAAGTTAGCATACAAAAATATACAAATAATTTTTATTAGTCCATTTAAGAGATTGAGACAGCTAAATTACCTTTTAATATTGTTTAAATATAATTTGCCGAAGAGTTTCAATATAGGTTTGAAATTTGACTGTATGTATTTGGTATTACAATTATTACTAATTATATTTTATAAACATTTTTAACATATTTTTGCTTCTAAAACACTTAGTCACTGTTTTATGTGTTATCGTTATCACGTATAATAATTTTGTTTATACCGAAACGTATAATCATTCATAAATCAAACATATTGATTTAAAACCTCAAAATGTTTATAATGAAATGAAAATAGTAGCCAGCTTAAGTTTACCGAGATTTCTCAGTTAAATACTTAAAAATTCACTATGGTTTATCGTTCAGTTAGAAAATACACGATATTTTTTTTAAAGATCACCTAGATGCCGAAACCTTATTTGTAGAAAATATGGAGTGTACAATATCTACCCTCCATAGTAGAAAATACAGTATTTTTATTCTTTATTTATGTCTAAGACTTAAACCATTATATGTTTCCTACTTTGACGTCTAGATGCCACTCTATGTGTCATATTGCACATATGTTTGCTTATAGATTCCGAACTACTGACGTTACTAAGTTCCGATATGGGTACTTACAGTTTCTAAGAGAAAAACATTAATAAATAAAAATTTTTGGGTTGTATTTTTTTAAAAACTAATTCATTGGATTAAAAAAAACTTGCTTTCATGCTTATTAAGAAAAAAAAATGGGTGTTTAATTTATTTATTCATTTTTATAAGCCAGTTTAATGACACACCTAAAAATAGTGTTCCGGTATAGGGGCTTTTACGTTACTCAAAACATATAAGGAAGAAAATGTAAGGTAGATTACATTGCATTATTATTGATTACAAATACCTTCCGTAAATTTTTATCTTTTATTCCTTATATATTTTGAAAATACTTAATTAGTCGCGTCAAATCCAAATAAAGTTTGGAAGCTAAACATCAGATTATATATTTCATATTTATTTCGGAAAATCATTTTTAAACTATTGTTACAATTGCATATTCACCATTATGTTGCTTTGTATTTTGACTAAATATATAAATATACATTTAAAGTCATTAAATTTTAATATTTACGAGAGCATTTGTTTAAAAGAAAGTACACTAGTGCTCCGATTGAGAGAAAGAAAAATGCGTATGTATTGGTCACACGGATATATATATATATATATATATATATATATATATATATATATATATATATATATATATATATATATATATATATATATATAAAAAAAAAAACAAAATTTTTTGCGTAAACAAATTATTATATTGTATTTGTCGGAAACAATATAGCTGTTGTTTCCGACAAATTTCGTTCTAAATCATCGTAAGATTTTATCAAAATTCACTAAAAGGTACACGGAAAAAAAGAATTATTTCAATCAAATAAATTTTATTCAAACCAAATAAAATTCTTGTTTGTATACCGTCAAATAAGTTTCATATTTCCATGAATTAAATTTTTCGTTTGAGATTTAAATAAATTTTTAATTTGCACCAAATAAAAATGTTATTTACGTGAACTTGAACGTTGTTCTGATGGAACTTCCTACTTTATTTCAGTAGAAACAAAATATATTGTATTGCAAATAATAATTTTATTTGTATTAAACACTTTATTATTTAGGGCACTCAGTTTTCTTATTTACATCAAATAATTTTTCACTCTGTTGAATTTTATTTCTATTTGAATTGAGTTTTATTTTTATTTACCTGAAAAATAAATATATATTGGATATAATAAACGAAAATCAATTTATCAGCACACTGATTACTATTTATTGTTAATACGTAATCCATATTATTATTATTATTATTATTATTAATTATTACAATCAAATAATAAAACATACAAGTTCAAAATGTAGTATAATTTATGCATTTTCCAGTACATAAACAGCAAACTATCATACATTCAAACAGGTAACGTAAACAACCATATAAAAAAATTTCAAAAATAAATTTTAAACAATGAAATTCTTCAAATTTACAAATACTTTAACTCAATGGCTGCCAAACAATTTTTGTTTGCAAAAGACAGGTTTAAAAACATTGATAAAGAGAGAAAATTGTTTACATATTATCTGCGTACTTCTGGAAATATTTTATTTTAATTGTAAGATTTTTGTTTCCTTCATAAAATATAAACATTGTTATGTTAGTTATGTATGTTTTGTAAAGTCGGTATTAAACTAATATTTGGAACATGTAATAATTTTTTTAAAATTATTTCAGATGTCATTATGATATTCATTTTAAGTAAAATACATTCTACAAAAACATAAGTAAAAAGAATGAAGAAACCATTATCTACCATTCTTATAATTTGACATTCCCACTTTGTGTGTATCACACAGTATCTTGCGTACTTTTAATTTTATTAAATTATAATATATAACACTGACTTTATAAGAAGTCTACGTTGTTTTTATAGTTGACAACGTTGATTTGGATAAAGGATAATTTATTGATTTTTGGTATTGGTGCATATGTATGCAGTATGTGTATGAGTATTCACTATTCACTAGTATTCATATTAGTCAAACCGTCGAAAATTTTTTTGCTGACAATAATAAACAAATTTTTTTTATGTTCTTATAGTACACTATAAATTCAATTATGTTAAAACATTCAATAAAAATTATTAGAAGCAAATTTTATATATTTCTGTAAATATCTATACCTATATATAAAATTATCCACAGTATTATCTTTTTATTATTATTTCATTTTAAAACAAGCCGGACAACTAGAGAGGTATCAATTTAACTTTAATTCATTTTTTGGGAAAAATTTTTATTAGAAAATAACCCAGTGTAGATTTGTAGTGTACTTGTAATTTATTTTTATTATTTATTTATAAATTATAAAACTGAGAAACAATATTTTTCAATTTAAACCATTTCAGTGCGGCTTAAAAATGTCAAAATGATTAATGACTTTAAAAATACATATAGTCTTGTCTTTTATTGCAAGATATATTTCTCTCTTTGTTTCCTTTGGCATGTTAACATGCCAATGGCACTGAATCGGTTAATAAAACTTTGGTTGTTTGTTTTTTAATACTTTTTGAATCACATATTTTTAGTATTACATAAATAAACGCTAAATTAACGTTAACTTATCAGTATCACTTATCAGTATCACATAACACAAGGACACAATCCAATTAACACAAACACAAACATAAATATCCAAGGCCTTCAAATATGTCATTTGTTGCGGCAGTGCTATTTTCAATGTTGTATATTGTCTGAAAAAAAGCAATACAATTTATTATGGACAATATGGGCGTTTAGTATATCTACTGTTTATTAAAATAATTAATGTGTTACTTAAACTTACCAACAAATATAGGTTATTTTCTTCAAACATCAGCTTTTAGAATCTCTTTCAGTTTTTTTATCCGTCGTATCAACAATTATTACATAATATATTAAAACAAAAGCTAAATACGTCTTAAACAATTTATACAATGTAGGTATACATAGTGAAATTTAATTTCGAATTAAAAGTTTTCAACCAAGATCCAAGATGTCGGTTAATAAATATTTTTATGTACTGTATAAGTCGTATAACTAGGCCTACGTATAACATTGCTTGGCTTGGCTTGGCTTCTACACGTGACCACATTTCCGCGCATGCGTTGTAATTATTTTGTTTTTGTCGTAACTGTTTTATTTGAATCAAACAAACTAATTGTTTGAGCCAAATAAACTTTGGTGTGCATGAAGCTAAATATGATACACAGAAATAAAATATAAACAAATAAACAATATATAAAACTGAAATAATGTGTTTGTTTGAAATTTATCAAAAAACACAAACAAAATAATTGATTCCTGGAAATAAGAGAAATATTTTAGTGATCAAAATTTTATTTGGACGAAATAATATTTCCCAAACACGCAGTTTCGTTTCACTGAACTAAACTCTTTTTTTCCGTGTATAAGAGTTATTAAAATTCCACCCTGTATCATATATAATGATTTGTTTACATAAAAAATTTTTGTTTTTTTTCCTTTTTTTGTATCCGTATGCGTATGTATTGGACATATACATACGCATTTTTTTTCTCTCAGTCGGAGTACTAGTGTATTCTGTATTTTATGATTGTATAGAGTGCATATTAACTTAGGGTTATGTAGTGAGAATATTTCTTAACTTTTCGGGGCAAAGTCTAGGAAATTTAAGTACATCCTTTATGGATAAGTTTGGAAATTAAATTAGGTAGATGTATACTACATCAACAAAATTTGAATACCAGAAGATGATAAAGATTTTTTTTTTAATACCATTTATGGTTTGATTAAATGCACGAATGGACTTTAATCGTTGGTTTTCATTTTAATTTTCCAAGATACGTAATTGCCATAATTACATATTATGTGAACAAGAAATTTTTTTGTAGTTGTTATACCTTCAAAGTGTCATGGAAGATACAACCGGATGATTATATTCACATTGCTTAATTGAATATTTGCATATTTTTGCACGATAGCAAAAAAAATCAGCGTTTAACCAATTTAAATTTATAATTTTATTCACAAGCAGAGATTTATTATTATAATTTTTTTTTAGTCAGCGGTACCAACGGCAGTTATTATGCTCATGATTCATGTTAATAATTAATTGTACAAATTAGTTACTGTAACATATTTATATAATTAGAGCTTGGGCTACAATGGTTCTGGCTAGGCTGGTTATATTTATAAAGTGTTGGCTAGTTCATTATAATAATGATTTTTACAGACGTCCGTACGATTATTTGTTATGATTTACGGGCACTTCTATGATGGCAATTAAAAATGAGTGATGGACAGCTCTTGCTAACAGACATAATATTTATTGATGGCACGGTTCGGTCGAAGCACCAAATATAATACATACATAAATGAAATGTTACGAAGGACGCAAAGAGTGTCGCTTTAAGCAATAAGTATTAGCGAATTTCCAGAATGGAATTCGGCTATTACAGCCACTGTCATGACGCGACTTGAGCCCGGGACCGGGACCATGTTTTGAGGTCCTTAGGAACCGAAAATAATATTCACTGAAATTTATATATATATATATATATATATATATATATATATATATATATATTTGTATATATATATATATATATATATATATATATATATATATATATATATATATATATATATATATATATATATATATATATATATGTATATAGAAAATGTTGGAAGTCCCAAACTCTTGGTTGAGTTCTTCAGCTAGACACGTCGGATGCCAGGAACATGGTTTTTGTTCTTGCAAAAAATTAGTTTTTTACCAAAATTTCCACTTATTCAAAAGTGTTTGCGAAATTTTTTTATACCATTTAAAAGAGGAGAAAAAATTACATAACAAAGGACATTAGACTACTCTTCAAGGTCAACTCGTTTCCGAGAAAAACTAATTTTTATAAATGGAAATTCGCTATGTTATGCAGGATGCTGCGACAGGGGTACTTTTATTATCTTCTAGTTATTCTAATGATATGCATCGTATAAAATAATACACTAAGAATAAGATAGATTAATTAATAGTAATCGAGGTACGTAACATTTTATAAAAAGAAATACGAGAACGATCAATTTTGTTCCTTTCCGTGATATTTACCTTATTCATTTATGTATTCTGCATGATAAACAACTAAAAAGGAGCCAAAATCATGTCTCAGTTTTGAAACGTAATACCTTTGAAGCGTAATTAAAGTTTTTCTATACTAACAAGAGAATGGCAAGAAGTCGAAAATTTAAAAAAAAAAATCTGTAATTTCGTCAGTACGTAGAGGGTGATTATCTAATAACAGAAATTATCAGTTGGTACCAAAAATCTCGAATACTGGTGGCTTTACCCAATTGAAAAATTCAACGTGTCGACTGTCGACTAGATTTACTGACAGCTAGATTTACCAGTAGAGATTTCGCGCATGCGTCACAGTATAAAAACGCCTTTTTAATTTTTTTTTAAATTCAGGGGACCTGACCAATTTTTTATTTTAACTGACGAATTATCATGGTTTAAAATCCTAACGATTGCTCTTATTATTTTTGTATTTTGCTTTATATGGCGTGCCAAAATTTTTGAGTGGCCCTGAAATTTTTACAAATTTTTCAAAAATTTATTTAAAAATTTTCTGTTGCTGAGCAATTAGTGGGACTAAGTGACTAATTATGACCAATTTGTGACCCATTAGACAAAATTTTTTCAATGTTCATCTTTTCAGAGGGTGTGCCAGCATCATGGAGCCCTGGCAGCCACGTCCAGAAACTCACGAACTATCAACCTTCATACATTTCTCAATATCTCAAAGTTAAAAATGAAAATCAGAATCCGCTCTTCAGATGGCTGTAATTCAATAACTATTTGAGATATGTACTTGAAATTTTAGTATGTTATTTTCAAAAGTATAGACTATCGAATTATGAAAAAAAAAATTTCCAATTTTTTCAAGATGTCACACTAGTGGTTCCCTTTAAGGTTAAAAACAACTTGCCATATTTAAAACAATTTTCTGAGGTTGATTTAGAGTTAGCCATCCAAGCTGTCATGAATGGTATGAGTAAAAAGGAAGTATTTAGAAACATAAGTTGTCTATAAACAAAATGTGTGTCTGCCTATGCTACAAATGAATTACTTCATATTATTTGTAAAACAAAACTTATTTTACGTAAAAGTAAAACAATAAATTTTTTTCTAAAGTATATACATATATCGAACAATGATTTTTCACCTATGTATTATAATTTAATTCTAAAATAAATGTTTATTTAGGTATTATAATTGCTTCACTGATGCTCCTATTGATTTCTTTCTCATAAGTATGGTATTTCTGAAAGAGGAAAAGATATCAATAACTAATCTAGTGACTGTCAATCATTATCTTGAAAGTGTCAATTACTGAAAATTCTACATTAATTCATTTTTAGTAATTTATTTATATATCCGCCTTTATAAAACTCATTTAGATGTATACTCCATGAAAATAGATAAAATGGTCTTCACAAAACGCTTTTTGATTTCTATAAAATCAATATACTTTCCAAATTATAGTCGTTTTAAAAAAAATTATATCTTAAGGTGTCAATCGCTATACCGTTTACCCTATATTGATCTTTTACAAAACCCTTAATTTTTATCATTGCCGCAATGGGAAGAATTGGAATTTTATACAGAACTTATATACTCATGAGTTTTTTTTAACAATTTATGTCAAACCTTGGAGAGGGGGCGCCATTTTCAAGTTTCTGCCCCGGTTCTAAACAATCGTAGATCCGGGGCTGATGCGAGTGGTATAGAAGGATGAACTACTCGCAAAAAAATAGACACCTTACTAATCAGTCTACTTCGCTAAACACTAAGCACTAATCACTAATCAATCTATGTCCAAACGGGTTTTGTGCTAATCACTAAACACTCGCATTACGCACTTGCACTAATCACTAATCAAAGTGTAAACAGCCCATTAAGTAGGTACACTAAACAGTTTCATTCTTAAAATTATGTCACTACTTAACGTGAATCTGTTCAATGAATGGTAAAGTTATAACAATAACGAGTTTAGAAATTCTTCTTATTTCTTAATATATGTACTTACCTTTAAATAGTTATTTTAAGTATAACAATTATAAACAAATCAATTCTGGTTTTCACTTCTTATAAAATTACACATATAGACAGTACCCGAAAACTGGCTCTTTTACCTTTTACACTTGTTGATTTTATTGCAAACAAATAGTCATATGAATAGGACACAAATATTTTCTTTGAACTTTTTACTTTTAAGTACCTACATATACAACAACGCGAGTATTTTTCCCAAAAATTGGTGTCATGTATTTTTTACCGGATCCGGTAAATTGGTACCGGATCTGGTAGACGTCAAATGACACCGGATCCGGATCCGGATTGCAATCCCTACCCAGAATTATTCTTTTTAATTTTTAAATATACTTACTTATATACCATTATAGAGATGCCTACGTTACTTCTTCGGTAATAAGTATTACAATATTTGAGCAGCTGTTCAATGTTTTAATAGTAAACTTAACATTTTATGGCAATAAAACTATACAAATTATATGTAAATACCCCTGTCGCAGCATCTGCATAACATAGCGAATTTCGAAATATTGGGCACTGGCGGATCTCATCTAAGACCTGTATCCATTTAAAATAATTCAGCTTTCTAAGAGTGAAAAGATTTTCAAATTCAGTTGAGTAGTTAATTTTTGGCGCTTTTTCGCATAAGGTGCTTGGCGCATATACCCATCTAAACTAGTTTAGCTTTCTAAGAGTAAAAGAATTTTCAAAATCGGCTAGGTAATTTATTTTTGGTATATTTGGGACCCAAGACCCCGAACGGACTTTGTACAGCATAGTGCTATCCACCTAAAATAAGTTAATTCTCTAGCAATGAGAAAATATTGAGAATCGGTTCGGTAGCTTATTTCTATCTTATATAATATAGGATATTTTATCTTTCTAACGATAAAACTATTTTTAAAACCCGTTGTGTAGTTTTCTATGCCGCATTTGCATCCGCAGGACAGTTGCGGATCTCAGATAACATACTGTACTTATCTAAAATAGTTTACCTCTGCAATAGTGAAAAAATTTTCAAAATCGGTCAGTTATTTTATTTTTGACACTTCTTGGACTTTGACCGACCTTACATAACGTAACCTATAACTATCTAAAATAGTTTAGCTCTCTAACAGCGAAAAAATTCGGTCGGTTAGTTTATTCGTGGCGCTTAAAAGATCCCAGGACTCTGACCGACCTCATACAACATATAAGCTAAATCCATCTAAAATAGTTTACCTCTGTAATAGTGAAAAATTTTCAAAATCAGTCGGTTATTGTATTTTTGACACTTTTAGATCCAATGGACCCTAGCGGACCTTACATAAGGTAATCTATATCTATCTAAAATAGTTTAGCTGTCTAACAGTGAAAAAATTTTCAAAATCGGTCGGTTAGTTTATTGTTGATATTTTTTGGGTCCCATGGACCTTGCGGGACCTTACATTAAGTATTCTATATCTATCTAAAATAGCTTAGCTCTTTGACAGTGAAAAAATTAACAAAATCGGTCGCTTATTTTATTTTTGACACTTCTAGATCCAATGGACCTTAGCGGACCTTGCATAAGGTAATCTATATCTTTCTAAAATAGTTTAGCTCTATAACAGTGAAAAAATTTTCAAAATCGGTCGGTTAGTTTATTTTTCACACTTTAGGGTCCCATGGACCCTGGCGGACCTTACATTATGTAATCTATATCTGTCTAAAATATCTAAAATAGCTTAGATCTTTGACAGTGAAAAAATTTTCAAAATCGATCTAGTTCTTTGAAATTTTTTTCCTGGCATATAAACATTATTATTATGTTATCTTTCTATAATATTTAATAATATTATATCATGACATTACCTTCATTATTTTGTTCATTTTAGAATTCAATAAAAAAATTAAAAAAATCTTCATTACACATGCTTAAAATATCTGGTTAATTTTAATTTAAAAAAATGAGACAGGGATATGATATTTATAATACATAGATTTTTAATAACTACCGTTTGTTTTACGTAAAAAAAAATGAAGTTTTTGTATATGTTATAAACAACTGAGATAGAAATATAAATTACTTATTACAATGACAAAGAGAGCAAAATAAGGCAAAAGTGAAAATTACGATTTTCTCGAAAACTACTTAACATAGAAAGAAAATTATAAGAACATCTTCTTCATAATTTTTTTTTCCTTTTCAACGATGTAAAAATCGAACTGTCTTATGATAGGATCGAATGATAAAAAATGACCAGAAAACCTACTTCTGGGCATCAGACGTGTCTGGCTAACGAACTTAGCCAAGCCAATTCAGAATCCAGTCCGCACACAAAATTTCATAAGGGTTAGACGTTTCGTTCGAGAGTTATCGTGGGTACACATAAATATATATATATATATATATATATATATTATTCGCTAATATAAAAATATAATATAATGAAATTCGCTAATATAAAAATATAAAATTTAATATAAATATGCATATTTTCATGTTTTACATATTTGCGAATTAACTAACAATCAACTTCTTTACAGATATATGTCAACAACGAGACCATAACACATGTAGCTTACTTTTAAGAAGTTAAGACAATATGTAATTTGATTTTAGCGAATTTCTATCCTGGAAATTCAGCTTTTACAGCAGCTCTTATGGTAAGACTTAAGTCCTGGACTATGGCTATATATATATATTTATATATATATATATATATATATATATATATATATATATATATATATATATATATATATATATAGGGTGTTTCAAGCAACTAAGAACATATAAACTTTAACATAGGAAAAATTTGTTATAATCAAGGGTTGCCTTATTTTATTATTATTAAATATTTAGCAAAACTTTAAATAATATCGCCTCAAAATAATGTTTAAAAGTAAATAAGTGGGAAATAAGTAAAAGACAATAGCAGTAAATCTAGTGAGATAACTATAAATAAATCTTAATCTAATGTTAAAACATTTATTAACAAATAATACTGCTTAATGGAAAAATTGGACACCTGTTGTTTTGTTTTAAAAAATTTTTTTCTACTCCTACTATTAAAAGTAACATTTTGTGCACGGCTAACTATATGTAAAAATTAACAATTGCCAACAGTGTACGGAAATACAGTGGGAAATTATTTCCCACGCCTTAATATAATAAAAAAGTAGGCTTTTCCGTTAGTTTAATATATAATATATAGAAATAATACTAAAAATATTTTAATTAGTTAGTTTAATATATAATATATAGAAATAATACTAAAAATATTTTAATTAGTTAGTTTAATATATAATATATAGAAATAATACTAAAAATATACATATATGTATGTTGATTATTTATTATTGTTTCCATAGTTTCAAAGTATGCTTTGGCAAAAATTTGAACATCTTAGCATTGACATTATAAATTTTAAAAATATTTACTACTTATTTAAATTTTATTTTAATTATTTATGCTAAGTTTACGAAAAAAAATGTGTTCGTAGAAAAAGTATAGTGTAAAATACGTGGGAAAAGCTTATTTCTCACTCATACGAATTGTTGCACTCGCCCTGCGAGCTCGTTATTATTAAATTATTATTAATAGAATGATTATTTTTCAATTTATTGTAAATTCCCCTCGCATTTAATGTTTCCTTACGCAATAAAATAAATAAATAAATAAATAAATAAATAAATATATATATATATATATATATATATATATATATATATATATATATATATATATATATATATATATATATATATATATATATCAAACAATTTTTGTTGAATACAGATGTCACACTATGTATCATATTACTCATATTACACGTCTGTTTGTATATTGATTCCCAACTTCTAGTGTCATTAATATTGTTCTGTTTGGATATAGATGTCGACATTTTGTAAAAGAAAAGCAGTAATAAATAAAAATATTTGGGTTGTATTTTTTTAAAAATATATTCATTGGATTAAAAAAACTTTCCTTCATGCCTATTAAAAAAAAAAAAAAAATTGGGTGTTTATTTGTCAATTTTTATAAGCCAGTTTAATTACATACCTAAAAATAGTGTTCCGGTATAGGGGCTTTAACGTTATAGATCTGTAAAAAATTTAATTTTATATATGTACCTTGTTTACAATTTTTTAAAATTTTTAGTTTTCTTCATAGGTACATACACATGCAATGTAAATCAAGCAATATTTAATCTAGTTGTACATTTCATTCAAACCCATAAACAAAACATCATTTTGATGACATCGTACGTGTTGTACGTATAAATATGTACGTATGTATTATTTGTATTTTTAACCACAGATACTATTGATATTAGAATATTTGTATGGACCATACAATTTTTTTTTTAGATATTATTTTTTTGAAGCAAAATCGTCATATTGATTAACACCTTTTTATAATCTACAAACACAGAATACCTACAAACTATCGATGGTAATGAATATTTTTTAATTTTTATGTGATTTTTGTTGTAATTTGAGAGTATTTATTAATAAATGTTCTAAAAATATTTATACTAACAAATATAACATCAGTTAATTTAGAAAAATTTTAAATCCCCTCTTGTTTAACCATCCATATTCGTCAACACTTCAGTCACTTTTCATTTTCATAATATAGATTGTGTATATAAGTGTATTCCCACTATTTATTCAATGCTCAAAAGTATATACAAAAAAAAAAATATTAGTTAGCAAAAATGAAATAAATACCTCTATAATATTTTATTAATTATTAGATAACACATGATTAACGTTACATCTTCTTTTCTTAATATGTATACTTTTATTTGTGTATAGTTTGTTGGCAAGATATTACTAGTTTTGTATGAACATTTTTTAAGGAAAAATTAGTAATATTTTCTAAAACATATGTTAATTCGATTTAATTTAATCAGTTTATGTATGTATGTATGTAAAGGAACATTATTTGCTCTAGCAGACTCATACATAAATACAAGCAGTTTAACAGTATTACACTGAAATCGTTAAGCCGGTCCTGTGAAAAATTATTTTATCCGGACTATACTTATAATTTATGTATATTCATTTGAAATATATTTGCAGGTTCTTAACCTTTAAAACAATTTTTTTTTTTATATAGGTAGAGTTTATATAGTAAAGAAAATATTTTTGATATTTTCGGTAGAAGACAGACAGTTAAGCTGTGGTCACCAAATTGTGTACCTCAAATAACATGTCCAGTAGGCAGTATAGTAGTACATCAAGAGGTTTAGTTCAAGTGGGTGAAAATATAGAATTAGAGCTACTTATAAAACTGTTGGCTCTATGCCGGCTTTAAGTTTACTGTAATTTCTGTATTATATTCTGTATTTGTATTTCTAAATTTCTTTAATGTAAAACTCATATTCTGTAATAATTAAATTATTACGAAACTAAACTTTGGTTTATAAAGACGTTCCCTTTGCCTATATTCTTCATCATATTTAGTATTATTTCAGAGGGTGAAAGAGTAAAGGTAACTATTATTTATAACCTATCTCTTTTACTTTATATACTAAAATGACATAGATATATTCAAACTAAAGTGGCTTTGCATCGAATGTCTGCAGTTCCCATAGACAACTATTCGATCTTCCTAAATATATATATTTATATTTCAATAGCATAATACGAATGAATATGACTCAAATTAAACAGCTTAATAGATATATGTAAGATCTAATATCCATAAAATTTTGTCAATATCGATCCAAATGTTTAATTTTAGTTCTACTCGATTGAGACGGTCAATTTAAATCTCACCTTAATTTTAAATCAGATACTCTGAAATTTCAATCAGAAATCAGTTCCTAACTGTGCTTCGCTACGCTTACTCAACGATTCCAAAGTAGTTATGTTCATATTTTAATAGCATATCAGATTTTTGTACCTTGAAACGTTTTCGTAAATACCCATATTGATAATTTTACGAGCAATTAAATTTCCGGCCCTTTTTAAGGTTCCGGGGATCTGGAGTAGTTAAAATCAGTGCAGTCGTTTATTATGGGTCTTTTAGGACCCTAGGGTCCTGTGAGACAATATTAGCTTTCAGGGCCGGGCTAAGACAAAAATTGCAAGTGTGCAAGATTCACATTTTATGCCCTAACGTCTTGTTCCCGCGTCCCGCCACACGGGCAGACGACTGCTCTACTGACCTTAGACCTTGGTCAAGCGCATCAGACTATCGTATTTCAGAACTCATTGGGGTAGATAATCGGTTTTACCTTGAAATTCAGCTGTAATCGTTTTGAGACAAAGTTCCTTGTAGTTTAAATATTTATGCCCAACATTTAAATCAATTTCTAAGAATTTGCAAAATTTTTTTTTTTTTACCAAAATTGGCCAATTTTATGCCCCTTCAAAAGACTCGAATGTAGGGCTGCATACTTCGCACACCCCTCAGGCCGGCCCTATTAGCTTTTGTAATTTAGCCCATATTAGAACAGATGGTATCACCTATCCACCAATGAAAAAATTGTTGAAATCGTTTGGGTATTTCTCGATATAATAGCTCAGTCGTACACACTGATGATTACGAATTATATATAACTATTTAATCCATATAAAGAATAAAGTTACTTCAAAATGGATTCCAAAAGTGTTTTGAGCGTTAATTATCGGGTCCAGGGGAGCCGCATTTTTATTTACGTACATACAGTCGGACTCATGTATTTTCAACTCATGTATTTTCAACACTATCTATTTTCAACTGTATTTACTCACGTATTTTCAAGTTTTTGGTCTCCACTTCTCACGCAATACATTAATACAGAAAAATAACTGTCAGATTAACCGATCGACCACTATAGTGGCTTTATCCTATAATATATGGCTTTATTTCATTTACAAGCGTTTAAAAAATAATTTTACAACAAGCTTATTACACTTTTTTCATGTTTGACATTTTCGTTTATAATATATTACTTGACATTTTGCCATTTTAACATTATTCACTAGGTAAGTACACGTGACTACTGTGTCAAGATTTACGCGGGCTTCTTGTGATTGGTTCTATGTTACGTGGTTCTATGATTTTCACGAAGTGAGGATGAAACAGAAGTTGAAAATACATTAGCGGATTAGTCCCGACAGGTTGAAAATACATGAATTCGACTGTATTGTCTTCTTACGTAAATTTTTGTTTGTCTATTAAATAAATAATTCACATGTGCATTTTGCCAGTGATAGTGCTAATTAAACTGAAATAATGTAGATATATGCATATACAAACACAACTATATATATATATATATATATATATATATATATATATATATATATATATATATATATATATATATAGTTGTGTTTGTATATGCATATATCTACATTATTTCAGTTTAATTAGCACTATCACTGGCAAAATGCACTGGCAATATATATATATATATATATAATATATATATATATATATATATATATATATATATATATATATATATATATATATATATTACATCTATATATGAATATGAAAATAAAGGAAAAAAAGAATTGTTAAGATTGCAACCGACCTTACAAACGGACCATGTAGTGCTCATAAGGTCAATACACTTCTTCATAAATATATACACACATAATAATATACAAAGTAATACACCCGTTATAGTCAGTGACAAAACTAAAATGTTTTTTAACCACTTGACCACTTGTATCAAAAAATTATTAGGCATTCAGCATTACCAACATTAAAAATACAGTCGACTCTCGTTAATTCGAAACTCAAGGGACTCTAAAAATATTATGAATTATCGAGTGTTTGAAATATCAAATGGTTCAAATGGTTCAAAATCAATCAAAATGTACACTGTATTCAAAATCAATCAAAATGTACTTACAATCTTTCTGTCTCTTTCTCTCTGCAACTCTGAATTGTCGAGTGTTTGATGCCGATGAGTTCGAATTAACGCATCGTTATGTTACGTAGCAATGATTTTTTAGTTCGAATTATCAAGTGCATAAAAATGTATTGATTTAGTTCGAAATATAAAGAGATTTTGTAGAGAACTCGTGATAACTTTGAATTATAGAGAGGTTCGGATTATCGCAGGTTTGAATTAACGAGAGTCTACTGTATACTGTATATGTATGTGGCCAAAAACTACAATATATTTAAAATTAGAAATTTTTCATGATAATTCTATCAATTAGTTAGTTTTAGAAAAAATATCAAAGATTCTGCGAATACATATAGTATCTTGTTAAGAGAAAACACCTTCGTATTTCATGCTGCAAGTATATACAGTGTGAATCAAAGTAGCATTTCGTATTGATAGGGATTATGGCAACGAAGAAGGAACATCATACATATGTGAAAATAGTGCGTTAAATAATGATACATATATACGAGTATTTATTGGTGCAGATGTTGTATTGATTACTATTATAATATTGTAAATATACCTCTTATTATTTAATAACGCATTACTTTCTCATATGTTGTGCAGAGCTCGGATCCGAAAAGATTTCCTAAACGATATGGTATAACTCCAGGGAACTTAAATATGACATAAATTAGACAATCAGAAATTACTGAGATGGGTAGAAGGGCAATTAATAATAATAATACAACAAGGACGATTAACAGCAATGAATTATATCATCTATAGAATGTAAAAATTAGCATACGCAGGGTTAGAATGCTCAAGTCATATCATAAATAAACTGTCAATTTTTTCATGAATTATTGATGCGTACACAGAGAAAAAAACTACACATAATACTAAGAAGATTTCCACATTGACTGTTTTTATACAGAAATCGTCTTAAAAATCGCTGCTTAAGATGGTTTCTTCTCAAGGAGTATTTATAGTTTCAAAGAGAAAATCCTTTTAAAAATCTACAAAGAGAGCATATTAAGTTAATGTGTGAACTATTTAATTTCGTGAAGAACATTCTATTAGAATAGTTATTTAAGTAATTAAGAAGTGTTTCTTCTTAAAATAAGAAAATTTCTTAATTTAAATTAAAATAAATAACGTAAAAGCCCCCATTATGGAACGGTATCTAATACTGGAACAGTTTTGACATTTACATATTAATGAAGTTATTTCTGAAAGAAACGTCTGATAACAAATATTATTATTAATAGTATGATTGTTTTTCAATTTAAATTCATCTCGCATTTAAGGCTTCCTTACTCA
Source organism: Brachynemurus nebulosus (assembly GCA_035578155.1). Taxonomy (NCBI): domain Eukaryota; kingdom Metazoa; phylum Arthropoda; class Insecta; order Neuroptera; family Myrmeleontidae; genus Brachynemurus; species Brachynemurus nebulosus. Next base: position 66,617,183 of record JAPWDM010000004.1, on the reverse strand, counting down.
ATTTGAGAAATAAATATGTAAATGTCAAAACTGTTCCAGTATTAGATACCGTTCCATAATGGGGGCTCTTACGTTACATAATTCGAAAAACCAATAGATTTCTATATTCGTAAAATGAAAGGACGCAATGTATCAGTTTGCATTCAAGCTTTTATAAATTAATGATTTACATTTTATATTTATTAAATATTTTTAATTTACTCTCAAAAATTTGTGGAATAAATACAAAAAGAATTATGAAAACGATGAAATTAAAATCCGAGTATATCGACAAATTTCTATCTGAATTTGGGTTGTTCGAAATATTTTAGGTTTTTTTTACAAGAGAATCTAAAACATGAAGGACAAATAAGTATAATATAATGTTATTTAACTTTAGGGTTTCTTTTGACATGTTTTAAGATAATACCCTTATATTTTTTAGAATAAAGCAATCGTGAATCGAATATGATAGAGGTGCGGTTTCTCGATGCACACAGAGAAGGTTATTGGAAAAATGTGGTTATATAAGATTTGTAACAAATTAATTGGTATACATTCTTCTGTCCAAGTTAACTTAGATGCACCCAGAGTGAAATTCGGGATTTTGATGAAACTTCGCTGGTGTGTAGAATGGACAAAAATAAGGGATCCATATTTTTTTTTAACGGCCATCTTTCACGTTTAGGGGGTGAAACCAGCCCCTAAAGTTGGGGGTTCAAATCGTATTTCTTAAAATATACCGAAAACTATAAGAGATAGAGGAAAGCTTTAAATTGACGAAATATCACTTTTTGAAAGACCTACTTACCTGTATAGGTTAAACCAAGGCTGGGTTAATAAGAGGGGCTGGAGGGGTGAAAATGTGGGTAAATTTCCTGTACAGTCTGAATAGTTCAATGTATCAAATTTTTGCTATCATAAATAGGAAGAGCATTAAAAACTAGAGGATATCTGTTTTTGCGTTTTTTCGAAATATGTGGTATCCAAGCCATATAAGGAAGAAAAAAATAGGGTAGATTATATTGCATTATTATTAATTGCAAATACCTTCTATATTTTTTAATTCTAATGTTCATTTTCATCATGAAAATGTAAATCCGATAATGATTCATGTATTTTTCACTACTTACTTAACTGGTAATTTAGCCACTTGTATATTTGGTTACTAGTATTCGATATTTTTTATACCTATTTCTACCAAACTTCTTTGGTCTGCAAGTGTTAATGAATGTTCAACAAGAAGCAATAATCTACCGTTCAACAACTGCCTTTATCTTCTTACAAATTCGTTTTTAACCAAATAAACGCGGTTTATTTCTTTCTCAACATTCAAACTATTTTTCTTATTCTTTTTTTATGTTTTATAGGTGTGTCAACCCCATTTCCCAATTCGCAAAATTTATTACAAAGCATCTGAACAGTGAAAGGAAGAGATCATTGCTTCCTGTCGAGCATTCATTAACAAAAGCACACCAGAGAACTTTAACTTTCGCAAAAATAGGTATAAAAAATATCGAATATGAGTAACCAAATGCACACATGGCTAAATTACCAATTAAGTTAGTACTAAAAAATATATGAATCATTATCGGAAAGTAAAAATTTACACTTGTATGATGAAAATCAACATAAAAATTTGAAAATATAATAGGTATTTGCAATCAATAATAATACAACATAATCTACCCTATTTTTTTCTTCCTTATATGGCTTAGATACTACACATATTTCGAAAAAAGGCAAAAACAGGTATCTTCTATTTTTTAGTGCCCTTTCTATTTATGGTGGCAGAAATTTGATATGTTGAACCATTCAGGCTGTACAGAAAAATTTACCCACATTTCCACCCCTCCAGCCCCTCTTATTAACCTAGCCTTGGCTTAACATATACAGGTGAATAGGTCGTTCAAAGAGTAATACTTCGTTAATTTAAAGTTTTCCTCTATCTCTTATAGTTTTCGAGATATTTTAAGAAATACGATTTGAACTCCCAACTTTAGGGGCTAGTTTTACCCCTTAAACGTGGAAGGTGGCCGATAAAAAAACGGGTCTCTTATTTTTGCCTATTCTATACACCAGCGAAGTTGCATCAAAATCCCGATTTTCACTCTGGGTGGATTTCCTTGTTAGTTCAATATTTTCGAGATGTTACTTTTATGATTAATTTGAATATACCAAAATTACTACCTACTGCAGAAGATCTTAGTTCTGATATTAATGGGCTAGAAAATTAAATCAACCTATTTAATTACTATAGAATATAAATAATTTGAAAATTAATTTGAAGGTAAAAAAATCTTATTTTTTCTTACTTAAAATTATGTATTCCACATGGCAGGAAAAACAGCTTAACCGTTTTGGCTGATTTTCCAGCATTAGTAATATCAAATATGCCAGTCGCGGCTCGAAATTTGTAACTTAAATAAAATGCTGTTGTAATTTGTATTGTGTTAAATTCTTTGCCTCCAAATTGGATTTTGACATTTCCGCACGTATAGGCAGTGTTTAGTAGATAACTATAACCTTTATTTCATAATTATAAAATTATATTTAGAAAAAAATTAGGTTAACCTAATTTTATGTTAAGTTTGTATTATTTATTTGTTTTTCTAATAATAAACATTTAAAAAAAATACACTTGTATTTTAATGTACAGCTCTATTTAGTTTATTTAAATATTAAGATTACCCTTTAAATGTTTTATGTACTCTCTCCTTTTAAATTAAAAAGATTTTTGCATAAAGGTTTCTTCTTGATTTAAACTGCAGCCCTTAACGATAATTATTGCGATTACTGCTCAATTTTAAGTCAAAACGTTATAAACTACTATCCGTAATTCTAAGATGAATTTATTTACTATTTTATAAAGATTTTCTTCTTGGATAAAAACCATAGAGAAATCTTTATGATTTCTTGCTGTTTTAGGTGAATTTTTTTCTCTGTGTACTCAAGCCCTCAAGTAGGTAATAGTTTCTAAATAATTAAAGTTAAGTAGCTATTGGTTTTGAGCAAAAAAAATTAATACATATTTTCATCAATTTGTCACGTTTTGTCGTTTTTCTCAGTCAAGTATACAGTATCACAAAACAATAATAATTCATACAAAAGTTGTTTATGATAGGAGTTTTATAACTACATAGCTATAATTGCTTATTTTACAGACAAAATTATTTCACGCTATCTTGTGGACAAGCTAAAACTGAAAAAATTGCGCTGAGATAGTGAAACATATAAAAGAGAATTGTTTAAGAAGAAATAAACTTAAAATTATAGTTGGCCAACTAAAATTAAAAATAAGCAATACAATAAGAAATAAATAGCTTTCGTTGGAACAGGGTGCTGTTACACTTACAGTAAAAGAAGAATAAAAAGAAATACAAATTACTGAAGTATTCATTATCCATCCAGCCATCCGGGTATACATATATTATATTCATACTCTTTAGACTATTTAAAGGTTTTTAAACAACTTGTAAAACAAATACATGTCATGTACACTGAGAAAAAAATATCGTTAAAATAACTAAATGGTCTATGTTGAAAATATCCGTTTCTTTTAACTATAAATTAATAAAACTAATAAAATATATAAACAAAACCTACTACATCACTTAGTTTGCAATACTTTATAATATAGTTAAAAAATTTGTTTCAAACATTTATTTATATAGTTAAATCATTTAAAAATTGCTGTTTCAATTAAACATTTGAATAAGGATGGTTTAATCATAAATCAAAGTTCCTTTTAACTAAATATATTGTTAAATGAATTAAATGGCCGTGTTATTTTACCATTATCTCTGAACCTTAGTTCAGTTGTCTATACGAAGTTGTTTATAATAATAATATCTTTAATTGTTTTAACTATACATATAGTTAATTTATTGAACATGCGCAGATTAAAACTTGTATTAAACGAATTATAATTGGCGCAACTGACGTCATTGCCATTCAAGTCACATCTGCATGTTAAGCGCAGTTTCCATGTTTATATATATATATATATATATATATATATATATATATATATATATATATATATATATATATATATATATATATATATATATATATATATATATATATATATATATATATATAGTCAAACACCGAAGTGCCGGCGTTCCTGGATTTGCCTAGTCAAACCTCAGATCTGACATAACGTCTTAGTCAAAGTCCAAACGAATAGCGCTTTTCTACCTTTGACTAACGAATTTTTAGTTAATCCTAGGATAGGCTAATTTGGACAGTCAAACGCCGAAACTCAATGTTTAGATCGGGGTTTCACCAGTCAGACCTAAATTATTTAATTAGGTATAATAATATTTCGGTTTTTTTTTTGTTGACATGTTTGGCATAAATCTAAATAGAAGTCAACGCACCATTTTGTGGCATTTGCATACTTTTTACTCAAGGCTTCAATTTAAGATCTCTACCACTTTGATGAGCACTCTCAATGACATCGAATAATTCGTCATCTACAATGGAGTGTTGGATATTTTTTGTATCGGATAATGGCTTAATCATTTTTTTTCGTCTCCGAAACAACGTTGGCAGGTACGACGTCACGAAATGAACACTTATCCTTATTCAGATTAAATATTTTCTGCATAAACTTAGCTTTCAAACCTTTTTAACCACGTTTTCAGTCACAACACAAGTTGATCCACTTATCTTTAAGCTTACACTTCCGCACGTTCAAGGCACAAATACGGAATGACAAATAAATCTATTAGAATACCGCAAAGAGGCTCTCATGCAAAAACCTGTTTGAACAGGCAATAAGTGCAATATAAATCGACGTTTGACCGAATTTGCCTTAGACGCTTCTAGGATAGACTAGAAAAACCCCGAAACAGATTATTTTACTTTCAACGTTTGTCTAAAAAATTAGGTACTTCTAGGTTTGACTAAAAATACATCAAACAAAGGCCGAAATAAGAACCTATTTCGGGGTTTGCCGAAAGGCGTTGGTCAAACCTAGGACAAACGAATCAGTCCGCGAAGAAACTGCATATCGACCTTTGACACAATATTGTCACAGTTTCAAAATAAAAGTGGTATTTTTGCGTAGTAAAATATTTGTTTACTATTTACAAATATGGAATACCATAAAGTAACGCTCAAATCTATTAATACTATTATATATTAATTATTTAAATATTCAGCTAATTTTTTTTGTTATAGGTTATCGGCTTTTAGCGAATTTCCAAAAGTGAAACTGGAAATACGCTATTACAGTAGGTGTCATGATGGGACCTAAACCCGGGATCATAACAGAAATGTGTTTTGAGGTTCCTAGAATACGAAAATGATATTTACTAAAATTTATATATATATATATATATATATATATATATATATATATATATATATATATATATATATATATATATATATATATATATATATATATGTGTCGCCACGATAACTCTCGAACGAAACGTCTAATGCTTATGAAATTTTGTGTGCGGACTGGATTCTGAATTTTCTCGGCTAAGTTCGTTAAGGTGGGCTAAGCCAGACACGTCGGATGCCCAGAAGTAGGTTTTCTGGCCATTTTTTATCATTCGATCCTATCATAAGACAGTTCGATTTTTACATCGTTGAAAAGGAAAAAAAAATTATGAAGAAAATATTCTTATAATTTTCTTTCTATTTTAAGTATTTTTCGAGAAAATGTAAATTTTCACCATTATATTATTAGTTTTCTTTCTTTGTTAGTCTAATAAGTAATTTATATTTATATCTCAGTTCTTTATGAAGTATAAAAATATTTCACTTTTTTATTAAAGAATTTTGTGAGAACAAGTGAAGTCTATTCACATTCATGTGTTATAACACACATACATGTATAGAGTTTTGTTTCTCATTTATTGCATTATAATTAGCATGGTTCTATCTCATGTTGAAAAATGTAAATTAAACAGATTTTCTAAGCTAATGTAATGAAGAATTTTTTTTTTTATTGAATTTTTAGGTAAACAAGAAATTGAAGATTATGTTATGATATACTATTATTAAATATGAAACAAAGCAAAATATGTACAATGTACATATGTATGCACGGAAAAATATTTTGAATCGATTTTGAAAATTCTTTCACTAATAATTAACAATGTTAAAAAATTAAAACATTTCAAATGGATTTAAGGTATTTTATGTGAGGTCAAGGTTTTCGGGACCTAAAAAGGCTAGAAATTAATTAACCAATCGATTTCAAAAATTTTTTCACAGTTAGTAAGTTAAAGTATTTGAATTAATTAATTAAATGATGTCCGCAAGAAGCTTACGGACTGCCATAAGTTATATGAGATCCTTAGAACCCTTTTCTTACTGTTAGAGTACTAGACTTGTATGAGTTTCGCCAGGATTTACTGATCCCATAATTGTAAAAAATAAACTAAACGACCAATTTTAAAAATTTCTTCATTGTTACAGAGCTAAACTATTTTAGATAGATTTAGAATACATTATGTAAGGTCCGCCAGGGTCCACAGAACCCAAAAGTGTCAAAAATAAACTAACTGACCGATTTCAGCATTGTACTGATGTGTGTATACCCATCAATACAATGGAAATAAAAACAGTAAATAACAAGAAAATTAAGTCCTGGGTCACAAAAAGTTTAATTGAGGAAGGCAATTACTTAAGGGAACTACATAAAATTAAAAATAATAGTGCTGAATTGCAAAATAGATACAAAATTTTATTAAAAAAACATAAAATAAATATAGAGCAAGCAAAAAAACAGACAGTCTTTAAAAACATAGATTTGGGTCTAATAAACACGAAGGATATCTGGAGTGGAATAAATAAACTATTAGGTAACAAAAAGAAAACTAACAACGAACTAGTACTGCATTATAATGGTAAAGTAGTTAATGCTAACCATGAATTACTTAAAATATTCCTAGAATATTTTTCTAATTCAGTATATGAGAAGCTTAACGAACATTTCAAAGATAAGAAATCAGTTCATTGTACTAAGATAAACGTTGCATGTCATAAAACAGTGTATTTGATGCCTACAGATCCAGTGGAAGTATATAATGTTATTATGAGTTTGCCAAATAAGAAATCTACAGGAATTGATGAAATTCCTGCCATAGTATTAAAACAAAATGCATATATATTTTCAAATATACTATGCGAACATATTAATAGCCTGCTTGAAACAAGTATTTTTCCAAGTCGACTTAAAGTAGCCAAAATAAAGCCAATATATAAGAAAGATGATACAAACAACGTAAAGAATTACAGACCAATTTCTTTGCTCTCTGTATTTTCGAAAATTTATGAAAAAATTATCGCTAACCGGTTAATAACTTTTCTAGAAAACAATAAATTGATAAATGAAGCACTGCACGGTTTCAGAATGAAGAGATCTACGACAAGTGCAATATTTGAATTTTATGAATATCTCTCAAAAGCAATTGATGATGGGAAGTATGTACTGGGGTTATTCTTTGATCTTAGTGCGGCTTTCGACAGTGTAAATCATGACTTTCTCATGACAAAATTGGAAGCTATGGGATTAAGGGGAAATGCTTATAAGTTAATTAAGTCGTACTTAATGGATAGGAAGATCATAGTTGAGATCGATGGAGAGAAATCGGACATAGCCGGGGTGGAAATAGGAGTACCTCAAGGGAGTACACTTGGTCCACTTCTCTTTATATGCTTTGTTAATGATCTCTATGCACATTTAGAATTTGGCAAACTGATAATGTATGCAGATGACATCACCATAGTAATAACAGGGGATGATCTGCACGATGCTGTAAATATAGCAAAATTTACAGTAGAGCGTTTCAGTGAATGGTGCTCACATAATCAATTAATGGTAAACTTAGATAAGACTAATATAGTAGATTTTAAATTAAGAAATGTGTTCAATACAGATTTTATATATAGTGATAAAAGCAGTCAAATAAAAGCGACTAAAGTCACCAAATTTCTTGGGATACATATTGATCACAATTTAAAATTTGTCGATCATGTGAATTATATGTGTAAAAAATTGAATCAGCTGCACTACCAAATGCGAATATTGAATAACTATGTCGAACAATCTCAACTGTTAATGTTTTACTACTCACATGTATTTTCAGCTATTAAATATGGCATATTAGCATGGGGTAGAAGTACGGAATCTAGCAGAGTATTTATAATACAGAAAAAAATTATTCGAATAATATTTAGAATACCATCAAGAGACAGTTGTAAAACGGCATTCAAAGACAACAAAATTCTAACATTTTCGGCTATATATGCATATGAGCTACTTTCATACATGAAAGAAAATTCATATTTTGATCAATCGTGCACCAAGAAATATGAGTACAATACAGGAGTGAAGTCAAATTTTGACTATACACATAGAACCAGCTTTTATGAAAAAACGCCTGTTAATACTGGGCAGAAGCTGTATAACAAAAGTGTCAAAAATAAACTGCCTGATCGATTTTGAAAATTTTTTCACTGTTACAGAGCTAAACTGTTTTAGATAAATATAGATTCCGTTATGTAAGGTCTGCCAGGGTCCATAGGATCCAGAACTGTCAAAAATAAACTAACTGACCGATTTTGAAAATTTTTTCACTGTTACAGAGCTAAACTATTTTAGATAAATATAAATTACGTTATGTAAGGTCCACCAAGGTCCATAGAACCAAAAAGTGTCAAAAATAAACTAACTGACCGATTTTGAAAATTTTTTCACTGTTACAGAGCTAAACTATTTTAGATAAATATAGATTACGTTATGTAAGGTCTGTCAGGGTCCATGGGATCCAAAAGTGTCAAAAATAAACTAACCGACCGATTTTGAAAATTTTTTCACTGTTGGGGAACTAAGCTATTTTAGATAGACATACATTACGTTATTTAGGGTCCGCCAGGGTCCATGGGACCCAAAAGTGGTAAAAATAAACTAACCGACCGATTTTGAAAATTTTTTCACTGTTACAGAGCTAAACTATTTTAGATAAATATAGATTACGTTATGTAAAGTCTGCCAGGGTCCATCGGATCCAAAAGTGTCAAAAATAAACTATCCGACCGATTTTGAAAATTTTTTCACTGTTGGGGAGCTAAGCTATTTTAGATACATATAGATTAGGTTATGTAAGGTCTGACAGTGTCAGTAGGACCTAAAAGTGTCAAAAATAAAATAACTGACCGATTTTGAAACTTTTTTACTATTACCGAGGTAAACTATTTTAGATAGATACAGGTTGTGTTATCTGAGATCCACAACTGTCCTGCGGATGCAAATGCGGCGTAGAATGCTACACAACGGGTTTTGAATATATATATATATATATATATATATATATATATATATATATATATATATATATATATATATATATATATATATATATATATATATATATATATATATATTACATAAAGTCCGCCTAGAATATACGGTCGAGCTGATTTTTTAATGAGGTCCACCGGGATCTTGCAGATCCGAAAACGCCAGTAATAAGCTATCGAACCGATGCTAAAAAATTTCTCACTGCTAGAGAACTAAATTATTTTAGATGGATACAACTATGCTGCACAAAATTCGTTCGGGTTCTTGGGTCCCTAAAAATACCAAAACTAATTACCCAGCCGATTTTAAAAATTCTTTTACTCTTAGAAAGCTAAAATATTTTAAATAGGTACAGGTCTTAGATGAGATCCGCCAGTGCCCAAGATTTGGAAATTCGCTATGTTATGCAGATGCTGCGACAGGGGTATTTATCTATACAACAGAAAAATATACTGTTTTACTTGAAACATAATGGTGAAGGTACATATATAGGTTAAAAATATTTTGTAAAAAATACCCGTTTTCTTTTTTCGATTCAATATGGAGAGGACAAACAAAATTTCTATGGTGAAAAATTCGAGGTATATATATAATTCAATTATTTACGCATATTTTAAAATTTTATATAATTATTTACCAAATTTTAATTGTTAAAAATTTATTCACAGATTCCGAGAATGTACTTGAAATCATTGGATCGTATATGTGCACCATTTAGTCAGATTAGCGAAAGTAAAACCAAAAATTCGATAGAATCAAAAGAATTAATTTCTCAGTGCTCCATAAGCACATTGGACGGAATAATTATATTCAAATTAAGAAAATTGGATAATGTGCTGAAAAAATATTTAAATGAAATTAAAACCGGTAAAATTAGTTACGAACTTTGTACTCTCATTTTATTTAACGTATTGAATTTAAATTGTAAATTAAATATTTTTGAATAAATTTTTTTAAACAATAATTTTTTAATGTGTTTTTTAGCAAATATGGAACGTAAACAAAGCCTTTTTGGGATACATACTACAATTTTTTCAACTTAACAACCGTAATTTCTTTTTGACTTATTGTTAAACTTTTACTGGTGGCTGGAATATAATAAAGAGGATTTTGTGTGTGTATTAAAGTATCAACCAAATATAATTTAATACATTAAACAAATCATAAAATTGAAAGAACCATATTTAATGTGATAAAACTACTATTTGATATAGTTGAAATAACTTTCTCAAGTTATTTGTTTCATCTAAAGGATATCTTTGTTTTAATATTAAATGTTTATTTGTTTAAACTAATCGTTTTAGTCAATTTAAATATATCAACTTTTGATTGAACTAAATATTTATCGTTAATACAACAAAATTATAGTTAGGATAAACCTATACTTATTTTAAACAAATAATTTAGTAGTTTGAACCTCAAAATTTCGTTCGCCATATATGACTAAATCATTTAGTTCGGTTAACTTATATGTAGGTTATTTTGACTATACCTTTTTCTCAGTGTAGGTATGTATACCTTACAATGAATACATTTATTAGCATTTGTAATTCTGTAGCCTTAGAGAAATTTTATTTCTTCCACGTCAACAGTCGATCATAAAACAAACATATAAACAACATGTATACCATATACCAATTATTGTTGCCACGTCCGGTATTTGTTATAAACATAATAAGCCATTCCATCGACTAATATTCTAAAACATGGTCATGAGAATTTTATGAGAAAACGTTAACAATCACTTTTAATCACTCATCATCTTTCCCCAAGCATTACATAAGTATACATACTAGTACAGGTATAATATATCTATTCTATCTATTCTATAGCTATATAGATGTTTCATCTCATTTGCATAATATTCATTATTCATATAATTCATAAACAGATTTGAATACTTTTGATTTAAAATCATTAGCATCACCTTTATTCACCTTTATATGACTACATTTATGTCCTCTCTTCCAAGTGATAAGAAATATAAGCCACCATTTTAAATATAATATGTGTAACTTAAAACATTTTCTTTATTTGTAGCGCAAATTTTAAGTTTTAGTGGCTACTGAGTCCTAATTTATTGTAGTTTTGCCTATAAATTTTACAATTTTCGTCAAACTAATAACACTAGCGTCATGATTTCCTTCAGTTAGATACTTAGATAATGTTAGTTCTTTTGAAGTTAACCGAAGTTTCTCTAAGGAACTCTTAAAGAGTTTAGATTTTGAACATCTTTGAATAAATCTGAATGTACCTGAGATCAGAAATTAAATAACCCTGTCGCAGCATTGAGCATAACATAGCGAATTTCCGTTTATAAAAATCCGTTTGCCGTGATTTTTCACTCTTTTAAGTGATTTTTCCTCCTCTTTCTAATGGTGTCAATAAATGTCGCAAAAATTTTTTAACTTGAGAAAATTTTGGCAAAATACTAATTTTTTTCACGAAAAATGACCAAACAAACCATGTTCCAGGCATCCGACATGGCTGGCTAACGAACTTGTCCAACGGTGTGGGACTAAATATAAATATATACCTAAATTTTAGTAAATATTATTTTCGGTTTCTAAGGACCTCAAAACAAATTTCTATTATAGTCCCGGGAAATTTATTTCGGAGGTAAAATAGGACTTTCCTCGGAATCCTAAAAAAGGCATATAACATACAAACATATATATATATATATATATATATATATATATATATATATATATATATATATATATATATAACTATATACAAGCTATTATCTTTTTGTACAACATACAGTATATTCCCGTATAAGTATACCCTGTCGCAGCATGCTGCATAACATAGCGAGTTGCCGTTTATAAAAATTAATTTTTCTCGGAAACTAGTTGACATCGAATAATAGTTTCAAGACCTTTTTTATGTAATTTTCTTTCCTCTTTTAATCCTCTTTAAAACTAATTTTTTTCAAGAACAAAAACCATGTTCCTGGCATCGGACGTGTCTAGCTAACGAACTTGTCCAACGGTTTGAGACTTCCAACATGTTCACCAAATTTCGTAAACTTAGGGCATTTCGTTCGAGAGTTATCTTGCGGACATATATATATATATATATATATATATATATATATATATATATATATGTATGTATGTATATATATATATATATATATATATATATATATATATATATATATATATATATATATATATATGTATAAATTTTAGTGAATATTATTTTCGGTTTCTAGGGACTTGAAAACAAATTTCTGCCATAGTCCCGGGCTCAAGTCGCGTCATGACAGTGGCTGTAATAGCTGAATTCTATTCTGGAAATTCGTAAAAATGACATTTAATCGAGAAATACAGAAGTCAATTTATTACGGTGTTTAGATTTGGAGTACTTGAGCAGTCAACTCTTTTATCAATATAATATAGTACAACGATCTCTCGTTTTGCTTAAAAATATCCGAAAAAAATAGGGGTTGTGGGTGGGAGATAAAATTCCAGTGATTTCTAACTGTAATTTTTGTATCATAATAATTTCATCTCTAAACCGGGTCACTAAGATCACGAACGAAATATGGCTCATGATTAGTTTTAGTAAGATTTACAATCCAGTGAAGTCTCAAAATTTTTTGAAAATTACAGTTAGATATGTTTCCTTGTAAAAACTCTGACACGCAAAGAAAAAAGTATGCACGAAATTGTCAAATATGCACGTTCCTACGAACTGAACGGACCAATTATTCTAATAAATTATAATAATTTTAATTGGGAAAAGATGCATAATTGGAAATGATGTTATTTAATAACATTCTCATAGTAATGCTGATTGCTGGTATTTTTAGTAATAAATAATTAGACAAATTTCATAACTAACCTAAATAATTTTTTTTTTATTTCTAAGTAAATTTTGTTAAAAACATAAAAAGTGAAATAACTGTTCTTCGTACGATATCGATAACTTGGTCAAGCGAATGTTGTTCTTCCATTACTTTCAAAACTTACTTTACAATATAATCTACTTTTGTTACACAGGTTTTTTAATTTCTTTTTTATCTCTTTATTGTATGAAGATGCACTACTTTGAATCTGAATGAAAAAATATATGTATACATGTTGGACTGTTGGTATAAATTACAAATAATTGTAAAATTCTATTATTATTTCAGTCAATCAATTTTTTACGCTCGTTTTACTATAAACTACGAATAAATAAGTAAAAATATTTAATGAATAGTTTTCAGTGGAAATGGTCGAATCAGTTCAGTCTAGTAACATTCAGTTACTGCTGATATTATTTGGACATAAAATGTGATAACTTTAAATGCTAAAATGAGGTCCCAATTTTTTTTTGGGGGGGGGGATAGTGTGTCCTACAAGGAGATTCACCCAAAGTGAAATTCAGGATTTTGATGAAACTTCGTTGGTGTGTAGTATAGGTAAAAATAAGGGACCCGTATTTTTTTTACTGGCCACCGTCCACGTTTACGTGATGAAACCAGCCCCTATAAATTTGGGGATTCAAATCGTTTTTCTTAACATACCTCGAAAACTATAAGAGATAGAGGAAAACTTTAAATTGATGGAATGTTACTCTTTAAAAGACATATTCACCTGTATAGGTTAAACTAGGGTTCATAAGGGGGGCTAGAGGGGTGCAAATGGGGGTAAATTTTCTTGCACAGCCTGAATGGTTCAATGTATCAAATTTTTGCCACTATAAATAGAAAGAGCACCAAAAATAAAGAGATACGTGTTTTTGAATTTTTTCGAAATATGTGTGGTATCCAAGTCATATAAGGAAGATTATCATAGGGTAAGTTATATAGTATAATTATTGATTGCAAATCCGTCCTATATTTTTTTATTTTTGTTTATTTTCATCACGAAAATGTAAATTTTTATTTTCCGATAATGATTCATATATTTTTCAGTACTTACTTAATTGGTAATTTAGCCATGTGTGTGTATATTTGGTTACTCATATTCGATATTTTTTATACCTATTTCTGCGAAAGCTCTCTGGTCTGCAAGTTTTAATGAATGCTCGACAAGAAGCAATAATCTTCCATTCAACAACTGCATTTATCTTCTTACAAATTCGTTTTTAACCAAATAAATGCGGTTTATTTCTTTCTTAACCTTCAAACTATTTTTAGTATTCTTTTCTGTATGTTTTTTAGGTGTCAACCACATTTCCCATATGGAAAAATTTATTACAAAGCACTTGAATAGTGAACGAAAGAGATTAAACTGCTTCTTGTCGAGCATTCATTAACATAGCCACACCAAAGAACTTTAACTTTCGCAAAAATAGGAGAATATGAGTAACCAAATGTACACATGACTAAATTACCAATTAAGTTAGTACTGAAAAATATATGAATTATTATCGGAAAGTAACAAAATACATTTTCATGATCAAATTAAACATAAATATAAAAAAATATAGAACGTATTTGCAATTAATAAGAATGCAATATAATCTACACTATTCTTTTTTTCTTTATATGGCTTGGATACCACACATATTTTGAAAAAACGCAAAAACACGTATCCCCTAATTTTTGATGCACTTTCTATTTATAGTGGCAAAAATTTGATACATTGAACCATTCAGGCTGTGCAAGAAAATTTACCCCATTTTCACCCCTCCAGCTCCCCTTATGAACCCAGCCCTGGTTTAACCTATACAGATGAATAGGTCTTTTAAGGAGTAACATTTCATCAATTTAAAGGTTTCCTCTATCTCTTATAGTTTTGGAGATATCTTAAGAAATACGATTTGAACCCCTAACTTTAGGGGCTGTTTTCACCCCGTAACCGTGGATGATGACCGATAAAAAAAATACGAGTCCCTTATTTTTACCTATACTACACCAGCGAAGTTTCATCAAAATCCCGAATTCCACTCTGAGTGCATCTCCTTGTTAGATGACCACCTGCGAGCCACATTTTAGTCGCCGAGTAACGTACAATCACTGTTGACAACATCAACGCCACCAATGTGATCTTAGTACCCCAAATTTGAAATTTCTGTTGACCAATTACATGATTTAAAAGGTCAGAAAATGGTCATAAAAGGACAATTGGTTTGATTAATTGGTCAGCAATAGAAAATTTTTTATTAAGGGTTAAAATTTTTCAAGATCATTTAGAAATTTTAGCACCCTAAATGTGAAATTTCGAAAAATCAATTATATCATTTAAAAGGTCAGAAAATGGTCATAAAAGGTCAACTGGTTTGATTAAGTGATCAGCGATAGAAAAATTTTTACTAACAAGAGAGGTTCAGGTATTATCGCCACCAATTTCAATGAAATTTCGTCTGCCAGTAGAGCATAATATCAATATTAAAAATTTACAATAATAAGATCCACCTCTCAAAAACACGGGAAATATTTTTATTTAAAATTTGGACAAAAATATAGGTAAGATATAATGAAGTTATTAGTCAATTAATCAAGTAGAGCGACGGAGTGCAAATAGCGGGGTACCAGGATCGATTCAAGTGATTAAGGTACAAGTGATTATTCAATTTTTTTTTTTAAACAATTAATTTATTAATTATGTTAACAAAATTAAGCTGCGAAATATTACTTGTCGCAAAATTTAGGAATTAATATAATTGTACTTAAAATATTTTTTTTTAAATATGAGTAACGTAAAAGCCCTCATTATCGAACGCGATCCAATAATAGAACAGTTTTGACATTTTCATATTAATGAAGTTATTTCTGAAAGAAACGTCTGATAACAAATATTATTAATAGAATGATTGTTTTCCAATTTAAATTCACCTCGCATTTAATGTTTCTTTACTTAATTAAAGAAATACATATATATATATATATATATATATATATATATATATATATATATATATATATATATATATATATATATATATATATTAAACAGTTTTTGCTGAATGTGTCTCTTTTGCGTTTGATCAATGCTTATTTATAGAAACACATGCCTTATATATAAATTTCAACATTTTCCAGTTAATTTGGAAGTTAGCCCAATAAAACTATACAAATAATTTTTATTAGTCAAGTTAAGAGATCATAAGAGCTAAATAACCCTTTAATTTGGTTTAAATATGATCTATATATATATATTTGTATTTCTATAGAGTACAGATATATATAACCTTTGTATGTAACTAAAATCATGTACGTAAAATAACCAAAAATTTATATAATAAATAACTATACGAGTTTGTGAAATAGAACGATTCTTTTTTTACATATTCCGATAGTCTAACCAGTAGCTTAAATTTTAAGCGCGTTTTGTTTTAAATATTAAACAATTTTAAATATTGTTTAGTTTGTGATTAAAATCGTTGATTTGTTTTACTTTGTTTCTTAGCTATGCACCCTTAAAGTCAGTAGGGCCATCTCTCCCGGACTTAACCTATATATATATATATATATATATATATATATATATATATATATATATATATATATATATATATATATATATATATATATGTATGTATGTATACACTACCGGAAAAAATTAAAGGATCAAAAAAAATTCTAAATTTTTAGCGATTTTTCGAATGGCTGTATCTTCGTGAAAAATGGTCGTATCGGAGTCGTAAGCAAAGCAATTTAAAGCTGGAAGTTTTTAGTTTTGAGATCTTACCATAAAAAAAATTTCAAAGCAACGTGTATCGCTCAATCCTAATAAATACACTGAAAAAAAATTTTTCGAAATTTTTTCGGTTTTTTTTTTTTGGACGGACTTGGACAAAATTTTTCCGACTTAACAACCACATGGATCGGACAACTTGTTCATTCAACTTTAATCTGCTCTTTTTTCGACCTTTATACGACCACTTTTCGCTGAGATATCGGACTTTGAATGGAAAAGGATCATTTTGTTTTTGACCATCGATATCTCAATAACCCATGATCACACAGAAAATTGAAGATTGGCTGTATTTTGAAGGGTTGATAACTATATTTTTACGAAATTTGGTGAAAATGTTGGAAGTCTCACACCGTTGGACAAGTTAGTCAGTCAGCTATATCGGATACCTGGAACATGATTTTTTGGTCATTTTTCAAGAGAAAAATTAGTTTTTTTTGGCCAAAATTTTTGCGACATTTATTTACACCATTAGAAAGAGGAGGAAAAAATGCTTAAAAGGGTGAAAAATCACAGAAACACGAATTTTTGTAAATAGAAATTCGCTATGTTATACAGGATGCTTCAACGGAGGATTTGGGATTTTTGATAAAGTTTTTGAACTGATATCGTTCATAGACTACAACTATTATTGCCATCGCCACTGCTATACTATATATACATAGTTATTATATAGTTATTGATTTTCAACACTCCGAAACTGGTTTTAGTCATAATTTTTTTTTACTAAACAAAATTATTATGTTTATTGTGTTGCTTTACGTTCAATAATATTACAACTACAACTTATTGTTTTCGCAGATATTAAAAAATAAAAATAAAAATACTTAGTATTTGAAAATATAACAAAAACACTATCGAAAAAGTGTTTTAATGTGGTAAAAGTTGAAAATTAAAATATCCTTATCGCAGCATCCTGCATAACATAACGAATTTTCCAAGATTCATCTACTATTATTCAAAGAATAAAATTTTTGAAATACTACGTGACAATAATAATACATAATAGTGTTCATTTTTCAGACTTCCGTCTAACATCGATCCCACCCACATAATTATTTTTTCACTTATATCATCGGCCTACGCCTTGCAGGATTTATCAGTGTAGCAAAATAATTTAAATACCATTTAATTCATTACAAAAAATATTCTACACGATAGAATACGTGCAAAAAAATTTCCTTACTTTTAAATATTTTTAAAGTATCTTAAAAAAAAATTGCCAAGTGAGAGCCAAAGATGCAAGTCAGAACTTTGTCGTCAGTTTTTCACAATTTTAGAAACAAAATATTTCTTGCTTACATTTATTATTAAAAATTTAATTTAATTGTTTAATAATATATCTGAACCTGTTTAGGAATCCGTAGTCAAAATCATGAAATCCTTATAGTCAAATCCTACAGATCATTCGTCATCCCTTTCATAACTTCAGCACTTCTAAGCGTATGGAAATTAAATTTTTTCACGTAAATGCTATAGGTAGAACTTTCTATTTAAAGCAAAAAAATTTTGTCGCAAGTTTTAGAGAGTCATTTCCATATCGAAAAACAGGAATTTTTTTTTCAACGTATTGTTTTGTGTGACCTCTATAAAGCTAGCCGTCCCAAAAAAATTGGAAATTCCGAAAAAATTACTAGATAAAAAATAGGTGTATTTTAGGTGTAAATTAGGCGTACTAATAAAAAATTATTTGTGCTTACCGTTTTCGAGAAAACATGAAAAATAAAAGGGACGGCTATGTTTACGTAAACCTAGCCGTCCCATAGGTAAAAAAGAGTGTTTTCAGTAATTTAAAGTATGGAGAATTAGCTGTCAAGGAAAGTTAAACATCATTGTGCATGGTGGAGTAATGAACTTGCTAAGCAGAGACAAGCTGTTCGGAAACTCTTTAGAAGAGCTAAACAGACTGATGAATGGCATGAATATAAATGCAAACTCATGGAATACAACAAGGCTGTCAAGGCAATCAGGAGGGCAAAAAGGAATTCATGGAGAAAGTTCTGTGAAGATATTAAAACAATATCAGAAGGAGCTAGACTTCATAAAATTCTCAAGGATGACTTACCAAATATGGTGGGCACCTTGAGGATGAATTCTGGAGACTACACCAGAACTGGCAAAGAAGTCATTGAAACTTTGGTGGAAACACACTTCCCCAATTCCTCCATAATTATTTTTTTTCAATGACATGCACCATATTGGACCTCCTAAAAGAGTGAGCAGCAGTCAAGCAGCACTCAAAGCTATTAACTCATTTCAGGTTAAGTCAAAACTTATCCTGGAATGTAGAGAACTCCTACAAGAACTAGGTAGTAAGAACAGAGTTTCTCTGATATGGGTACCAGGCCACGTGGGAGTTGATGGCAATGAGAAGGCTGACAAACTTGCAAAGCAAGGTGCATTAAAAGATGACTACAGCCCAGAACCCTACTGTGGGATAACGATTAAAACCGCTAAAGAGGAAATTGCTGAAGCCATGACAAACGAAACAACTGCAGTTTGGAGGAATACTGCAGAGCAAAGACATGCGAGGATTATGATTAAAGGACCTTCCATGAAGCTATCAGCCGAAATTCTACAACTGGATAGAACGAAGATGAAAGCTATAGTGGGTTTTCTTACTGGACACTATCATTTAAGGAAGCATCTGCATCGAATGGGAATATATAGAGAAGAACCAGTATGCAGGAAATGTGGAGTGGAAGATGAAACAGTCCACCACATTCTATTTGAATGCGAGGCATTGGTTCGCATTAGGCACTCAACACTGGGATTGGGTACAGAGCTTGAGACTATTCATCGGGATCCCGTAAGGGCCCTAATTGACTTCATCAAAGAAGCGGGCCTCTTACGCATAACTGATGAATAAATGGGGTTACTGCAGAATATTCCAATAGGAATCAGTGCATGGGCTGACAGGACTCCCCGCCCGTAGGAAGAAGAAGAAGATAATAGACCGAAACATTATTTCCAACCGGTCTGGAAAAGTTTTATTGTTTTTTTGTTCTCCACCACCATCCTAAATTTTGGTTCGGATCCAAAATTTAACCCCACTTTGATAGTAAGAGGTGCATCGGAAATGAGCCACACTATGGAGGTTAAGAGCTGAAGTTTGATAAGTGGGGCTCATTTCCGATGCACCTCTTACTATCAAAGTGGGGTTAAATTTTGGATCCGAACCAAAATTTAGGATGGTGGTGGAGAACAACAAAACAATAAAACTTTTCCAGACCGGTTGGAAATAATGTTTCGGTCTATTATCTTCTTCTTCTTCCTACGGGCGGGGGTCCTGTCAGCCCATGCACTGATTCCTATTGGAATATTCTGCAGTAACCCCATTTATATATATATATATATATATATATATATATATATATATATATATATATATACACTAGCGGAAATAATTAAAGGATCAAAAAAAAATTCCAAATTTTTAGCGATTTTTCGAATGGCTGTATCTTTGTGAAAAATGGTCGTATCGGAGTCGTAAGCCAAGCAATTTAAAGCTGAAAGTTTCTAGTTTCGAGATCTTGCGATAAAAAAATTTTCAAAGCAACGCGTGTGGCGCAATCCTAATAAATACACTGAAAAAAAATTTTTTCGAAATTTTTTCGGTTTTTTTTTTTTGGTCCACGGACTTGGAAATAATTTTTCCGATTAAGCCACCATGTGAACCGGGTAACTTGTTCATTCAGCTTTAATTTGCTTTTTTACAGACTTTTATACGACCACTTCTCGCTGAGATATCGGACTTTGAATGGAAAAGGATCATTTCGTCTTTTCCCATCGATATATCAGCAACCAATGATCACACAGAAAATTGAATGGGTGTTTTAAAAACTTGAATAAATTCTCTACAAGGATTAGCCATTGTTTTTTCAGAAAAAAATTTTTTTGCATACTTTACATGAATTTGAAAAATCAAGAAAAAAAGAGCTTTTGGTGGCTCTTTGGAAAAGCAAGCGCTGAATTAAAAACTTTGAGAAAACCACTAATGTTAAGTGTGCCTTTTACAGCTCAATATACCCACAAAAACCCCCCGAGTTTCAGTTTAATCCATCCAGCCGTTTTTGTGTTTCATTCGATTGAATTTTTGAAAAAATTAAAGGATCATTTTTTTGATCTTAAACTTTCATAATTTTCAACAAAATGAAAAAAAAAATTTTCCCAACTTTTTTCACATTTTTATCAATAACAGTATTTAAATTTATAAAAAAAGAAAATTTCTTAGAAAATTTTTAAAAAATTTTTAATTTTTCGAAAAATTTTTCAAAATTCTTAAAAAAAATTTTTTTTTTTGATATATATATATATATATATATATATATATATATATATATATATATATATATATATATATATATATATATATATATGAGACATTTTTTTTGTACAGAATCGTGTTCTACGGGTCCGAAAACGGATAGCGCCTCACTCTCGCCTCTCGCCGTTCTTATTGTATAGGCTGTATAAGAGTCAATCCATATCAAGTGATCCAAATTTGAATAAATTTTTTACCTGACCTCACTCAATATTTTTTTTCTTTTGATTTTCTTGAAGAGCTACTCTAACTTAGTACAAATTTCAAATTTCAGATTTTTATCACTTATGGTTGCCTTTTTAAATAATTTTGAAATTTGGAAATTTCGCAAATTTTGCAGTGTAACATAATACGTTTTTTACTGTAACTCCGTTTAGGGTTGTGACAGAAATATAAAAATAACACCAGTCTCTTCAGAATTGCTTAAGCTTTAATTTGATATATTACAAGTGTGTGTTTAAAGCAACTAAATTTTTTTATATAAAAACTCAAAATTTCAAAGAAGATTCCAAAGAAATAATATTCTCAAAAGTTTCGAAAAAAATCCTGGTTATTCTTTTAACTTTTATAAACAAAATTTAAAAAAATCAAGTTGGGACCTTCATGGGATCATATATATTTTTAAATATATCTATGAAGAGACGTTAAAAAACGTATTTAAAGGATCTTGAAGTTAGTTTTTGATGGATTATGACTCAGTTTATTAAGAGATATAGGGTTTATATGTGTAAATGGTAATTTTATGTATGTTATGGGAGATACTCAGTGGCGTCGCAAGACGAAAATGGGGAGTGGGCAAGATAATTTTTGCGAGGCCCCCTTTAATTTTGTTTTTAAAATTTCTGTCTTAAAAATTAGGGGACAAAGGAAAAAAAAGAAAAACAGTCACTCGGGAGGTCCCTTTAAGTGCGAGGTCGTGGGCGTGGGCACACATCGCCCACGCCTAGCTACGCCACTGAAGAAATTCTGTGAGTTTCAATAAGTTCTGATAAAGATCCAGTTATTTTATTTGCCCTGAGACAGTCAGGCTGCGGCAAGAAACAGACAAGTAGGATCTTGCAAGCAGAACTTTAAATATGAATCGATCTCATGCCAGTCCTTAAGCAGTGCAGTTCAGTTAATTCTTCAGTGTTTCTAAAAGCGGGATGTGTAACCCCAGTATGTTATTGAAAGTGTTGCTAGTTTGTAAAAGTGGGTTGTGTAACTTCAGTCTTTATATTCAATCTGATCCAACAATTCGGTGTTCAACCATAGAAATGTATAGAAAGACAACTCAAAAAGTCGTTTAAAAAATTAAATTATCATTACAGAAAAAAATAGCAGCAGTTATTTGAATTTCTATAATATATTTTGCTTTATCTAATAAATGACAAGACATATTTCTTAAAGGAATACTAACTTTGAATCAGGGGTATAAAAAGATACCACTACATTAAAGCGTTGTTATCACACTAGTCTTTTAAATTGCTGATATTGGATTGTTGTCATGATCGTCATAATTTTCAGTGGTATACAACGTAAATTCTTGCTTTAAAAAAAGAACCATAGTTATAGTGAAAAGAACGACAACTGGAAATGATTCCTCCACATAAATTTATGTTTTAAACAAACTCGTAATATAGCTATCTCTCACGGGATCTACTATCTAATCTAATGTATTGAAAACGGATAGTAGAAATTATAATAACTTTTGGGAGTGTTTTTGGGAGAAACATTTTTTTTTAAATATGATCCCAATAAGATCCCAACTTAAAATTTTGTTTGTTTGTAGACAAATACTTAAGTAATTACCTAAAAATTTTTCAAAACGATTTGAGATATTATTTTTCTGGAATAACCTTTTCAAAATTTAAGTTAAAAAATTAAGAGTTATAATTTTTTGAAATTAGCTTGTTGCATATCATTTTAAAGCTTGTAAATTTCTGAAAAAAATGGTATTTTGCTCCAAAATATATCTTTATCCTAAGCCGAGATATAGCTAGAAACGTAAAACAATGTGTGTCTAAATTTCACATTTTTCACAATTTAAAAAATTGTTTAATAAAAAAGTACATGAGATAAAAAGAAAATCTTTTGGTTTCTTTCTTCTTTCACCTAGTATAACTGGAGGACAAAATCTTAGGTTAATATAAAATAGTAAGGTAATTTTCTTTGGATCACTTGATATGGATTGACCCATAAGTCTAATTTTTTCAAGGAAAAATTCGACTAAAAATATAATATAAAACAAACAGTGTAAGCGCGGTGTATAACGTTATTAATGTTATAATACACAACGCTTCCATGGTTTAAAATTTTTTTTAGGGTCTTCCATGGTTCAAAATATTTTTAAAGATTTCTCTTAAAATTTTCATTGTACAAAATTTTTATCGGCATAGTCAAAGCACCTAATTGACACCTAATTCTCCATACTTTTAATTGCCGAAAACACTCCTTTTTACCTATGGGACGGCTAGGTTTACTTAAACCTAGCCTGCCTTTTGTGTTTCACGTTTTCTCGAAAACGGTAAGAACACCTAATTTTTTATTAGCTCACCTAATTTACACTTAGAATACACCTATTTTTTACCTAGTAGTAGTTTTTTGAGATCTTGCAATTTTTCCTTTTTTTTTTTTGTTGGAGAGTTTTATGGAGGCCTTTGTGTGGGGTATCAGACTGAAAAATAAAGTTGTGATTCTTTTTACTATTTTTTATTGTGTACAACTTCATTTGTGAAATACTGAGCTATAAAGGGAGATTTTCCTGTTCTCATCTGCTAATTTGAGCTTCAAAATTTAAAAAAAAAAGACAAATTTAAATTAAAGTAGAGAAAATTATCCTTAGTAAATGAAATTTTGCATCGAGGAGTGCCTTAGATATTAAAAAACGTCTTCCAAGAATTCAGTTTAAACCATTAAGGGGAGATTCGCTAAAAAGAAATCGATTCTTTTTCTTCATAATTATGTTCCAAAAGGTGTTGGAAATATTCGCCTAGAATTAAAAAAAAAATGAAATCAAAAAGTTAAGGGTATTTTAGTGCACGAACTTTATTATAATAAAATCTAAAAAAAAAAACAAAAAAAAAAAACGAAAGGCTTTTTTCTCGAAAGTACATTTTTTGACATGGTTCCTCATGTATCTCAAAAAGTATTTGAGATATCTATATAAATCAAAGTGCATATTATTCCTCGATACCGTCATTTTGGCAGGAACTAGGATCTTTTGGTTCCGTAATATATTTTCAAAATGGCGGCTCTTTACAGTCGAGAAAAAGCTGTGATTTTTGAAAATTTGTTTGCAAAATACGATTGATCGCTGGTTTTTTATTTCTTTTCTTAAGTACTAGTTAGTGCCATAACTATATGTAAGTATATTTTCAGAAAATTATTGATTTTTTGATTTTGGTGCACTGGGGATTTCAGAACACGAGGAACCGTCAAGGTAGAAAAATCTCGCAATGCCGTCTTCAAAGCCATTTATATTCAGCTCATTTTTGAATTTTTATTAAAAAAATTTTTTTTGTAGTCTCAAGACATGTAGAAACAATGTTGTATATATTTAGTTTTTAAATAAAATATTTATTTTTATAAAAAAAAGGTCGGTTTTTTTTGTTGGCGAATCTCCCCTTAAGAGAAATGCTAGAAAATAGATAAAATTTTTATTTTTTGAGACGCGGTTTGTTGTAAAGTTGTTTTTATTTAGTTTATAATGTACAGAAATACTAATTAACTCAGAAGAATTTTTATAGTACGTGGAAAATATGCTTAAGTTAGTTGGTCGATAAAACGATTTTTTCAAAGGATTTTAACGAAAACTTCTCTAGATATTTATTTAGTTCAATACCAATAATACGAGCCCTTACCGAAAAAAAAAAAATTGACCACCCCAATTTCGAGAAAAACGATTTCAAAATTTTGTAATTTTAACATGGGCTCTTATGGGAAAACTCTATTCTTTTGATTAAAATGAAAACGTGTTAAAGGAATTTGATGAAAATTTAATATGTTATAAAATACAAAGTTACAAACCATATAATAAGAAATAAAAATTATTCACCTCGCCGTTTTTGAAATATCATTTATAAACATAATTTTACAACGTTTTTACAACGCTTTTTCAACAATATTTTTATATTGCTACAACATAAGCGCGCGGAAATTAAATAAAACAAGTGGTATACAAATATAATTACTGAAGAATATTAATACATTATTATTTTTTGATAAAAGAAAATTGTTTTTTTGAGGTATACTTTTGTACCTGATTATCACAGAGCAACTACGTTAATGTCACTATTATCCAAGAAAAAATGCATAAAAGAACGCTAGCTCTCATTACTGACATAAATAATATGCAATACGTATTTTACTGCTTATGTATTTAACAATACAATACAAACAGACTGCTATTTAAATTTTAAATTTCAGATTTTCGTAGGCCTCAGCGAGTTTATAGGGCCTAGGTACTGGGTCAACTATGCCTATTGGATAAGGCAGCTCTGACTTTTAGGTAACACATAAATTTGAGTTGTAGAAAATGGTGGAAAACATTTCAATCGTTATTCAATTATTAGTAACTAAACATGGAAAAATGAAAGGAAAATTTTTATTGGTATATCTGATTTCAAGACCATAGTAGATATTAATGACCTATGTTGTCCAAAAACCAATTCAACTTGAGGAGTTGTTAACTCAAAAAGATTTCAGCTTAGCTGTCGTACTTCTACTGGTTAACAAATTGCTAGACAACCATTTTTTAAGTATATACCAGATACCTACGTATTATAGGTAAACACAAATTTATTCGAAAGAATACAAACCTTTGTATAGGGTGAATGCGGGAGAGATGCCGCACATTTTGATAACACTTGATAAGTCTTAAAGTATGCATTTAATTGACTTGAAATTTGGTACAAAATAAATGTAAACATTGTTCTTTAAAATTACTTATAAATAATTTTAAATTTTGAGTCATAAAGGATTCATACTTAACATTTTTGTAGAGCCTGCAAAGCGGCGTCTCTCCCACACCTATGGGAGAGATGCCGCATCAAAGAAGGTAAAACGCCGCATAGTTTATATTAAAAATTTTGCATTTTACATTTTGCATAATTAACCATTATTGGCACTTTATACATCTTAACCAGTCAACTTTTTTTTGTTTCTGAGTACTTTTCAAAACATTCAATACACACGCAATCATCATTATTTTCGTTATCTTCACAAATATGAGGGCTCTTCCTGATCCACTAATGGATCTTTTATATTTACGTGGCATAATTTTCAGTGCAAAAAAAAAAAAAAAAACTGCATAATTAAGGTATATAAGTCTATGTTTTTAACATGTGCATAATATGATGCGGCATCTATACCAACTTTAAATGCGGCATCTCTCCTTTTTGTTGGGATAGATGCCGCATGTTGCTATAGAAAGCATAGTGCGGAATTCTAACCTAAAATTTTATACAGTACTTTTAAAATATACCTAAATTAATAAAAAAAACTCATTTTCATTAAAACAATGAAATATACATTTTTAAATTCTAATGAATTAAATGCTTCATAAAATATTAGGTGTACAACTAAGTTCTACCCGTTTTCAAAAGATGGCATTATCTCACAGCCGGTTATAAGTTAATTATTAATACGCATATACACAACACAGCTGTTTTTACTCTGTAAATTTATCACGCTCTTAGTATATTACTTTTCAATATACATATTTTTTATTGTGTTGAAAATGGAAGTAAGTAATGTGCATATCCATTGTCTTCTATACGAATTTCATAAAGGAAAAAGTGCTGCTGAAGCTCAGAGAATAATCTGTGCAACTTATGGTGACAGTGCTATTGATGACAGTACGTGTTGAAGATGGTTTCGGAAATTTAAAAATGGAGATTTCAATTTAAATGATAAACCACGCTCTAGAAAGCCTCCAACAATCAGTGACGAGGAATTACAAGAATTGTTGGACCAAGATTCTGCGCAAACACAACAACTTGCAGAAAAGTTGAACGTCACTCAACAAGCTATTTCTAAAAGATTACATGCTTTAGGTAAGATTCAGAAAGAAGGAAAATGGGTACCCCATGAATTAACCCTAGAACAACGTGGAAGACGAGTTGATACTTGTCTGGCGATGCTTTCACGACAAAAAAAAGTTTTTGTGGAAACTTGTAACAGGTGACGAAAAGTGGGTTTATTATGAAAATTCTAAACGCCGAAAACATTGGGTAGACCCAGGACAACCAACGACATCAACACTAAAACGTAACGTATTCGGAAACAAAATATTGCTTTGTATTTGGTGGGATGAAAGGGGCGTGCTATATTATGAGTTGCTCAAACCGGGATAAACTGTTACTGCAGTACGCTACAGTTGTCAATTAAAAAAATTAGCAGAAAAAATCAATGAAAAAAGACAATATGCGGGACACAAACCTCGATCAGTGATACTGCAGCATGATAACGCCAGGCCTCATAGAAGTTCAATCGGCCACCAAACTATAAATGATTTACAGTGGGAAGTTTTACCGCACCCGGCGAATTCACCGGACATTGCACCGTGCGATTTTCACTTATTCCGGTCGTTACAAAATTATTTGGCGGACAAACACTTACAAAACGAAACTGACGTGCAAAAAATATTAGATGATTTTATTTCGTCAAAAGATCAAGATTTTATCTCCATGGGATTCATCAGTTGCCCGAGCGTTGGCAAAGGGTAGTAGATGCTGATGGTGGTTATATTGATTAAGATTTGTATTATATTTAAAATTTTTAAATATATGTTTTTTTACAAAAAACGGGTAGAATTTAGTTGTACACCATTATGTTAAAAAACTTATTTTTCAATAATAAAAAGTTGAATAATTACTAAACTGATGGACTAATCATAAATGTTACCATATACAGCTTAAATAAGTAACTTATTTTAAACATATAATCCATTAATAGCGCTATCTATCAATCAACGGACGAACTATGGCTACTGCGGCATCTCTCCCGCACTTACCCTAATAAATATGTGAATGAAACGACTTGTATTTAGTACTATTTTATAGGGGTATGGAAAGTTAGAACGCGAATGGATTTTATGGTCAGACAGGCGTCAAACAATGCTATAAAAAATCATAATATAAAATTTAATTGTACCACCAAAGAAACAAATTTTTGACAGTTGTACTTGTGTTGCACTGAAAAATTTTGACGATTCATTTTTACACCTAAAAACATGGATGAGTAATAAATATATATGCTTTTATGTGTTTGCATGTTTGATAATATGTGTGGATAAACACACCAACATATTATAACGAATATCAAACGCGTTAATACTCGTAGGTACAAAACAATAAACTTACATTATGGATTTAACCCATAACCTTATATATACGTACAAAGTTTGTCTGTCTGTTGAATGAATATCTTTTATTGTAATGGATTAGATAATAAATTGGCATATACCTGAAAGAATGAACTTAACTGTTTCGCTAAGATTATCGTTTAAGGAAATTAACCTTAAATGACCCACGAAAAAATTTAAATAGGCGCCAAAATGTGTGTTTATGGCTATTTTTAGTTTTTTACTGTTATACAATAAAAATTCTAACTTGCTTTTAATATTTTTTTAATCGGATTAACGTGTTGGTATGATGAAACTGAAGACATAGTGAAACATAATTATAAATTTTAACAATGAGGGTTAAAGCCATAACCTAAAACGTTTCAATTTTTTTTAAATTTGTTGAAGTCCTTTTGAATCCTAACATCTTGTACCTGCTTATACCTAATGAAATATATTTAACTTTTTTTTTTGGTATTATTATTTTTACAATTACCCCACAATACACGTAAATAAAAACCAATAAAGTAAAGGAATGTTTAGTGAGTGATGTAACATAATTATGTTAGTTTCTGAAATTAGGCGTCGTGTTGAAGTTAGGTGAGGAATTGTATTAAAATATTGTTCGGCGGAACTGAAAACGATGTAAATACCGTAGATAAGTTGAGGACTGTCTGTACTTGGGACTATATACAGTGGAAGCTTTGATTAATGCATTTAACCAGTAGGGGAAGGTTGCCCAAAGCGGGTACCCCTCTTAAAGCGGGTAAGCGCTTGTATATCGTTGTATCGAATGTTTTTGTCAGGTCGTGTATATACCGAGATTAACCGAATATCAACCAATGTCAATCAGTTGCACTTGAACGCTTGTGTCGTTTAATGTCCTAGTGAAGCGCCATCAAATTTCTTTGTTGGTTTTGTTAAAAATGTTGACGATAAATATTCTGTGACTAGTCACAAACCTTTTTATTTGTAATCTTTTTGGTATTACCATATTATGTTATCATCATTTGACTTTTAATGTAGAAAAAGGTAGACATGTATCGGCTTTCATTTTGAAATTATTGTAAGTTAACAAAATTAACTCTATTTGGGCAAAGCGGGTCGACAAAATAGAAGCATCTTAATGGAAAAAACTGTTGGAAGGGGAAAAAACTAAATAACCTTCTTTTTACGACGGAATGAGAGAAAAAGCTTAAAAAAAATATTTCTGCCTTGTTTGTGGTGATTTTGATGTGGAATCACCTGAAGTAATATATTCCAATATGGAGGTTGTAAAGAAAGTTACAGTTAATTGTTATAAATTTATTATTTTTGTCTTTTTCCAATTTTTTTTACTTAATTATTATTATTGTTAAGTTCTATATGATTAAGAAAGTTTATATTAAAAAATAATAACAGTATTTAAATACATAATGTACTTACCCGCTTTGCCCAAAGGGGGTTACCCGCATTAGGATACCTATACGGGCAAAGCGGGTTTTTGCAGAGGTTTTGTATTTTCTTTATTAAAAATAAATATCGTGTAAACATTTCTTAAGCGAAGTTTCATTTTAAAGTTCGATAACTATTCTATCTGATAATATAAAAAAGATCTGCTTATCGAGCTCAAAAGTCATTTTTTTGGGCGTTTAATCTTAGCTTACCCGCTTTGGGCGACCTTCCCCTAAGGGTATAAAATTATTGGGAAGGTTATACTCACACTCTAACTTCATATTCTTCATCATCCACTTTCGTTTCATTTCATCTCTATAATGGCACTGATTAACATTCAGAGCTTTGATAGTAATATTTTAAAAAAAATGATAAAATATCTAAAAAAAGGTTTAGTGTAATTATTAAAAAATTATATTGGGGTATTTAATTTAAGCGAATTTTCGTATTGAAAATTCAGCGATTACAGTCACTCTCATAACGAGACTTGAGTTCGGGAATATGGCAAAAATTTGTTTTAATAGAATTTGTTTCTAGATGTGTCTGCACGACCTCCCGAACGAAATGTCCGATTTTAACGAAATTTGGTGAAAATGTTAGAAGTCCCAAACTCTAGGACGGGTTCTTCAGCTGGACACGTCCGACGCCCGGAACATGGTTTTTTTTGGGCATTTTCTGTGGAAAAATTAATTTTTTGGGTAAAATTTGCGCAAGTTCAAAAGTTTTTGTGGCATTTTTTTACAATTGACATCATTGGAAAAAGAGAAATAAATCACATAAAAAAGGTTTTTTGAACCATTATTCTATGTAAATTGGTTTCCAAAAAGAAATAATTTTTATAAACGAAAATTCGGTATGTTATGCAGGATGGTGCGACAAGGGGTTTTAATATTCACCCAAAAATTGATTTATGTACATAATACGTATGTAAATACACGTACGTTGCGTGCTGGCATGAAATTCACAGTTTTTATAATCTTCATTTTATTGGGGATTATAGAGTATATCCATCATTTCAAATAACATAAATATAAAATTTTATAAAATATTTAAAATTTTATTTACAGAACGTGCTTGACGGATTAATATTTTATTATTTAACAAAATACGAAATAATAAATTCATACCTGTATTTTGGCTCCTTTTTACTGAGCCGCTAATAGACAGTGCATAACATTTTAACTACAATAATTATTGCCTATTGGGTATAAATTGTTTTGTGACTGTTATTAAGGTAATTTATAAATTCCATTTTTGGGAATCTAATTAAATTAATATTCAATTTAAACGTTTTTGAAATAATTAACTACTTTATAAAATATTCATGTTGGAACAATTCCACGAAAATCTAAATTAATCAACTGTTATAAGTGTCGTCCAACTGATATCGGTTAACGAATAAAACAAAATTACATTGACGCTATCGACACTAATCTTAATTAAACAATTAATTAATGATTCTGCGAATTTTAAAATTAATTTTCAGTTTTTGATTCGAAAATTTGCCGCGGATTTGTTAATTTTTCGAGGGAGTGGTAAGCATCAATATTGAAATTAAACAATTTAGTGGCAGTCAATTTTCGAGCAAACACCCGTTTCACTAGAAGTTCAAGAAGTTAAAGATAGGGAAAGATTATCTATATAATTTCTTTCGTTATTAAAGGTTGCTTAAATCACACCTGTACAAAGAAATTTTTTTCCCACTATTTTTGAAAATTAGATTAAAACCTTTATACATAATATGAATGGTAAAATTGCAAAAAAAATTTAAAAACTTTTGATCACGAATCTTAATTACCTTGGATCGAGGATTAGACTGAATTAAGTTTTTGACGAAATTATATAGACACAGCTGGAAAAAGACCAAAGAATTTTTCTTCAAGGGTTTTTTTGTTGTTATTAAGAGATAATACGTAATTTTTGGCACATTACCATAGCTTTGCATATACCGATCTCTGTAGGTATTACATTTTCTCATTTGTACCGTGAATTCAATAAATTCGTGGATATCTACAATCAAAATATTAGAGCTAATTATCTAAATCTACTTCAATTTAACAGGTTACTTCAGTTAGCAAATAAAATAGGGTACTTGTTGAAGGTAATATTGAATGTGCTCACTAATTCCCGCCGTACACACTCCCCAGCGTCTTCACCATAAGTACCACTATAATATGTCTATTTATAAATGATATTCATTAAAATTTATATATATACATATATATATATATATATATATATATATATATATATATATATATATATATATATATATATATATATATATATATATATATATATATATAGTTAGCAACAAAAGTATTTTGAGACAAAATACTTTGAGAAAATTTTTTTTTAGAATCATACCTTAAATATTACTACTAACGTTATTAATTATATATTAAAATAAATGTTACTATTTATCTTATACCTTTATACTAAAATGACGAGAAAACTGAATCTCGTCTTTATTTTTATGTAGATAAAATATACAAGTAATATTTACTACAATTTAAATACCATGTTGCATTTGAAAGTCAGAAATCAAATCTAAGTCCGTACAAGCTTCTACTACTTTGAACATAGAGCTCACCAAATTTCGAGTTTACTCTCTAAGCCGTTTTCAATATACCACCCTTATCAAGTAATCATAGGACACCTTAATAAACATAACTAACTGAATAATTCTTCAATTTGTCGTTTTAATATAAACGTATTTAACATACGTTATTACGTTTATTTTAATATTATAATTCATAATACCAATAATAGTTTCCAAGGAAAATTACAATTTTTGTTCCTAATTCTGTCCAAATACTTTTGTTGCTAACTGTACATATACATATAGTCATGTAATGGACACATCCGCCCTAATACTTAATTAATGCATAATATATTTTTTATATTTAATTACTATTTTTGTAACATTAAGAATGTACAATGTATGTAGATAATTAGTAATAATTCAATCTATATAAAAATTGCATCAACAGAACTGCATAGGAAATTCATATCTAATTATTTAATACTTCATGTAACCGAATACAATGTATCAAAATTAATATTTGCATCGGTTCAAAAGCTTAATCATCAAAACATTACTATTATTTTGTCAGTAGCTAAATACAATGTATTAAAACAATAGAACTATAATGATATCGTTTTAGAGTTACATCTTCTTTGACATTGTCTCATGTTCCTTATTCATCAATTCTTTTGTAACTAAAACAACCGATTTTGTCGATTTAGCTAGAAAGTAATAACACTGGAGATCCCCAGTGATATACCTTTGTATCAAAATTGTAATTTTTAAACTTAGATAAATTTTTCAAAAACTAACTTTCAAAAGATGTATTTTTAGCTGGACTTAGAGAACCTATCGGGTCAGTCGTGTACGAAGCCCAGACCGGGTCAGTCCGTGCACGAAGCCCAGACACAATTCAAAATGCATTTGTATACGCTATTAAGGAACAAAATCCATTATGATCAAAAATTGTATCAATAAATTCCAATAGAAATTCTAATATCCTCAGGTGTACTGATTAGATCCCACAATTTTCACACTTTACGAAATCCTATACAATGTCAAAAATATTTTATTACACATACGCCGTTTCATACGCAAAATAATATTCAAAAAACACGACTATTAGACACATAAAACAATGCAAAACAGTTACCGCGACCAACACCAATGGATATAGACAGAAATAGGTTAAGCATTAGCCAACCTAACCCACAACAGCAACGATCACGCCCTAATTTTCAACCACAACAACCAATTAAAAGTAATTTCTTCCAACCCCAAAGTAGACCAACTTTTGCTTCAAACGAACTTTTTAATACAGAGGCATCGGAATTTAGTTTACTAGATGAATATGTAGTCGAGGAAAATTATGACGAAAACAGTTATTTGGTAGACGAATACGAACAGACAGACCAAAACAATCAAAATGAAATTAATGATCAAAATTTTCAATTGATCTCGGACAACAATTTGGGTACATATATTTAAATCTTCACGAATCTACTTTACCTAACATTTACATTACTGACCAAAATGACTGTACTGTAAATGACACCATTCTCTACAAACAGATTGTTTTTCAAGCCCAACATCACAAGTGGCATACATATAACTGAACCAAATTGCAAACAATTAGTCAAAATTCCAACAAACGTACAATCAGGCAACGTATTAGTACATGACACTAAAATTCAAAATAAATTTTCGATTCCTTCTGGTGTATACAGTGTTAAAGATTGGCATATACTAGCACCTGTTTTAAATTACACAGCTAGTGCACAAAAATTTTTAATCGAACAGCCACGCAAAGTAGAAATTTTCAATCATGAAATTACTGAATATAATTTTAATCAATTTCAAGCTGTTGACGATACAGAATTACCCCCGATCGAATCCCTTATTAGGACCGAACATTTAAATAGCGAAGAATGACAAGCTTTGTTTAAACTTTGTCGTAAATATGAAAATGTTTTCTATAAAGAGGGTCAGGATCTTTCATTTACTAATAAAATAAAACATGAAATAAAAACTACCGATGATCTACCCGTTTATACCAAATCCTATTGGTATCCTTATATTCATAAGGATGAGGTTAGGGAGTAGATTGATAAGATGCTTCATCAAGGCATCATAAGAGCGAGCTATTCTCCGTGGAGTAGTCCAATTTGGATAGTTCCTAAAAAACAGGACCAACGTGAAATACGAAAATAGCGATTAGTTGTGGATTATAGAAAACTTAATGAAAAGACTATATCGTCCGATTAATATGTTTAGACAATTACGTAATAAAAAAACTCAACCCTTCAGAGTGACATCATATGAATTTTACACCAATAATTGAATACAAAATTATTAACACTCCTTAAAAAATTTCTTCTCTATTCAATATTACGAGTTAGAAAAAGATAATATAATAATTTAATCCAACCTAATTAAACCAAAACAATTGAAGTATGAATGATAATTATATGAATTATTTACTAAGAGGCGACTTACGTTGTTACCTATTTTTAATTACACTCCAAAAGAAGACGTAATTATAATGAGTTGTCTGCCAAAAGTTGCTCTTAATAAATGACATGCGCATCTAGGTATTGGTATAAATAATGTATCTTAAAAGTACACTGTTAAAATATTTTCAATTTCTTTTTTGTACTGCTGTATTTATTTACAATTTTGATATAATCAACTTTATTTATTATCTTTATTTTAAATAAGATTTTGTAAGTCAAAGTGTCAATTTTGAGGATGAATCATTAGTTATTTTAACGGAAGTAATTCCCTAAAAATGTCTAGAATTGTGTTGCAGGCCCAACAAGAGGGGGTAGTCGGGGTTGCAACATCGGAAAAGGACTTTTGCTTTATGAGCGGGCTCATAGCTATCGGTAGGGAGCCCGGGAGAATATAAAAGGAGCTTTTTTTGCTAGTCCACGGCCTTGATTGTGAGCGTGACTTTGTGGAAATTCAGCTCATAATAGCAAATAAATTACTTTGCGAAAATTTTACTTTATTAATATAAATTATTAGTGTACTTTCGTCTCATGTAATCATTTTCTTCCATAGTGCTGGGAACAACTGCATGAGTTAAAAAAGCGCTTACCTAGTGTGGACTCAAATGCACTCAGTAGAATTTCAAAAAATAATTTTTGTTTTATTCAAAAATCTTTCCTTCACACTTCACACAGGCTTAGGACTGCCAGTTCAATTAAATACTATCAAAATCAAATTTTATTAGTACTGGCGTGTTTAAAAGATTTCAAGACGGACAGATATTACTGGCGTGTTTAAAAGATTTCAAGACGGACAGACAGACAAAATTAAATTAATACTAACTAGCTGCGACCCGCGGTGTCACTCGCATAAAATTATCTGAATTATAAGTAAAATTTATAGGTGAATTCAATCATATATTCCAAAATTCTGTGCAAAATCAATTATTTATAGCACTTGACCCTGCTCGCCCAATGACTCTAAAATAACTTGATATTTTATTAGCATGGGTAATTTCCGCACCGTAAGAACTTAGTATGAGTACCTATACCAGCAGTTTTAGAACTGTTTCTATTTTAGGCCCTTCAAGGCACCAAGGCCCCGGAAAATCATTTTAACGTCACTTTCATCTTTCGCAGATCTTGGCACAATACAAAATTTTATACAGTAATGGATCTATACTGTGGTGAATTTAGTTCAGTAAATAAAAATACTTAATTATGTAATTTAAAAATTTAATTGAGCAATTAGAATAAAATTTCAACATATTTAAGGAACAAAGTTACAATTTTCTACTGAAAAGTATTTTGAAATAGTTATTACTTACTCAATTAAGTTATGATGTTAATAAGTGTGCTATGACTAACTTTAGTATTATAATAATTATATTATTCAGTTTTTTTTTTGTCCACAGTCTTTTTGATGTTATAAAATGATGTTTAGAAAAATGTTATACTTTTATTTTAATATCTAATATTATAAGTCAAATTTCTAAAAAGT
The DNA here is from genome assembly GCA_035578155.1 of Brachynemurus nebulosus. Taxonomy (NCBI): domain Eukaryota; kingdom Metazoa; phylum Arthropoda; class Insecta; order Neuroptera; family Myrmeleontidae; genus Brachynemurus; species Brachynemurus nebulosus. Next base: position 66,580,634 of record JAPWDM010000004.1, on the reverse strand, counting down.
ATCCAGATAATTTACAATGATGACACATACCATGTTGGTGCATATCATAAATAATGGTCCTCATGTCATTTTTTACAACTGAATCGCAGTCGGTAGTTTTGGGACACATTCTTTTTTTGCGTTCCTTAGGCTCAGCTGGTTTTTTTGCCACTTGAACTGCTCTTGCAATTGAAGATATACTTAAATCTAATGCTGAAGCTACTCTCTGAAAGCGCGCAATATTGTATTTAATTAAAATGTTAAAATTAATCATGAGTGTTACTTAATAAATTAATATATTTGCAAAAATTTTATATTTACCTCTTGTACGGCAGTTAAAGGAATCAAAGGACTACATTTTGCAATTCTAAAGTAAAATAGTTTATCAATTTTAAAATCACGGAATTCATTTCCTCATAAATGACGTTAGATTTTGGCATTTTCGAAAACGAGATAATATTCGCTAGATAGCAATCACTAGATAACAAAACTCTTCAACAAAAATTTGAACAGTGTACTTGATATACTCTTCTTGTTAGCGTAAACAATCACACCACTGGAAGATTTCAAATGTTTCGAAGCATAGTACAGTAAGGCTCACACAAATAGTTCAAAATTATAACTGTTAAATTGCAAAGAAATTAACCAAATGTTTCAATCGTAGTTAAACTTTTTTTTATCAATAACAGCTTATATTTGTTTTCTGACCCACAGCCCGCTATTGCCAGGGATACAAATAATTTTGACTACATAAAGGTTAATTATTAAACATGATAAATACATTTAAAGCACCTAATTTTCGTCAGGTTACTATATTTATTTTTAAGTTTAAAAAAAATTAATAAAATTTAATAAAATATAACAAAATGGAATTTTGAGATAATCTTTTTATAATACTAAAACTTGACTTCGCTTGGTATAAAATTGTTTGAAAATTTATATCTTTATTTTATGTTTTTGAAAATATCTTTTCGTATTAAAGGTATACATTTCCAATGCAAATATAACTCTCCATGCAGGTGATTTTAGTGGATCGTATCATCATTCTAGAATTTGAATTAACCCATTTCTTTAAACTTTAAATAATTTATTTAGCTATCTTCTACTAAAAGTATTCATTCAAAAAATTCACCATCAAAAAACATTATTAAAGTTAAAAAAGACAAAATATTAATTGGCGAACCGGATTAAAAACAGCAGGTGGGTCAGATATGGCCCGCCGACCGTAGTTTTCTGACGTCTGACGGGTTAGCAAATTAATGTGCTATTAGAGCTTCTACCAACAAAAATGAACCGCAATTAAAAAAAAGTCTGAAATTTAATTTCGTAAATAACAGTTAATCTAACCGTAATTCTTTAAGGACATAAAGTTTAATTACTATATAATTATAATAGTATTATAGTAACCCATATATTAAAACCCAGATATTAAAAGCCTACAAACTTAAATATGGCATGTTCATATTATTCTAGTGGTTTTGACAAAGAGACTAATTATTTATAAATTTTATAATACGCGAAAGGTTAAACTTATGATTAAACAGATGCGTATGATATAATAAGACCAATAAAACCCGCAAAATATTAAATTTATATCCAAAAAACCTTTAAAAAACAATCAATAAATTCCAAGTACATAATATATTTATTACTTACAGTGAAAACAACGACAACTGAAAATAACTCATTCACATTAATTTATGTATCAGACAAGCTCGTAATATAACTATCTCTCACAATATCTACTATCTAATATATTGAAATAGGATAGTAGAAATTATAATAACTTTTATATATGTTACAAAATTTTATTTTTGAAATGAGTCATTTTCAGTTCTTATAAATAAGATTATATTTAAAATGCAGTGCATTACTAATCTATATACACAATACACATATCATAAAATTGTAACGAGACCGTATCTGTACATGGAATGTTTTTGGAAAATTGTAGGTACTGATACTGTAGATAGTTGGCGATTTAAATACCAATATATTATATATACTATACTAAACATATAATATATATTTCTTACTGATTTTATACCAACGCTTCACGCAAACGACGTCCCGAGTACAGCTAGTAATAATTTTTCAATACCTTGTTTTGATGTTCTTATTTTAAAATTATTTATTTTTCGAGCTTATTATACTTTTTCATTTGAACTGGTAGTGTACTGCTAAATATATTTTAAATTTTTATTTTATTATTTTATTCAAATGTTTTAATGAACTTCCAAATGAAAAATTCAGCTACTACTGCCACTGTCATGGAAGACTTGAGCTCGGGACTATAATAGAAATTTATTTTGAGGTCACCAGAAAATGATGCCGATTCGCCATAATTTGTATATATATATATATATATATATATATATATATATATATATATATATATATATATATATATATATATATATATATATAGGTGTTTCATTAATAATTGGAAATATTTAAATTGAGGATTCCTGGGCTCAGAATATAAAGATTCAACCCCAACCACTTAGATAAAATTACTCTTTACTAAGCTACGAGTGTTTTATTTAAAAATTTAATAACTATTTTTTCCCAATACTTTAAAACTATTTGACGTATCTCTATCATACTTGGCAGGATGTGTAGGTACCGTAAACCATACTAAACTATGTTAAATAAGATTTTTCTAACTAGTCACAAATAAGGTTAACTCCTCCTATATTCTACGCCACTGGCGGAATTGTCATTTCAGCACAATTATTCGATTCGATTAATGTTTAAATACAATTTGTATAGAACATCGACTGGCAATTGAGCTTTTTCATAAATACAAAATAAGAATACCTATATAGTATCAAGTAAGGCCCGGGCATACACGTTACGGTATACCTGACGAGTATACCTGTACAGGTAAACTGCAGCGGTAATTGAAAATCAGTATTTTCTACCTGCGCAGGTATGTATACCGCAGCGTGTATGTGAGTCAAACAACACCTACACAGGTTTGATTTCATAAACAATTGAAATCAAACCTGTGTAGGTGTTGTTTGACTCACATACACGCTGCGGTATACATACCTGCGCAGGTAGAAAATACTGATTTTCAATTACCGCTGCAGTTTACCTGTACAGGTATACCTCTCCGGTATACCGTAACGTGTATGCCGGGCCTAACAATTTTAGCTTAATGATTTAACAATTATGTACTTCTTGTGTTATCAAGAAGTGTTAAATAACATTTAACAATATATCTCTAGTGAAAAAGATAACAACATCAATAACAAATATTCAGTAATTTAAAGGAAGACGTTGTAACAAAATAAATTCTTATTTATAATTTTTTAAGTTTCTCGCTCTATGGGTTATTCTCCCAGGGCAAAATGTAGAAAAAAATATTATTCATTTGTTCTTTGGATTCAATGTTTAATAGTTTTAGATGATTGTTATTTTGAGTAATATCTTTCAATGTGTATTTGGCTATGTAGTGAATTCGGTATGATTGGACGGGGACACTCTGTCAAGAAGTGATACAAATTGTCTGCTTTATCTGTGTTACAAATATATGCTTGCATAATATCTTAATATTTATAATTTTACTGAAACTTGACGGCTATTGAGTCAGTGACGGCTACTGGTGCTCTTACCTTATATATATATATATATATATATATATATATATATATATATATATATATATATATATATATATATATATATATATATATATATATATATATATATAAGGTTTGCGAATCGGTATTATTTTCGGTTTCTGGTGAAAAATTTCAAGCATAGTCCTGAGGTCAAGTTTCATGACAGTTGTTGTAACAGCTAAATTTTCCTTTCGGAAATTCGTTAAAATAGTTGAATTGCCTTAAATAAACTAATTCTAAAACTACTTAGAAGTACACTACTAGGTCAAGTGAAAGAGTACGCTAAACTCAAAAAGTAAGCATTTTTAAAATAAAATGTGAATGAGTTGTTGTTGATAAAAAAAATTTAGATAAGATTGGAAAGTTTGATTGATTTGTTTGTGATTAAATAACTATAATTCATAACTATTTGATCCACTTGCACAGTAAAATTTAATTAATAGTTTACCATTACGTTGAGCCTTACTGTCCAATATTCAAAATAATTGAAAATCTTATTAAGAGCAACTTTTGGCAGACAACTCATTATAATTACGTCTTCTTCTGGAGTGTTATTAAAAATAGGTAACGACGTAAGTCGCATCTTTATATTGTAAGTTATTTATATTGTTATCATTCATATTTCAATTGTTTTTTTTTTTTTTAAATTAGGTTGGATTAAATTATTATATTATCTTTTTCTAATTCGTAATGTTGAATCGAGACGGAATTTTTGAAGGAGTATTAAAAATTTTGTATTCAATGATTGGCTTAAAATCCATATGACGTGGCTCTGAAGGGTTGTGCTAATTTATTACGTCATTGTCTAAATATAAAAATTCAACTGTAGATTCTTCATCAATTCATTATAGTGGCTTAATTTATACTCCATTAGTCCAATTTAGGAAACAATTTATTGAACACAGGGTCGGATTAACCCTGAGTGCCGCCCCTAGGAACCGTGAAAACTGCTGCCCCTAGGCACCGTGAAAAATACTGCCCCTAAGCACCATAAAAAATGCTGCACCTACCTTTTCCTCGAAAAGAAGAAAATCTTAATTTTTCCTACTTTTTCTCAAACTTTGTCTTAAAAAATACTGACAAGCAAAAAAAAACCTCAATTGAAAATTTTACCCCCCTGTTTTCAAAATCTTCCACCCCTAACAAGCAAAAAGAAAAAAAAGCCTCAATAGCAAATTTTTCCGTCCTTTTTCCAAAATCTTCCACCCCTGACAAGCAAAAAAACAACTTCAATTACAAATTTTGTCACCCTGTTTTCAAAATCTTCTGTCCCTAAAAACTGGCCGCTCCTAGGCCATCGTTCCTAGGCTCCTAGAATGGAAACACGCTATTACGCACTTCCTCATGGCGGAATTTCAGCCCGAAACTGTGGCAAAAATTTGTTTTGAGGTCCCTAGAACCCGAAAATATCATTCACTACAATTTATATATATATATATATATATATATATATATATATATATATATATATATATATATATATATATATATATATGAATATATCTCTGTATTTACGTATTTATGTATTTATATATCAGCAAGCTTATGGTCGAAAGAAAAACTCTACTTGTATGAAATTTGCGGAAAACATTGGAAATCCAAAACTCTTGAATGAGTTCTTCAGCCAAACACGTCCGACGCTAGGAACATTTCGTTACTGAAGTCAAATGACGATATAAAATTAGTATGTACATAATTATGTACTTTATACCTATATATTCGTCAAAGACCTATGCATGTACATAATTACGAAATTAAAAAGTCGCCAAGTGCAAGTTGCACTTGCGCTAATAGTGTTCCGTACAATCAGTGATTATTACAGATTTAATGTAATATATAGCATATAAAAGTAAAATACCCCTGTCGCAGCATTCTGCATAACATAGCAAATTTCCGTTTACAAAAATTAGTTTTTCTCGGAAATTAGTTAACAGAATAATTATTGTTGAAAAACCTTTTTTATGAGATTTTTCCGCCTCTTTTCAATGGTGTAAAAGAATATTGCAAAAATTTTTGAATTTGGGGAAATTTTTGCAAAAATTAATTTTTTTCACGAAAAATTCCCAAAACACCATGTTTCGAGCATTGCGTGTCTGGCAAAATTTTTAGCGAATTTCCAGAATGGTATTCAGCTATTACAGCCACTGTCCGAAAATAATATTCACTAATATATATATATATATATATATATATATATATATATATATATATATATATATATATATATATAATATTCACTAATATATATATATATATATATGTATATATATATATATATATATATATATATATATATATATATATATATATATATATATATATATATATGCGTCTGTGTGTGTTTTCGTACGGTAATTCTCGAACGAAATGTCCCATTTTACGAAACTTGGTGAAAATGTTGGAAGTCCCAAACCCAAACTGTCGGACAAATTCGTTAGCCAGACACGTCCGAAGCCGGAAACATGTTTTTTTGGGCATTTTTGTGAAAAAAGATTAGTTTTTGCTAAAATTTTCCCTTGATAAATTTTGCTAACATTTTTTTACACCATTAGAAAGAGGAGAAAAAAATCAGATATAATAGATTTTAAAAAAACATTCTGTATAAACTGGTTGCCGAGAAAAACTAATTGTTATAACCGGAAACTCGCTATGTTATGCAGGATGCTGCGACCGGGTTATTTTTTAGATAAAATTACAATATGGACTTACTCCAAGGTCACAGAAAAATTATCGGAATCTCTTAAGGAGGTTCTCCCGTGTGACCGCCTGTTTTTTAAGTATTTTTTGGGTATGTTTTTTGACGACCAATGGAAAGACAGAAGATATAAATAAAACAATTCGTTTTTGATATAAATTTAATATTTATTTAAAAACTATAATGTATGATTCTCAAACTTGTACAATTATTGTACAATTAACGCTTTCTTCGCTTTGGATGGGCGGCCACGTTTCCTTTTTTCACCAATTTGTAAATTTCTCGCTTCTACTGGTGGAATCTTATAGCTACCCCTAGAATATGCTTACAAAGATATCAATTCTGATAATTTTCATTTGCAAAGCGAAATTTTTAATTTTCAATATTTTTGTTAGCTTTAAAACATAGTAATAATAAACGACCATAATTTACATAATATTCGTTTTTTTATTTTGACATATTAATAATACCTACAACCAAATTGTTTTCAAATGATCACCTCAACAATGAGCCGTTTTTCGCGATCATTTTTTAACAAGCAGTTATTTTATGAATATTACTACAAAATTTAAAAAAAAAAAAAAAGAGAAAACTTCTTCATTAATACGAAAAATATGATATTTAGAATAGTTTTTAATTTTAATCAATAAATTATTGTATTAAGAAGAGATTAACTGTAACTGTTTCGAAACCTCTTTTACTCCTTTGCTATTTTTTTTTTTTTTTACGTTCGTTTATATTTCCTTTTTTCCACTGATACATTTTTAACATTTTTATCTTTGGCCAACCAATAACAATCTTATTCTACGTATTCTGTCACAGTAAAATACGTACAATGCATATAAACAACATCCGCATTTTTGTTGAATCTAATGCTCATTTAGTAATTTTATGGGGCAAGTGGTTTTTTTTTAAGGATCATTTTGAATAAGATAATGGTAGTAAAGTTATAAAAGTGCATTTGTAAATTTTTAATGGCACCAAATATTTTCTTTCTACTCCTACTATTAAAAGCAACATTTTGTGCACGGCTAAAACTATATGTAAAAATTAACAATTGCCCACACTGTACGGGAATACAGTGGGAAATTATTTCGCACGCCTTAATATAATAAAAAAGTAGGCTGTTTCGTTAGTTTAATATATAATATATAGAAATAATACTAAAAATATACACAATTATGTATGTTGATTATTTATTATTGGTTCCATAGTTTCAAAGTATGCTTTGGCAAAAATTTGAACATCTTAGCACTGACATTATAAATTTAAAAAATTTTTACTACTTATTTAAATTTTATTTAAATTATTTAATATGTTAAATTTTACGATAAAAAATGTGCTCGTAGAAAAAGTATAGTGTAAAATACGTGGGAAAAGCTTATTTCTCACTCGCCCTGCGGGCTCGCGTAACAAACTCATATTCGTGAGAATACGCCTCTTTTCCCACTTACTGTACAATATACTATTAAGTGTACGGATGTTTATTTTATGTAACACATGTAACGCTTATTTATTTTTTTAGGGGCAAGAATTAATTATCTATGTAACATTTATTTTAATAAATGCACAAAATCGATTATATTAATTCTAGTTCATATTTACTATTGCACGAAAATAAAGAATAGTAATCAATTAGTTTATTTATTGCTACTTTTGTTTTACAAATGTTAGAATAGTTTTTCAAATGCTCTTAGTTATTTCGCATTTTGTTTAAATAAATGCTCGTTTAATTTGTTCCCATTTACCATTTAGATTCAGTCTTCCGTACACAATAGCTGACTGGTTGTACTTTTTCTTTTATTTTCATTCGTATACTACTCTGTTAATTGTAAAAAATTATTTGATAACAAATTCTTAATTATTATTCTTATTTTTCAATTATATTCATTTCCAAGAGATAATCGATTATATTGTAAGTCGATAAAATGAATAAAGTAAAAAGTAACTGAATCATATTCAGAATTGTTAGTTAATTAACTTTTGCACATTGGAATTAATTAAACTTCTACTTTCAATTCACTTGTACTTTTTTTCTTGTATATATTGTTGTCATTATCAAGGTCAATTAATTGGAGTGCGGAGTACGGACTAACTAAGAAATTTCAAGTGTAAAGGCTTTTAAATGATGTTTTAAACAGTGGATGTTATTAAGAGAAATACAAATTACTTGTAATGACAAACAAACAAACCAACCAACGTAACGATTTGCTTTGTTGATTAAAAAAAAATACATACATAAATGTGTAGAATGAAATTAAAAGTTATAACAGGAAAGGTCTTCCGATGGTACTCTCTGGTTTTATCGTTTGCACTCGAAATTTGTTCTGAAGTTCAAATTTTTTTACACCTTAGGAAAAGTAGAAGGAAAAGGAATGACCGAACTTCTACTGATATTCGTTTCTGAAGTGGTTTATATGTACTCACAAAGGTGTGAGTAAATAGTTTGTTTGTAATGGATAAAACTAAAATTAGGATTCTGTAATAAACTGGCGCATTTGCAAATCAAGTTGAACAGGAAGTTAGTAACATTCCCTAAACTGTTAGAAATGCAACGAAGTTATATTCGGATTTTTATTTTTAGACAATGACGTTATAAATAAGCTCAACCCTTCAGAGTGACGTCATATGGATTTTAAACCAAATTGAATACAAAATTTTTGATACTCCGTAAAAAATTCTTTCTCGATTCCATATTATGTGTTAGAAAAAGATAATATAATACTGTAATCCAGTATCTTTAAAAAAAAAACAATTGAAATATGAATGATAATAAAATAAATAATTTATTAAGATGCGACCTACGTCGTTACCTATTTTCAATAATACTCCAGAAACTTATAAAGAAATTGGAATATATATATATATATATATATATATATATATATATATATATATATATATATATATATATATATAGTAGCGCTCAAAAGTATTTTGACAAGTACAGTTTGTTAGGTATTAAAAAAATAAAAACAATATTGTATTGAATCAAATAATGTATTTAAAGTGATGATTTTTTTACAAATTAGGACCCCTAAATGTTATGAATTTCTAAAGAAAAAGGAAATATCGAACTAAGTCTTAATAACGACAGGTCAACGATAATAATAAAAGAAGACTTGTCAAAATACTTTTGAGCGCTACTGTATATATATATATATATATATATATATATATATATATATATATATATATATATATATATATATATATATATATATATATATATATATATATATATATATATATATATATATATATATATATTCGGTTTTTGGGGCCATCAAGGATACGGGGCTAGAGGTTCCGTTTGCCTTCGCTTAGGTGTTGTAAATTTTGTTTTTATTTTGGTGTGCTATATAATATCCTTATATAATATCCTACGTCGCGTGGGAGAAACACGTTTTTATATTTTATAGCTCTTAAAATTTTTAAAAATATAGCCCCAAATATTAGTCAGATATATCGAAATTCTGTATCAAATCAGTTTTTCATAGCAATTGGCTTCGCTCCCCAAACGAGTATATAGATGTCGCTGGGAGATTTCCTTGTCCCGTTCCCACTCCCACTTGGGAGTCGCCACGGAACAAATAAATTTGCTGTCCTCCTCCCCTTGTGAATACCAAGAAAAATGTCAAATTTTGCCCAATCCCACACCCATCCAATTTTATTCCAACCCATTTTGAAGAATTCAACATATTTTATTCAAATGGGCCCTCAGAGCAGCGACCTGACCCATGGACTTCCCGCTCAAATGACATTGACGGTATCTAAATTTAATTAAAATTACAGGAGGGATTGGAAGACCTTTCCTTTTATTATGTTAACTTTTTCGTATTGTATGTATGTTATGTCTAATTGTCTACAGACTTGTAAAACTGTTTGCATGTTTCTTTTTTATGTTTTAGTTTTAAAATTTTACAATAAAACAACTGAATATTTTAAAAATTCTTTAATTACTACAATTAAGTAATCAACTAATCAATCTGTCTGTTACAAAAATTTTTAAACATTAAAAAAATTTAAATATTTTTTTTTTCCTTATATTTGCAACTGAATATAAGTACTTAGACTTAATTTTTATGTTCTCTGCTGAACAATTTTTTGGTTAAATGTCATTGTTTTATGAAAATTACTACACCGGCGATAATTTAAAGATTCTTTGAAATTTTTTTAGTGAGTCAAACAATGGCAATGGTCACGCTATATGTTAATTATAACCAAAGGGAAAGTGTGTTAGACAGGTAGGCTCCAAGACTGTTCAAATCTTCTTTAGTAATTGTTTTCTGATTATAGTAATTTATAATGAGTGTGCCTGCCTGGTTAAGTTTAACTGGAATTCTTTTTGGGGCATTTGGATCTAGTAGGTTAAAATTCAATTCAAATTTTATATAAATCATTTTCCTTTCGGGCGCGTTCATCTAAAAGGGCATATTAAATAATAGTTACAATAATAATTACTGATTTATTGAATTAGAAAAAGAAAAAAAATAATTACAATTCAGTTTCACAGACTAGGAAAATTTTTTTTCTTTTATAGTAAAAAAAAGAGTTTTTTCATTTATAAAATTATAGGTGCTGTTAAAACTTATGAAGTTTTCCTTCCCTAATGAGCACCGCGTATCCCTTTTTGAGAAGGATGGAAAGGTGAAATATGACTTTCTGGTCAATTCCTTGCATTTTTTTTACGGGAAAAATGGCTCCGTACAAAATCATGGCTTATAAATTTTTTATGTCACTATAAAACATCTATAAGCCGATTTCGGTTATTATGCCATCTTCAGGTAAAATACAATTGTAGCCGAAACAGACGATCTCATATTTCTCTCGCACTTTTTGAAAGCAATTACGAGGGTTTATGTCCATCTATTTTCAGAGTGTAATCATAATTAAGAAGATCATAACAACATTTACAGCATAATAAGCGGATGAATATTTGAAAACTTCTTTTAACAGAAATAAGCAGGTTTATTGTGTACGTGATAAACATATTTCGATGCGTTCAATCAAAATTTAAAGCCTCTTTATCTTCATCTGGCTAAAAAATTTGGTTCGTAACACAAACATGGATATGAATTACTTTAGAATGAATTCTACAGACTCAAGTTACGTTTCAAAGATATAGTTAATCCGCCATCTTGTGTTGCCCACCAAATTGAATTTAAAATGACGGCACATAAATAATTGTATTCTACTTGTAACACCCTTTTATTTGATATCCATATTAAGAGAGTTGCAAAAGAGGTAATCCGTCATTTGCCGTAATGGCCACCATGTTTGAATCCACCATAATACCGAAAGCACTACTTTGTACTGCCATTAAAATCAAAGGTTCGTGCAAGAGTTCAGCATAACCAGATATCGGTAAGTATTCGAGAATCGATTTTCAGATTTAGGCCGGATAGTTTTACTAAAAGCTTATAATAATACTTTACGGGAGTGGAGTATAGCATACAAGGGAGTGGAATCGCAATACCAAATCAACTGTTAGAATAGCAACTAATTAGTAAAAAAATATCCCGCAAATTTCATTTAGATAAGTGCAACAGATCCGGAAATATTGTGGTGGCTACACCGGTTTCAGATTTAAGTCAGCAGCACCATTGGTTCTCAGCAACGACTGTGGCAAAAAAATACATTTGTTGGCAAAAAAAATAGCAAAAAAATTAGTAAAAAAATATCCCGTAAATCTCATTTGAAGAAGTGCAGCAGGTTCGGAGATATACTGGTGGCGGGGCTGACATCAGTGTTAAGTCAGCCCCGCCATTGTACCTCGGTAATGGCTGCGGCAAAAAAATCAATTCGTTGGTAAACAAATAGCAAAAAAATATCCCGTAAATTTCATTCGAATAAGTTCAGCAGGTCCGGAGATATAGGGGTGGCGGCGCTGATTTCAGACTTAGTAAGCTCCGCCATTGTATCTTAGTAACGACTGTGGCAAAAAAAATTAATTCGTAGGTAAAAAAATAGCAAAAAAATATCCCCTAAATTTCATTTGAATAAGTACAGCAGGTCCGCAGATATAGGGGTGGCGGGGCTGACTTCAGATTTGAGTTAGCTTCGCCATTGTATCTCGGTAACGGCTGTGACAAAAAAAATCGATCCGGGGGTAAAAAAATAGCAAAAAAATAGCAAAAAATATCCCGTAAATTTCATTTGAATAAGTACAGCAGGTCCGCAGATATAGGGGTAGCGGATCTGACTTCAGATTTAAGTTAGCTCCGCTATTGTATCTCGGTAACGGCTGTGGAAAAAAAATCAATTCGTTGGTAAAAAAATAGCAAAAAAATATCCCCTTAATTTCATTTGATTAAGTACAGTAGGTCCGGAGATATAGAGATGGCGGGGCTGACTTCAGACTTAAATCAGCCCCGCCATTGCATCCCGGTAACTGCTGTGGCAAAAAATCAATTCGTTGGTAAAAAATAGCAAAAAAATAGCAAAAAAATGTAGCCTAAATGGGATCTCGGGGTTATGACTTAGCGAGGCTAGCTTTATAGACACTTTAAAATTAGTATTCGCCTACTTGTTAGTTGAATTTTCTCCGAAAAATTAGACTTATACAGTCTATACGATAAGAGTTGCGAGAGGCGAGAGTAGGGGCGCTATCCGTTTTCGGACCCGTAGAACACGAATATGTAGAAAAAAAATGTCTGATAAATATATATATATATATATATATATATATATATATATATATATATATATATATATATATATATATATATATATATATTCCCGCCACCTTTTAATTTGCGTAGGGCCCCCCTATGGAAGTTAAGAGATGAAATTTGGTAAATGGGGCTCATTTTCGAGGCACCTCATACTATCAAAGTGGGGTCAAATTTTGGGCAAATTTTTTTTCTGACCCGACCTTTAAGGGGGTGGTGGGGGGCGGAAAAGCAATAAAACTTTTCCAAACCGGTTTTAAATAATATTTCGGTCAATTATCTACAACATATCCAAAATTCAGCTTCCTAGGATGATTTGGTGGGAGTAGAGGGGGAAAAAACGATTTTCGCTGGATCTAACAAGCCCCCAGCCCCCCAGAATTAACGTAGAGGGTTGAAATTTGGTGTGTTGATAAAGTTCGTACCTAGGTTGTGCTTTTTGGAGGTTTTAATATTTTACCCCCACCCCCCTCATTTTTAAGCTACAATTTCATGCATTTTCGACGTTTTCGAAGTTTGTACCACTCGCACAGGTCACCCAAATAAACCTAGAGGGCTGAAATTTTGTATTCGGATTGAGTTAGTATCAAGGGGGTGCCTTTTGGGAGTCTCGACTTTCAAACCCTACCGCCACCATTTTTATACCCAAAAGAACATGATTTTTCTTGTTTTTTAACAGTTTCATTCGGGTCAAAATCTCCCCAAATAAAACTAGAGGGCTGAAATTTTGTGTACAGGTTAAGCTAATAGCCAGACACTGTTTTTTGGAGTATCAACTTTTAACCCTAACCCCCACGATTTTTACGCCAATATTTCCTTAATTTTTAGCTTGTTTTCTAACACGTCTAGAGACTCTCTAAGGAAACCTAGAGGGCTGAAATTTTGTACGTGTATTCAGTTAGTATCCAGCTAGTACCTTTTAGAGAGTCCACATTACTTTTCCCCCACTTCTTCCATTTTTACATCGGAATTGAATGCTATTGTTAAATGTGTTTTAAATGCATTACTTTTATTCTAAATACAAGTAGGCGAATAGTAATTTTAAAAAATTAAAAAAAAAGTGAATACAATTTTTTAACAAATGAAATACATACATATTAAGTAATTTGAAAATGTTATTAAAGTCACTGTTTATTTATAAATTAGGAATTTTGGATTTTTATTATTTATAAAATAGAAATTTTGTATTTTTTTTTTTGGAAAGAAAAAATATCTTCATAAAAGCCTTCCAGTTTACTATTTAAGTTCCTTTTTGTAGTATTTAAAAATAAAACACAAAGGCAATTGGCGGATAAGCATGGGTAGGAATGCCCTCGTACGAATTGTGTTGGCTTTTTCCCTGTTAACTGCTATCGGCACAAAATTGAAATTTACTGAGATTCAGCCCTTAAAGACTTAAAACCTTTTTTTAAAGCCCCGATCAACCGGACACTCATCATCAGTTTTGAAACCACCAAAATTACAAATCGCTTGTGGACTTTCAATTATATTTCGCTTGTAGACACTCAATACCGAAGATGAAAGGAAAAATTCGACTTCCGTGATGGGGCTCCGCTGCTCATGGCGTTTTATTTAGAATAAAAATAATGCATTTAAAACACATTTAACAATACCATTGAATTCCGATGTCAAAATGGGAGAACTGGGGAGAAAAGTAACGTGGAAACCCTAAAAGGCACTAGCTGGATACTAACTCAATACACGTACAAAATTTCAGCCCTCCAGGTTTCCTTAGAGAGTCTCTAGACGTGTTAGAAAAAAAGCAAAAAAATTAAGGAAATATTGGCGTAAAAATCATAAACGCTGCATTTTGGTACATAGGTAAGTTGGGTCCAATCGTCGTTCTTTGACCTCTAGAATACATGGTAGCTCTATGTCTCCGAAGTTTTGGGACATCCTCTATATATTTAAATTTAAGTAAATGTCAGTTTCGGTTTCTAGGGACCTCAAAACAAATTTCTATTACAGTCTCGCGCTCAAGTTATGTCATGACAGTGGCTGTAATAGCTGAATTTTCGATTCGAAAATTCGCTAAAACGTATTTTGTTTGTATTAAAAACATTCATACATATATACTGGGTGTACCGGCCGGATGTATACATACGATTTACATCTTAATTGATAACATTGGATTCCCATAAGGAAACAGTTATGTCACAAGAGTGTTTTGGATAAACGTATTTATATTTTTGGAAATTTTATTTTATTAAATAATTTTTTTTCCACCAAATTATGTGCACTATTTCTTCAACAGAGCATTCTTTTCGTATTTTTATTATTTTAATATTTATATTCAAAAAAAAAAGAAAAAAAAATTGGGTGCCTTTTGAATTTACATAAAGTAACACAAATATTTATGTGAAAATATGAATTGCTTGAAAATTACGATATTCTATATTTTACTGCATTATTGTTGTTAAAGCGATGTTAAAACATGTAAATCGTATGTATACATCCAAATGGGACACCCGGTATACCGATATATTAACGTAGAGTTATAATGTCGATAAAAATTATGATCTTGAGTAATGATATAGATATAGACATTGATATGTCATATGTAATAAAATAAGTACCTAAGTATCAGAGAATTTTTATTACCTACTGAAAAAAACTGTTAAATCACCGTCTCGTAATCACGAAAATACAAATTACTTTCAAGAAAAAAAAAAAATTAAAAAAGTATTCTGAAAAATTTTTTTATTTAACAAATTTGATTACTTTCTTGGTGGGTAGCTCTAAAGTATGAAAGGTAGAGTGTAGTATTTTTACATATTTAATTATATTATAACTAAACACTTACCTACATCATAAATTAAATAGTTTATATAGTATTCCATACAGTACGGGCACAAAAGTTGCCGTTAAAAAAATAATAATTTTTTGACATTTTCGTTATGCAAAAATATAAAATTCATATTTTTATAAAAATTGGAATTAATTTTTAAATAATTTTCCTGGAAACAAGAAACTATGTACATACATTAATATGAAAAAAATGTAATTTTGCGGTAGGAAGAAGGTAATATACTTGTGCGTACCCCTCTTAAAGCGGGTAAGCGCCTGGATATCGTTGTATCGAATGTTTTTGTCAGGTCGTGTGTATACCGAGATTAATCGAATATCAACCAATGTCAATCAGTTGCACTTGAACGCTTGTGTCGTTTAATGTCCTAGTTAAGCTTCATCAAATTTTTTTGTTGGTTTTGTTAAAAATTTTGACGAAAAATATTCTGTGACTAGTCACAAACCTTTTTATTTGTAATCTTTTTGGTATTACCATATTATGTTATCATCATTTGACTTTTAATGTAGAGAAAGGTAGACATGTATCGGCTTTCATTTTGAAATTATTAAGTTAACAAAATTAAGTCTTTTTCGGCAAAGCGGGTAGACAAAATAGAAGCATCTTAATGGAAAAAATTGTTGGAAGGGGAAAAAACTAAATAATCTTCTTTTTACGACGGAATGAGGGAAAAAGCTTAAAAAAAATATTTCTGCCTTGTTTGTGGTGATTTTGATATGGAATCACCTGAAGTAATATATTCCAATATGGAGGTTGTAAAGAAAGTTACAGTTAATTGTTATAAATTTATTATTTTTGTCTTTTTTCAATTTTTTTTACTTAATTATTATTATTGTTAAGTTCTATATGATTAAGAAAGTTTATATTAAAAAATAATAACAGTATTTAAATACATAATGTACTTACCCGCTTTGCTCAAAGGGGGTTAACCGCTTTAGGATACTTATACGGGCAAAGCGGATTTTTGCAGAGGTTTTGTATTTTCTTTATTAAAAATAAATATCGTATAAACATTTCTTAAGCGAAGTTTCATTTTAAAGTTCGATAACTATTCTATCTGATAATATAAAAAAGATCTGCTTATCGAGGTCAAAAGTCACTTTTCTGGGAGTTTTATCTTAGCTTACCCGCTTTGGGCGACCTTCCCCTAACGATTGTTATAGATTTTTTTACAGAATAGCCCTGTAAGCCCATTAAGGTAAGTACAGAACCTGAGATAACTTGATTATTATAGATTATTATAGAAACTCTCATGAACGCCAAATAGCTCCTATATATACTCTAAATAATCCCTATTCGTTCTAAGAGTACATGGATGTAATTGCAAACTTTTCAATTTTTCATATAAAATTTTCAAAATTAATCCAAATTAGTAAAGGAAAAGAAAAGTTTTCTCATATTTTGGTCAAGCGAACACAGGTTCTTAAAAAACAACCCTTTGTACCTAAAATATTCATTACCCAACCCTCATTTGGCTTGTACTGTATGAAAATATACACACTGGTTACGAGAAATATCGCAAGAATTCTAACTAAACTATAAATCAGGATGGCTCAATTAGGTATGATTATGATCGGATTGTCGCATAGACAAATGAGACAAATGTCTAAAGTCTGGTTTTTGAAAGGCCCGGTCAAACTGTGTATTCTGAATATTTGAATCAATATTTAAGATTTGTAGTTTTGCACTCTCTCTCAAAACAGGAATAAAATAGAAAGAATAAGCGCTCTTTTTGTTTTCGCTTGTCAGTCCTACTTTTCGGGAAAATTTCGACAAAAGTTAAAAGTACTAAGTCTTCATGAGAAGCGGCCCTGGATTTCCCAAAAGGTAAATCTGACCCCGTATAGAGAGGATACAGGGCTCGGTAAAAAGAAAATGTCTACGGCTTCAAAGTGGGTGCATCCGGTCCTCGGCATGAATGGCTATCTTTTAAAAAGTCCACAACATAAGCTGATAAATCTTGTTCTTGGAATTATTACTTCTTAGTATTATAAACTCACTCAAATTAGTTGATACTCGTTATAATACAGTATATATTGTCAATAAATTCAAGTGTCCATCTTTTATTACTTGATCTGTTTTATGCATTAACTAAACTCAAGTGACTACAAACGTGACTCCATTTGCTGTTTGGTATAAATAATAATTTTCGGAAAATAAAATTCTTTTCCTAAGACTTTAGTATCATTCAGACCTCCATAAATATTTTCTGTGCATATAATATGAAATTAATGAAAAAAAAAACGCCAAATAAAATATTTATTATATAAAATTCTTATAAAAATATTTGCACAAGCGCAACAAATAAATAATCAAAATGAAGCGTGTGTACTTGCACTTGCCTAATATTTTTTAAATTTACATTTAATTTACTTATTAATGGACAACAAGATTCACAGCATGTTTCTCAAATGATTCGCTTACCCACTGTGTTTGATGTATATGTGTATGTAAGTATTCTGTTTCATGTACATACAGTACTTATAATTTTAGTGACTAAATTAACTACAATAATGTACTTTTAAAGAAATTTTTATATAAAGTATTTATAAATGCTTTTTAGTTTAAAAGTAATGGTATATGAGCGGCAATTTAGTTGACTTAACAACAAAATTTATCAGTTAAAAAATATTCTAAAGAAGAGAGAATTATTTGAACCCAATATTTTTTGATAGAGCCGACTTTCGTTATCAGTTCGCTTACGGGGCTGTAGGAGAATATTATTCTAAGAATTCCTGTACCCCCACTTGTGCTTAGTAGTCAACCGCCGTAACTCGCACTTCCTCTACTTTTCAAGCGTGTGTGTGGTATACTAACTTATAATTAAGTAGCCCGAACGTTTAGTGTAGTACTACCATGCGTTATAAACGGCACAAAATCTACCTATTTTTAATAAATACATTTACTAATATTTCCTAAATGCGTTCTATAGTTTTTGTGACAGGAGTTTAAAGGATACTGTCAACACATATTTTAATAGATCTGAGCGTTACTTTATGGTATTCCATATTTGTAAATAATAAACAAATATTTTACTTTGCAAAATACCACTTTAATGTTTGAAACTGTGACAATATTGTTTCGAACCGTTAGTTCATTTTCAAACAGAATAAAATTTATATTCAATACATGCGCTTATATACTAATTTTTATCTACCTATGCTTATGAAGGGGAGTGGTATATGGTGTGGAAGTAGAAGGGGCGAGGGTAGTGGGAGAATCCGAAAAACAAGAAAAACAAGATTACATTACATGTGACAAATGCGAGCAAACACGTGACAAAAGATTGAAATTGACAAACAAACAATATTACAGAAAATAAAATTTTAAAAGTTTAATTAAATTATAATATTGAAAATAAAGTTGAACTGTAGATATCGGTGTAGTCATTTAAAAAGGTGATCGGAGTTATGTTTATTTCTTTCTATTGCTTCTAGGATTGTTAACTTCTGTCCTTTGTTTGCCTCGTGTAGCACGGTAATTTTCCGTTCTGGTGTGTGTCCGGTGTCAATTAAATGCCTCGCAAAAGCAGAGTCGGATTTCTTATTCCTATAGGATCTGAAATGCTCTGCTCTCCAGGTTTCAAAGTTTCTGCCAGTTTGACCGATGTAAAAACTATTACAGTCTTGGCAGTTTAATTTGTAGATACCCGATTTTTTAAGTTTATCAATTTTTGTTTTATTGTTATATATTAAGTTTCCTAGATTAAAGCCTGATTTAAATGCTATATATATGTTTGATTTTTCTAGAATTTTTTAATTTTATCCGATATATTACCAAAATATGTTATAGTTTTAAAGTTAGTTTTTAGTTCTGGTTTAATGGAGGGGTAAATTTCTTTTAAAATTTGTTTAAATTCTTTCTCAGCTATTAATTTATCCATTAAGTTTGAATTATATCCGTTATTATTCGCTATTATTTTTATATTATTTATTTCTTTTTCAAAATTTTCTTTCGACAAAGGTATATTAAACGCTCGGTGGGTCATGGAATTATAGGCTGCGATTTTATGTTGATACGGACTTATTGAATCATTTGGAATTGTAATGCCAGAATAAGATGGTATTCTATATATGTTAAAATCAAGCTTATTGTTAGTTTTGGTTATAGTTAAATCTAAAAAGTTTATGCTACTATTTTTTTTCTATCTCTAAGTCAAATTGAATTTTTGGGTTTTACGAATTTATTGACTCTACAAATTTTTCTAGTTGGCGGATCGACCCATTCGAAAATAAAAGTGTTATTTTGCAAAGTAAAATATTTGTTTATTATTAACAAAAATTTTCTTTAAAAAATTTTTTAAAATCTTTTGTAGAAATTGTAAATAATATTGTTAGTCAAACAAAGTTTGTAATATAATCCGCGCGATGAACGAATAAATCTTGTTTTGGTCGAGTACACATGTATTATGTAAACACGGACCTATAAAAAAATATTTTAGTGAATAAAAAGAATCTGACAGGATGATTTATGAGTTGCACTATTAAACATCAACACCAGTGTTCCGGTCTTATAACGAGAGACTGAAATGAATTTTTTTTGGTCATGGAGGGGAATGTTTATAACAGAATTATAAATCGGCGGACTCATAACGAGAGTCGGCTGTACATATAAGTACTAACGTATAACACGTTGACTCAATCAACTGTATGATTTGACATCTGTTAAAAAATTTATGATACTCCTGTTCAGGACTTAATTTCGAAAATTGTAGGTGCTGGAACGCTTCTTCCTAATTTTTCTCAAAAACTTCCCACAAAATGAAGTGACGAGCAAAAATCAGTAAAAATTAGAAATAAATCAGTCGTTTTGGCTTATCATTTCTCGAATTCCTTTAGAAATAGGACTGACAAGCAAAAAAAGTAAAACTTGGTTTCCTGTGGGCCTCTACTCTCAGCTAAACACACTGATCAAAAAAATATCGTATACATGCCAACCTGTTCTGGTAAAAACTAAAAATCGGAGGAAGTTAAAACTTCCTATCCTATAAAAACTATCAAAATAGGACATTTATGAAATCATTTCGGTGTCCATTCATCAGTTTCTGGGGTTAATTTTAGGATGTAAATGTTAAAAAAGTTCAAAGAATCGTGTAGGATATTCAAGGAAAGAAAGTAAAAAGAAATTAACAAAATTACTAACAGTAACTTACAATTTTCAAAATATTTACACATAGAATTTTCAGAATATCCAAAAATTTATCATTTCCTGCTGTAGTTATTATTTAGGATTACTTGGCATTGCTGTTAAGTTGGCTCGACAGAAAAGAGTCTATGCAGAATTTATAGAGTACACAATAAATTATTAAATAAGGGATTTTGACCTGTTCTTTGTTTTATAAAATATTTGAAATTAATGAAGCTCTTGTAGATTATGACGGTAATATGATAGTCAGTATACTTACTCATCGTTAAGTACATATATTATATGAAGGTATGTTTTGGTGAATTGTGAGTCATCAGTGAGAGTTCTTGTATAATGTATTGGTCACTACAGTATTGTCGTCAGATATTTTTTAAATTTATATGGACAACTAGCTGCGGCCCGCGATTTCACTCGTGCAAAATTATTTGAATTCTAAGTTAATTTATTTTTAAATTAGATATCGCAAAATTTTATACAAAATCAATTACTTATACTGCCGTGTCACACGAATGTCATACGTATTTTGATATACAACAATCACGCGTAATAACGTTTGAAGGGTTCTACTCAATCTCTAGTATATATACTGACAATAAAATTAATTAATTTATTAATAATAATATAATAACTAACCTATTGTATTTTTTAAATTCTTATTTTAATTGTATTACATTCTCTATTTCCTATATTTTCAAATAGTATATTTATACGTTATTAAATCACTGCTGAAACGTTGAATCAATAACGCATAATAAAATCAATTATCTCAGATATTTAATAATGTTTAAGATAATTATGATCATCTGATATTTTATTCAAATCAAGTTTTCTCAAAACTATCATTTCTGAGATACGTGAGATTGGTGTGACACGGCAGTATAGTGCTAGACTCTGCTCGTTGCACAACTCTAAAGTAACCATCTTCACATTTCAATAACATGGCTGATTTCCGTACCGTAAGACCTATATACTTATAGAGGTACTCATACTAATAGTTTTAGAAGTATTTCTATTCTAGATTCTTTTGTGAGAACATGTTAACTTTATTTG
The DNA here is from genome assembly GCA_035578155.1 of Brachynemurus nebulosus. Classification (NCBI taxonomy): domain Eukaryota; kingdom Metazoa; phylum Arthropoda; class Insecta; order Neuroptera; family Myrmeleontidae; genus Brachynemurus; species Brachynemurus nebulosus. The sequence goes on along the minus strand of JAPWDM010000004.1, from coordinate 66,558,656 downwards.
AATCTTTTTGAAAGATCTCAGTAGTATCTGAGCAAAATTTTGTCAATATTGTTTAAACTTTTTAATTTGGATCTTATTTGATGACACTGACGTATAATATTAACCACACGTTTATTTACATTTGATATTCTGAAATTTTGTAGAAAATCTATTCCTTATAGTGCATCGTTTCGCTCGCCCGACGACTAGAAAGCAGCTATGTTCATATTTTAATAGGGTATCTAGTTTCCATATCTTTTACCTTTTCGTAAATACCCATATTGATAATTTCCAGGGCACTTTAATTTTCGATCCGTTTTGAGGTCCTAGAGTTCTGGAGAATATTTTTAAAATTACGTTAATTTATTTGGAAGTCTCGCTGATTTGTGTTTGAAAACTTGAGGGACGTTCACTAATATCGAGGTATTCGTAGCTGGCAAAAAAAAGAAAGATTCGAGGGGAATCATGTTCACTATATAATTATTACGTTCAAATTGTCATATTTCGCAATTCGGCTTGATACACTTATACATCGTATTTATATCAAATTCGCTCACGAATTAATTTTCAGGGAAATTCCAAAAATAATAATTTAAGCATTCGTGCAATATCCAATGCGTGGTTCGCTTCACTGGTATTTTCGTTGGCAATGTTAATTAAAAACGTAATGATAATGTTTCAAAACATGCAAAAATATCCGCACGAAGAAATACAAAAAATAATTACATACCTTTCAGCGACCGGCGCGGTCCGTCATATCGGTAACGATTATTTGTTTAATGTTTTGCTAGAGGAAGCGAACACTGAAGAATAATTTATACATATTTCGGTTAATGAACTAGGACGATGCGCGACTGATGAGGAACCGTGTCCGTCCATAGCACGTTACAAATGCGATGATATTTAAAAAAGACACATTTGTATGTATGGACAGGTACAGGTTATGTATTGTATATAATTTAAATAAATAATGGATGAGCTGAAGGTAACTGAAGGTCGTCCCTCCATCGGACATTATAATTAGAATCCATTAATGAGCTGATTTCACATATTTTTTGATTAAATAAATGAGTTTAGCTATCATTAAGCGAAAGAAGAAATTTAATTATAATTAATTATTATTATGTATCTACAGACATAATATTATGTTATTCAATATTTACGTTTTTTATTTTATTACATTTGAATTGAGTACATATTTATTTTTTGATCTTGTTGCTATAAATTTTGTCTGTCTTGGTCAGTCAAAGTTAAAATCAAGTTTTCAAATTTGAATAAATATTGTTATTTAAAGGTAAATGATACTTTGTATTTATAACTGTTTTCAGTAATAGTGTTTAAAGGAAACTGACCTTTTTACGATTTTATAAAGTAACGTTTCTGAAATTCTATCACATATAAGTGGGTACGTTAGGCTTAGCAGGCCTTAAACTCTCCATGGCCATAGTATCCTCATTTACATTTTTAAACTTTTATCTTTTTTTCAAACGATCCGTCAATGAATGTTTATTTGTTGATGAAAAAATTTAAAAATTTTGCATAGTATAATTACATTAATAAAAAAAAAAAAATTAAACAAGTACCGTGGAGTGGGTTTACTTTGCACCATTTTCAATAGTCTTTTTCAAAATAAACTTGGAAAAAATATAATTTTTGAAAAATTATTTATTTATTAAACTGGTTTCGATATTAAAAATCACAAAGTGATTGAAAAAATTATCAAACTGGATCGTCTGAGAATCGAACACAGGATCTCCCAAATAGTTTAGTTCTCTAACAGTGAAAAATTTATGTATATTTAAATCTAAACCAAATTTGCAGAGATAACTAAAAATTGCATTAATTATTACAAATTATCCTAAAACAGTAAATACGTTTTTTATTACTGTGTTTCCCTTATTATTTAAAATGTTTTTTTAGCAACTATTACGCTGCCGGAAAAACCTGCAAGTTTTTTTTGTAATCTATGGATCAATATCTACTAACCTTATTAAAATCAAAATTTTAGCTATATTAAAAGTTTAGAATATCGGAACTGAGGGTGGGGGGTTAGAGTACGATTAACTGTCGACAATTTTGAGTTACATTATTAAAATATCTGGCTCAAAACTTATAAAAAAAATAATTTTTAAAATCCTTAGAGGTGGTTCTTTCAAATTATATTTAACACGGTATACTACTTAAATTTTTTAGGGTCCCGCCCTCATTTTAATCCAAACTAATTTTTCCCTAATTGTATTCTACTTGAATTTTAAGTACAAATATTTTAAACTAACTGTACCTGCGACGTCGTTCGTGCATAAAAAAAATGAGAAGTATGTAAGTATAATAATTATAAAGCATTTGCATACAACAATATTATAGTTTTGCGTAATGCATGCACATTCTCAAAAGGGTTTTTATATTTTCCCGAGGGAAGAAGATATTTTACCGGATTAAAAGTATCTTATATATTGGCGCAGATAATAAGTTATCACCACACCAAGTTTCGTGAAAAGCCGTTCAACAGTTTTTGCGTAATGTGTGCATATGCTCAAAATTATTTTTCTCTTTTCCCGGAGTAAAAATATCTTAGATGTTGTCCCAAATAATATGTTATCACCACACCAAAATTCATTAAAATCTATTCAATAGTTTTTGCATAATGTGTGCATATGCTCAAAATAGTTCTTCCATTTTCCCGTGGGAATGAGACATTTTCCCGGAGTAAAAAGTATCTTAGCTGTTGGCCCAGGTAATAAATTATCATCACACCAAATTTCATTAAAATCCGTCGAGTAGTTTTTGCGTGAAGCGTGAACAGATAGACAGACAGACAAACAAAAATTTTAATAATCGCTGTTTTGATATCAACTATTTACAGCACCAATACAATTTTCAAAAAATATCCCATGTACACAAACGGTCTCGTTACAGTTTTATTATATGTATAGATTAAGTTTCTAAAGTGATGTTTGAAAGTAAATTATCAAAAAATAATAATTAAATAAATGAAGTTTTTTGGTAAGTAAAAAAAAAGAAAACATGAGAAAACATTATATTTTTTTATTCAAACATTAGTTAATAATAAAAACAAAAGTTAAAAAGATTTTAATTTTATAATAACAATTATTATTTCACTAAACTAACATTCAAATAAATTATTAAATAACGTTTGAGTTTACCACTTTAACAATCGCGTTAAAGCAATGATCTTCTGTGCCATCTAACATGATGTAGATGTAGCTCTCTTTACTCTGTTGATAAAGTAGTTCAAATTTGAACTTTTTTAAACGGAATCTTTTTATGTTAACAAAATGTCTAATATTTTTTTTTTTAATTTTACTGTGTAGAAATAATTTTTATTTTAAATATTTTATGGAGCTGGTATTAAATTATAAATTTAAAATTGGAAATATGTGCTGTTTATCGAAAGGTTATCAACTGTCTATCCAAACTGTTTATCGAAAAGTTATCAATCAATTGACGTTTATTTAAGTAAATAGTGTATATAATAAAATGTTTTTTATTTTTTATTTTTTAGTTTTTTTAACGTAATGTTACATGGAGATGGACACTAGAGTATGTTAGTTAAATTATAAACGAATTGCTTGTATGATTTATTAAATGAAGACATCTCTCATTCAGTGTTTTGTGTAACATAAATGGAAAAATGAACATTTAGTTGTCGTGTGAGGAGTTAAAATATTAATTAACAGTCACTATTGATAATTAAATTCCATATGAAATAATACATGATGATATTTATAGTTGTATAGTTGTATATTTAAAAAAAAAATTAAATTTTATTTTTGGTTAAAATATACATAGTTGTAATTTCTGTTTATACATAGCTACTGTTTCAGAAATTTTATTTTTTATTGTGTTTTCATCCACTTCATAAAATTCTACGTTAATTTCAAAATCAGTTTTAGTTAAAGTCCAAAAAATTTTATGGATCGTTTTGTTCATTAAACACTTCTTGTATGATTACAACTACAAAATTAAATTATGAATTTAATGACATTCAAAGATACTTCATACATATAGTTTAAAAAATAGACAAATTTACATTTGTTATTTTACAATAAAATGCAGTTTATATAATTCAAGAATTTTTTGTTAGAAATTATAACAATTATATTTATTTTGAATCTATTATTTACCAAAACTGACATTTTTTATTAAAATAATTATTTGAAAAAATCTCAAACTAAAAAAAAACGTCATATGAGGCGTTCCAAATTAAAAGTGGTTTTAGCGAATTTCCAAAACTGGAAATTCAGCTTTTACGCCAGGTGTCATGGTGCGACCTAAGCCCGGGACCATATCAGAAATATGTTTTGAGGTCCCTAGAATACGAAAATGATATTCACTAAAATTTATATATATATATATATATATATATATATATATATATATATATATATATATGTATCCGCGCGATAACTCTCGAACGAAACGTCTAACGCTTATGAAATTTTGTGTGCGGACTGGATTCTGAAATGGCTTGGCTAAGTTCGTTAGCCAGATACGTCGGATGCCCAGAAGTAGGTTTTCTGGCCATTTTTTATCATTCGATCCTATCATAAGGCAGTTCGATTTTTACATCGTTGAAAAGGAAAAAAAAAATTATGAAGAAAATATTCTTATAATTTTCTTTCTATTTTAAGTATTTTTCGAGAAAATGTAAATTTTCACTTTTATTCTTTCTTTGTTAGTCTAATAAGTAATTTATATTTATATCTCAGTTTTTAATAAGTATAAAAATATTTCACTTTTTTATTAAAAAATTTTGTGAGAACAAGTGAAAACTATTCACATATATGAGATATAACACACATACATGTATAGAGTTTTGTTTCTCATTTATTGCATTATAATTAGCATGGTTCTATTCCATGTTAAAAAATGTAAATTAAACAGATTTTCTAAGCTAATGTAATGAAGAATTTTTTTTTTTTTTTATTGAATTTTTAAGTAAACAAGAAATTGAAGATTATGTTATGATATAAATATTATTAAATATAAAACAAAACAAAATCTGTACAATGTACATATGTATGTACGGAAAAATATTTTGAATCGATTTTGAAAATTTTCCACTAATAATTAATAATGTTAAAAAATTAAACCATTTCAAATGGATTTAAGGTATTTTATGTGAGGTCAAGGTTTTCGGGACCTAAAAAGGCCAGAAATTAATTAACCAATCGATTTTAAAAAATTTTTCACAGTTAGTAAGTTAAAGTATTTGAATTAATTAATTAAATGATGTCCGCAAGAAGCTTACGGACTGCCATAAGTTATATGAGATCCTTAGAACCCTTTTCTTACTGTTAGAGTACTAGACTTGTATGAGATTTACTGATCCCATAATTGTAAAAAATAAACTAAACGACCAATTTTAAAAATTTCTTCGCTGTTACAGAGCTAAACTATTTTAGATAGATTTAGAATACATTATGTAAGGTCCGTCAGGGTCCACAGGACCCAAAAGTGTCAAAAATAAACTAACTGACCGATTTTGAAAATTTTTTCACTGTTACAGAGCTAAACTATTTTAGATAAATATCGATTACGTTATGTAAGGTCCGCCTGGGTCCATAGGACCCAAAAGTGTCAAAAATAAACTGCCTGATCGATTTTGAAAATTTTTTCGCTGTTACAGAGCTAAACTGTTTTAGATAAATATAGATTCCGTTATGTAAGGTCTGCCAGGGTCCATAGGATCCAGAAGTGTCAAAAATAAACTAACTGACCGATTTTGAAAATTTTTTCACTGTTACAGAGCTAAACTATTTTAGATAAATATAAATTACGTTATGTAAGGTCCACCAAGGTCCATAGAACCCAAAAGTGTCAAAAATAAACTAACTGACCGATTTTGAAAATTTTTTCACTGTTACAGAGCTAAACTATTTTAGATAAGTATAGATTACGTTATGTAAGGTCTGCCAGGGTCCATAGGATCCAGAAGTGTCAAAAATAAACTAACTGACCAATTTTTAAAATTTTTTCACTGTACAGAGCTAAACTATTTTAGATAAATATAGATTACGTTATGTAAGGTCTGCCAGGGTCCATGGGATCCAAAAGTGTCAAAAATAAACTAACCGACCGATTTTGAAAATTTTTTCACAGTTGGGGAACTAACTATTTTAGATAGACATACATTACGTTATTTAGGGTCCGCCAGGGTCCATGGGGCCCAAAAGTGGTAAAAATAAACTAACCGACCGATTTTGAAAATTTTTTCACTGTTACAGAGCTAAACTATTTTAGATAAATATAGATTACGTTATGTAAAGTCTGCCAGGGTCCATCGGATCCAAAAGCGTCAAAAATAAACTAGCCGACCGATTTTGAAAATTTTTTCACTGTTGGGGAGCTAAGCTATTTTAGATACATATAGATTACGTTATGTAAGGTCTGAAGTGTCAGTAGGACCTAAAAGTGTCAAAAATAAAATAACTGACCGATTTTGAAACCTTTTTACTATTACGGAGGTAAACTATTTTAGATAGGTACAGGTTGTGTTATCTGAGATCCACAACTGTCCTGCGGATGCAAATGCGGCGTAGAATGCTACACAACGGGTTTTGAATATATATATATATATATATATATATATATATATATATATATATATATATATATATATATATATATATATATATATATATATATATATATATATATATATATATATATATATGTATATATATATATATATATATATATATATATATATATATATATATATATATATTTTACATAAAGTCCGCCTAGAATATACGGTCGAGCTGATTTTTTAATGAGGTCCACCGGGATCTTGCAGATCCGAAAACGCCAGTAATAAGCTATCGAAAAGATGCTAAAAAATTTCTCACTGCTAGAGAACTAAATTATTTTAGATGGATACAACTATGCTGCACAAAATTCGTTCGGGTTCTTGGGTCCCCAAAAATACCAAAACTAATTACCCAACCGATTTTAAAAATTCTTTTACTCTTAGAAAGCTAAACTATTTTAAATAGGTACAGGTCTTAGATGAGATCCGCCAGTGCCCAAGATTTGGAAATTCGCTATGTTATGCAGATGCTGCGACAGGGGTATATTTTACTTTTGGTCGAAAATGAGTTAACGATGGAAATGGACTCTTCAATTTGCATTTCTTACAAGGAATGTTACGGAAGTGTACCCCTGCGATTTTGTTCATTTTAAGATATATTGTAGTACTTGACAAAGTAACAAACATATTTTAATTATACGTGCCCAATCCCATATTTTGGGAGTAAAACACCCCTTCAAAAATTTCCTAAAAAATCATATTTTGGTATTTTTCCCATACTAGCCCTTATGCAATTTTGATGAAAAGTGGTCAAAAGATTTAGACTGATGTTACATTACTATAGAATTTTTTTCATTGTGGTCACTTAATTTTTAAGGGGTGAAACACCCCTAAGAGTGGGTTTTTAAAAATTTTTTTAGTGAAAACATAGCCCAAATTCTTTAAAATTCTGTAAAAAGGCTACAAGTTATTAGTTAACAAATAATACGTGTTACCCACTGTAGCGCGGCATAACTGGGGGGCTACGGGGGGCTCTATACGGGAACGAAATTTTTAACAAAAATTAAATATTTTGGGTTTTTCTCAATATAAAATTTATAAAATAGCAAAAATAATGTAATTAGCACCTACCGTCAAAGAAATAACAGTCATGATAATAACTAAAGGGACTACAGGGAAGATAAAACTACTAGATGTATACGGATTCCGAATATGGAAGAATTTTATCAAGCGGTTTTCGAATAGTATAATGCTATTCAATTACGATGTCAATCTTCATTCTCGTAACAACATAATAAAGCTGCAATCACTGATTCATAACCAATTTTCTTCTCCTCGATATCAAAACTTATTCCGCTATTCATGGTACAAAAGCGGATACATAAGTAAGAAACCAGAAAAATTTAAGAATCTAGTTGCATTTGCTCTCCAAGAAAATTTGTCCCTCAAATGCGAAATTGAAGGTTGTGAAGAATTATCTACAGTCGACTTTCATTAATGCAAACCTGCGATAATTCGAACCTCTCTATAATTCAAAGTTATCACGAGTTCCCTACAAATATAAAATATTACGAATTAACGAGAGTCGACTATCAAACACTATAATAAAATTCGTAATATTTTTAGACTTCCTCGAGTTTCGAATTAACGAGAGTCGACTGTATTATAAAATGTTCTTGGTGCAAGAAAACGCTCTGCTTAAAACACTTATTCGAAGAATATCACTACTGCGAAAATTATCATCCATAATTCTAATTAACATTTTTTTATACTTCTATAATATTTTATAAATACATTGTAAAATACAGGCATACTGAAGCACTTTAACGTCCGTTCACTGTACCACTATTCAACATCTACTCAAAATAATAAGTAAAACTTAATTTATATTTTTACTTGTCTATTCTTCCACTATTTCATAATCCATCACATTTAATTACAAGCTACAATCAAAAATTTTTTTTCATAATGCCATTTCAGTGTTTCGAAACTATCTATTTCAAGTCAAGGAGTTTGCCAGTTAACCTTATTTTTGCTATTTTATAAATTTTATAGCGAGGAAAACCCAAAATATTTTTGTTAAAACTTTCGTTCTCATTTACGCCGCGCCACTACAATGGGTAACACGTATTACTTATTAACTAATAACTTCTTGCCTTTTTACAGAATTTTAAAGAATTTGGGCTATGATTTCTCTAAAAAATTTTTTAAAAACCCACTCTTAGGGGTCTTTTACCTCTTAAAAATTAAGCGACCCCAATGAAAAAAATTCTATATTAATATAACCTCAGTCTAAATCTTTTGACCACTTTTCATCAAAATTGCATAAGGGCTAGTATGGGAAAAATACCAAAATGTGATTTTTCAGGAAATTTTTGAAGGGGTATTTTACCCTCTAAATATGGGATTGGGCACGTATAATTAAAATAAATTTGCTACTTTATCAAGTACAACAATATATATTAAAATGAACAAAATTGCAGGGGTACACTTCCGTAACATTCCTTGTTAGCATGTTAGTCAAAAAGGGGTTTTACTTCAAATTATAGCAAAACTGACTAGGAAGTTGTGATAAAACTTGTCTTTTCCATTTTTTGTTTTGTTAAATAACTCGTTTTGTATGAATTAGGCGAGTTTTGTTTTAGAATAGCTCATATTATTTGAATTTAAAACAAAAACAAAATGACGATTTTGATTTTGACAACAGTTTAGTTTGTGTATAGATATATAAAGACACGTTTATCTTACAAAAGATTTATTCCATTAAAGAATAATTACAGTCTAATTGATCAAATTTTATAGTATAATGATTTTCTTTATCAATATTAGACATTATTTCTATTTTATAATCAATTTGATTAAAGATTTTCTAAACATGTTTCGGGCAACATAAACGGTGCCTCTACGGTATGCATATAATTAAACTAAAGAATATTGGGTATGTTAAACAAGAACAAAAAATCCTTAACCCAAAATTTAGAAAAATATTTTAAATTTTTTTGGAGAACCGGTTGACAAACAAGTATCGCTCCAAGGGAGTTTTTTATCCAATTTCTTGTGCCTTTCGCAGTGGTCAAAAAAATCTTTAAATTCTAATGTTTTTAGCACTTTAGAGACTTTTTGTCAAAAGTGCCCAAAAAACCTACTTCTGGGCATCCGACGTGCCTGGATAACGAATTTAGGCGAGCGAATCCGGATTCTAGCTTGCATACCAAATTTCATAAGCACTAAACGTGTCGTATATATATATATATATATATATATATATATATATATATATATATATATATACACAAACAGTGAGGTAGATTTTCGGGTTCTAGAGGCCCCAAAACAAATTTCTGCCATAGTCCTGGACTTAGGTCTTGCCATAAAATTTGCTAAAATGCCAGTTAATTATTGTAAAAAAAAAAAAAAAAAAAAAAAAAAGAAAAAAAAAAAAAAAAAAAAAAACGGAAAAAGGAAATAAAAAACTTTTTGTGAAATATTTTTTGTCTCGCGTATTTTGAGAACAATTGATGTTATCATTTGTTTGATAAGGGTGGAGCCCCCACCCTTAGGTACAGAAGGCGAACCCCCCGTTGTGGTGCAAGGGGCAAAGCCTACAAAGGTGCAATGTTTACAAAGGGTAGGTCACTTATATCAACTGACGTCGTCCGGTTTTCATTAGTATTTGAAAAATTGTTTAATAAAGTTGACGCAGGGTCATTAGTGACCCACATTGCAGACCGCGTTGATTTTTTGTAGTAAGAAAAATTTTGATGATCGTTTTCGTAATTTTTTTGATACGTATTATTACAAAATGATACTATTCTAATACCATATCTAACATTAGAACATCGCTAAGCAATATAAAGAGATATATTACACTACTCATTACGCAATAATCTATAGTATGTTATGACAAGGCCCCTGAAAACGATGCATAAAATGAAGAGAATGAAGACGATCTTTTGATAAAAAAGTACATTTGACATTTAAATTTATCTTTCTTAACATTTTAATGTTGACATATAATATCCCAAAAAATACTCCGTATTCACTCGGCCAATTAATTGTACTTTTTTTTTTAGCTAATCCAGATAATATTATAGTTTTTTCTAAGGAAGCCTATACTGAAACAAAATACCCTATAACACTTTTTTAAAATATTTATTTATTGCAAAACTATTGATTTTTAGCCAAAATTTGATTCCTAAATTCTTTTTGAACAAATTACGCCTTGTAGTAATATAAGAATTGATATTTAACTATGTTAAGTAATCTGAAAATGTAGCTAATGTAGTAAATAACTTTTGCGGAAATTTTTTGGACACTTTATTTAGTGTATGACATAGGGAGGACATTAATGACCCAGTCCGCAGATGACGTAGGTAAAATTCACATTGCAGACGGCGGGTTAAGAGTATCCAATGGGTAGTTGACAGTGTGGGTAGACCTGTCCTCCAAATTTTTTCTTTGATTATTATGGCCAAAATCCAAATGTAAATTAAAAATCACAAAGTGATTGCAAAAATTATATCAATTGGATCGTCTGGGAATCGAACCCAGGATCTCCCGGTAACTAGCCAGGTGTCTTGCCTCTAGATCAACAATCCTTTGTTCAACTGCGTGTGTTTAAATGAAAACAAAAGTTTGTCATACGTAGTAGTATTTCACAAGCACTTGATAATATTTGAAATTGAAAAATTGTAACTCTTTCTCGCATTAGAAAGTATCAATACACATAGGTGGTTGAATGGTTATCGGATTGGGGCATCTGTCGAACAAAGGATTGTTGGTCTAATGGCTAGACACCTGGCTAGTTACCGGGAGATACTGGGTTCGATTCCCAGACGATCCAGTTTGGTAATTTTTTCAATTACTTTGTGATGTTTAATTTAGATTTGGATTTTGGTCATAATAACCAAAGAAAAAATCGAGTGCTTAAAGCTTCAGTTTAGCTGAACGATAAGTGAACATATGAATACTGCGTGTGTTTAAATGCAAACAAAAGTTTGTCATACGTAGTAGTGTTTCACAAACACTCGATAATATTTGAAATTGGTTTCGATACATTATTATATAATCTGTTATAAGCTCATATCTGTTGTATACCATTGAAGATTTTTTTATTAAAATGCGATGCAAAGTATGCCATAGGAGCGGATTATTTTGCACCACATGAAATATTAAATTATATTAAATTAACAAATTATTTGCTGCATTCAGATACTCGTTCAGATACATTATAATACTTCTTTGGACCACTGGAATCTAACAGGGCTCTATTTTGCTTTAGAGGAAACAGCGAACATTGGTAGAAGAGATATCAAAAACAAAAACAAAATACCCCTGTCGCAGCATCCTGCATAACATAGGGAATTTCCGTTTCAAAAATTAATTTTTCTCGAAAACCAGTGTACATATACAGTAATGGTTCAAAAATTTTCCCCCCTTTCCAATGGTGGAAAAAATGTAGCAAAAGGCTAAAGAACTCGTCCGAAAATCTGTGGTATGCGACGTTTTCCCCAAATTTCATAAAAAATTAAGGATGGTATGCCAAATCGCAGATTTCGATTTTAACACAGTTATTAAAAAATCGCATATCACATATCGCCCAAATATACATACATATATATATATATATATATATATATATATATATATATATATATATATATATATATATATATATATATATATATATTCTCTGTTGTAAAAGTGTAAACTCAATTTGTCGACCGTTTCAAAAATTGAATACAGTGTAGTCATAAAATTTCTGAGAAAAGAAAGACAAACTCCAGAAGAAATTAAGGACAGATTGGATGGTGTATACGGTAAAGCCGTGCCAAAGGTTTCGTTTGCGGTACGAGTCTCTCAACGACGATGATCGTTCTGCACGTCCGGCAGATTCGATCACTTCCGAAAACATCGCTGATATAGAATCGCTTATAGAAAAATAAATTCTTTTCACTGTTCTCTCTATATTTTTCAATACTCAGGCCGAGAACTTTTGGCACACGCTTTGGCAATATTTCATTGTCATCCATTTCTTACTTACTCTAAAATAAATTGCAAGATTTGTGGCTTTATTCTTTCAACGTAGTTTTACTTTATTCTTTATATATATATATATATATATATATATATATATATATATATATATATATATATATATATATATATATATATATATATATATATATATATAAAGAATAAAGTAAAACTAGGTTGAAAGAATAAAGCCACAAATCTTGCAATTTATTTTAGAGTAAGTAAGAAATGGATGACAATGAAATATTCTAAAAACCTAGAAAAATTCGATAAGAAAAGCTTTTGGTTGTGTAGGTATCCACTTTCACGCTATAGCCGCACGTAAAAGAAAACAAGCGACCTGAAAACGTGTTTTTAAAGTTTCTTTTTTTTTTTCGTATACTTTTATAAATTACTATCTTCTATGTCGCCACGATTAAGAGGTAGTAATAGTAACTCAAATTTCATATGTAATCAGTCGAGTAAGGACCGGACCCACAATTATTATGAGGGAGGGCAAACTTTGCTGTTGGCAATATTTTTTTTCCAGCAAAAGCAAGTGATGAGCAAAAAAAACCTCAAATTCAACATTTTGGCGCACCAATATTTTAAGACGCCTCCGAAATTGCGCTTTATCTAAAACTAGCTTAAAAACTGCAGGGCGGCACATGCCTCCACTGACCTCCGTTGATCCGGCCCTGAGTAGAGTAGTATAATTGAAAATAAGAAATATATTACATGAAATCGAAACTAACTGGAGAGTTTTATTTTATAGATATTTACATATAAGAATTTCATATAAAAAAATTGTTATAAAATATTTCGGTAGTTCATTGAAATTTGTCTTGTAAAAAACACCGTAGTAATTGAATGAATCTTCAGTAAAAAAAAAAAATGAAAGTAATTTGGTAAATACTAGAAAATCATTGAGCTAGACAAATTTGTTTAGAAATCTTAACAAAACGATATTGTGCAAATTTAATTTCATTCAAGGACGAATTTTTGCACTGATTTTATATTTGATTTTTATTGCACATTTCAGGGAATTTAATTTTTCTTTTGTATTTTGATTATAGAATATAAAATTTAATTGATACAGTAAATTAATATTTTTTTTTTATTAACAATTAGATTCGACTTTGTAGAAAACGATTAGTTACACATTTTTGCAATAAAGTAAAATACTTAAAACGTTTATTATTATTATTATTATTATCACCATTAGTTTTTTATCAGCTAAAATCATTTTTAGCAAATTTTTTAATCGAATTATATTTTAAAAAAATATTTTCAATTCTTAGATTAAATGAAATTGAAAACTTTATTGTAGTTTATTGCCCTATTTTAAGTGATAAGTACCTACCAATATTGTTTAAAACTTTTTTTGTACAATCAATATTTTATGGTTGTGTGATTAGTCGGAATCCTTTGAAATACATAGTATACTGTAGCTTTATGTTTAGTAATTGTAATTATAGCCCAGTCAATAAAGGTTTTTGAACGGAAAAAATTAGGGTAAAACTGAATTTTACCCAGGTAGTGGAGTGCCATTAGAGGAACATTTTTACGAAAGTCCCCAAAAATTCTCCTGGAGCTTCCCCCCCCTCCAGCCCTTTTCAAATGTTAAAAATACAGACATTCACGGAAATCCCAATAACTTTATTAATACACATCGGATAAGGTCGAGATATGTTTCCTTTTGTTTGTTATTAAACGGGTAACAATATTAGGTATATCCATAGAGATACATAGAGAGACAACTTAAAAAATCGTTTAAAAAGTTAAATAGTCATTAAAAAAAAAGATGACAGCAGTCATTTGTATTTCTAAACTATATTTTGTCTTTATCTAATGAATGACAAAATACATTTGTTAAAGAAATGCTAATTTTGAGTCAGCAGTAAAAAAAGATAGCATCACCTTAAATGTGTTGTTGTCACACTCTTATCAATTGTTTACATTGGCGATTTTGATGTCATAGATCCCAGTTCTGTACAACATACTTGCTTCAAAAATAGGTACATAGTTGGCCATCCATGTATATCACTGGGTATATCATATTTATTTACTTTAAATTCAAAACTTTTGATACAGTTTTAAAAAATATGCGAAATAGTTTAAATTTTTTTTTTGTTTAAACTTTTGACTTTTACCAAATATATTCTTTACCAAATATAGGGTAAAAGCCCCCTTTGTGAAACGGTATCTAATTATGAACATTTACATATTAATGAAGTTATTTCTGAAAGAAACGTCTGATAACAAAAATTATTATTAATAGAATGATTGTTTTTCAATTTAAATTCACCTCGCATTTAAAGTTTCCTTACTTAATTAAAGAAATAAATATGTAAATGTCAAAACTGTTCCAGTATTAGATACCGTTCCACAAAGGGGGCTTTTACCCTACTCATTTTATTTACAATATTTACACATTACATTACATTTACATGTGATATCGGTTATGTAACATTTACAACATGTAGAGTTTTATTCTACAGAAAGTGGATCCACTCCATCTTGATCGAAGTACATTGCTGAGTTTAAGCACGATAACCCATTACAATTCTCAGACGCTGGAGAACAGGGCAAGTTGGCTTTTTGACACTCACAGCAGCTGCCACATTCTTTTTTGTAAGCACATGATAATTGATGTAATAGATCATCAGGAGCAAATGGTTTGGTTGTTGTAACAGGTTTCAGTGTTCTTTTGAAACTTCCATTGTGTTGACTATTTTCAGCTTTCCATCCCCACTCTGAGGGCTGGAGTTTGTTTCCCAACCACCCAAAACTGTAGGTGGCAGCTCCAAAAAGAAGTAGGCGTAGGAACAAAAGCGGGAGATCTAAACTATCGCTATTTCAAAGTATGAGCGGATATATGTATAATTACTCAAAAGGAATTAATATACAATAAGAAATGAAGTGATTTCAAAAATCGTATAAAATTGTATTTTAAATAAAAACGAAGAGTTTATTTAGCTTAATTTTATCAATGATATCAAAATGGGCAAGGTTTGTGATGTTAAAAATTGTTCTAGTGGCAGTATGACTGTGTACTTTTTTCAAAGAGCCTCAAGTAAGTTAATATAATTAACGGAAAGTCAAGTAAACTAAATAAATTTTATTAATATTTATTTGTTATTTATGCTATAACAATAAAATTGTTTTAATTTGCAATTATTATCCGTATTATCTCTATTTCAAATTACCGCTTTGGTATCTAACGCACCCGAGCGCCATCTTAGATTTAGACACTTTTTTGAATACACTGAGTTCGGTTACCTGTTTCTAGGCACCATGATTGAGATAATAAACATGTCGTGAGAATCAAGGTCCGTAGACGGAGGTTATGGAGGTCAAGTACTCCCCTCTCCATCCATGGACCTTGGTGAGAACGAAGGAAACCTTAAACAGAAAATTGGGAACTAAAAAATAAAAAAGCGGGAGATTCAAATAGAATACAGAAGAACAGGAGATTTTTAAAAAAATCAGAAGATCTACTAAAACTGGAGGTCTGGCAACGCTGCTGTCAAGATTAGTGTAGGGGTGGGGACGCGATGGGTCGACGAGTCCTCCCTGCCGGTCGACTGTGCTCCAAGTCGCAGCCGCTTCATACTCAGATTAGAACATTATAATTCCTTCCTTTTAAACAAGTCCTCAGCGTATGTGTAAAAAACTGTAGCTAGCAGTGTGTCCAGAGTGTGCCAGATATCGTGTAAATCCATTAGTCGTTGAACTGCTCTCCCAAGACACGCATCATATTGTTAGTATTGTTGATGAACCACTTGCAATAATGTAATACATATATAGTGTGAGCGAAATGGCCACGTCGCTGGATAAAAGGTGCGCCAAACAATAGCAAACTCGACAACAGATAGCCGTGAAATAGTTATAAACTTTTATGTCCCTAATTGGATTTCTTCATGTAGTGTTCGAGGTTTTGTAAATAAAACTTTAATATTACAACGTAGACATTTAATAATATTAATTCTTTACTGATTATAATTTTCACTATAATATTTTACATTAAATTATCACATTTTAATTATGATTCAGCAAATAAAACTTAATAAAAATATTCACATTGATTTTTTGCTTCCAAACAAGATGGAAGGATAAAGCTGAATATATCTTAAAAATTCAATTCTATCTCCTGTTTCTCTTTTCATCCCCCGTTTTCACCAATCAAAATCCTTGTTTTTAGTCATTATAATAAAAGTTATTATAATAAAATAAGGACAGAAACATACGCGTCTATACTTATCCTTCTACATCAGCTACAAGCTAGTAAGATACCAAAACCTATAAAGATGGCAGCACTAATCAATCACCATCTTCCATCACCAGTTAAATGCTGGTGACAGTTAGAGATGACTACAGATGGCAGCTGATAAGCGGTAGATAGTTACTATTATTAATAATAGATGGAAGTTGTCTACATCGCCATTGTCACAATAGCATATATACGTACACATGCGTATACCACTTAATACCTCACCCACCTCACATAGAGTGTGACGTGTGGTGATGTACATAGTACACATATACTAATATATTCGGATATTCGTGTTCATATATCACGTGTTTTGGTTGTATATGTGCTGTTCTACGCCACTCACTGGCGACAGGGGGAACAGTTTTACACACATACTAGTTTGGCCCCTTGCTTTTAACTGATAACCAGAAATCAATCCCATTTCTACCGTTAACACCACATTTATGTATAAAACTCAACAAACACAAATTTAAAAAAAAAGTTTATTAACTATTTAACAACATGACATTTTAACTATAACACGCGTCGAACCTTCTTGCATTTACCCCCTCTACCGAGGGTAGCAATATACATATATAAGTAAAACTATATATCACTAGATTCACAAAACTGTTGGCTACAAAGTATGTAGGAAGTATTTTAACATATAATGTAAAAAAAGAATATATTTGGTAAAAGTCAAAATTTTAACCAAAAAAAAAATTAAACTTTTTCGCATATTTTTTAAAAATGTGTCAAAAGTTTTGAATTTAAAGTAAATACGTATGATATGATATTGTTACCCGTTTAATAACAAACAAAAGGAAACATCGGTCAAGTTCAATCGCTCCGCTCGAATCTCTTATGGAGATCTCCTACAGGAATTGAAGGTTAATATGGCGTAGTTCCTTTAAGACGACGGCTACAGACTTATTCCTGCCAAATCCCCATGACTTATTGTTTGCACAGGTAATTGTAAATTTTAAAGAAATTCGGCAAGTGCGTTTTGAACGCGCACTGAGTTAGGATTTCTCAGTAGGCCAGTAGTTTGACTTTTTCACAGCTTTTGGCGTAAAATTCGGGCATTTAAGTAAATTTTTGGATATAAATTTAGGTAAATATATTCGACAAGGGTCTCAGTTCAACTTGTCTATAATAAATTCTTATAGTAGGAAACAATAAATTTAATCAACGTAGTTTTAATTGGGATTTCAAGAGTTTAATGATTTCGTTTTAACCAATTACCCAATGATTTAGGAACCGGATATTCAGGACCCCAATAATTAGAGTTGAATTCCAGAAAAACAATTTATTTTTTCATTAGTCAAATGTACATTTCGGAACATATGTCCCTTCTTCAGTGACCTATTTAACAATTAAAAATAAGTAAGTTACAATTGTGTTAGGTGTTTTGTAAAAAGAAAAAAAGATTGACAATGTATTTTTCTTTTAGTCTAATACATACATGTTATGAACATTGCATAAAGAATAAACATTTTATTTGAAATCTTAAAGGAAAGAATTTATTTAATTTCACAAAATTAACTATGGAATATATAATAAGGTATATTGAAAAATTTTTTTGTATGTTATAAATATTAATATTAATCGATATTTACTTATCAAATTTTATTTTATTTGTAGTGGAGGTATACACTATATGGTCTATCTATATCATTATCGATGTATAAGGGAAATTAGCAGAAAAAACCAGCTTATTTTCAGTATTAGGAATTAAAAAAAAAGTTTTTGTTTTTTAATTTAAACAAACATCCGGACAGACAATAAGAATGTAAGTCAAAAAAGACAGAAATTATAAGAGAAAAAAGATTATAATAGAAAATTCAAGAGTTTACTCACCAAAATTTTAATTAATTATATTCAAGTTCCTTTCATTTAAACTTTTGCATATACATTTCTGTATATTTTTGTCCAAATATGCATTTCATAAGAAAATTGTCAAAAATTGATAAAAAGAAAAAACAAGGAACTTTTTATTAAAAAGTTTTATATATATAATAATTGACTTTAAAGATATTAAACTTAATAATTAAGTCTTAAATAAAATAATATTTTTTTAAAAAATTATTATATTGTGAGTACATTGTAATTGTACTGTTGTTTGACAGTAACTAACTGTTGTAATTGGTTCTATTGTTAAAGAAACTATCGTAGAAAATTCTAGACATTAAAAGTTTTTGTTTGATGTTTTTGCTTTCTTTGTCTGTCCATGTTTTCTAGAATAAACTATTGTTTACTTTAAATATATTATTGATTATGTAATGCTGTCCGTGTAAACAATGCGATCAGTTCAAATGTTTGATGACTGGTAAATAAGATTCGTCCAAAAAGGAAGACTCAATTTGTTTATTACAGTTAGTTTTATTGTTTAGTTGGATGAAAAAACTTTCACTTAGCAATCTTTTCCTGTAGTTTGCTTCCTTATCCAAAACTTTAACTTTTTCAAAATCAAAGATGTGATCATTATTAATTGAATGTTCCGCTAAGCCTGTGGATTCTTTTCCTCTCTTTATGTCATATTTATGTTGAGTTAATCTATTATTTAATTTTTGACTAGTTTGTCCAAAATAACAAAGGTCGCATTGTTTGCATGGAATTTTATAAATTACATTGTGCATTTGTTTATTTTCAATTTTTGATCTTTTTTTATTATATGTTGATTCTATTGTGTTTGTAAAAGAAAAAGTTACTTTGTTATCACTAAATTTTTCTATAGCTGGTTTAATTCTTTTTGTGAATCTGTTATATGGAAAGCATATTAGGTTATTATAGTTTATTTCTTTTTCATTGGAATTTGAATTAAAATTATTTGTTTCTGTAGAATTATATGCTTTATGAATAACTTTTTCTTTTATTGAATTTATTAGATTTAGTGGATAGTTGTTTCTAGTTAGTATTGATATTGCTTTTTTTATTGCATATTTTCTGTTTTTGACACTGCTTAGATGTACAGCCCTATGAAACATATTTTGTATTATATTGTTTTTTATATATTGTGGATGATTGGAATGGAAATTAATTAATCTATCTGTATAACTAGTTTTCCTGTGCCAAGTGGTATTTAAACAATTGTATTTATCTTTCTTAATTAACGTATCTAAAAATGTAATTTGATTATTTTCTTCAATTTCGATAGTGAACTGTAGGGCTGGATGGTAATTATTAAAAGTGTTTTTGATTTTTTCAATTAATGTTAATGGGGCACAAGAAAGAATATCATCTACATAGCGAAAGAAAAAAGAAGGGTCCCATTCTTTAATTTTATTTATGCTGATATTACAGAGATAGTCCATAACATAAGATGCTAAAACAGGACTCAGTGAATTTCCCATTGGACAGCCAAAACATTGTTTATAGTATTTATCTTGAAATTTAAAAAAGTTATTTTCTACTATCAATTCTATTCCTTCAATAAAAGTTTCTTTAGTTAAGTTAGTGAATTCTTTAATTTTATTCCATTGTTTTTTAATGATTGCTGTTGCTAATTTAATCGGAATGTTAGTAAATAAAGATTTTACATCCAATGAAAACAGTTTTTCTTCAGAATTTTTTAATTGTATGTTTTTAATTTTATTGACAAATTCATATGAGTTTTTTATGGAAAATTCACTGTGTTCAGCTTCGCTAAGTATTTTAGAGAAAAATTTGGATAATTCTTGAATTGGAGATTCAATTTGACTTACTATGGGTCTTAAAGGGATTCCCTCTTTGTGTATTTTAGGTAGAAAGTAAATTTCTGGTAATGTTTTTCCTGATTTAATTATTTTAGTTTTTGTTATGTTGTCAATGTATTTACATTTGTATAATTTTTCAGTGAATATTTTGACTTTTTTAGAAACAACTTCCACAGGGTCTTTTCTTATGTTTAAGTATGTATTTTTGTCATTAAGATGTATTTCTGCTTTTTCATTATATTCAGATCTATTTAAAATAACTGTGCAATTTCCCTTATCTGAGACTGTAATGATAATTTCATTTTTATTATTTTTTATAAAGTTTTTGGTCTTCTTGTAACAGTTTCCAATGTATTTTTGTAATGGATCAATGTATTGGTTTTTGTTTATGTTATTAAGTAATATATTTACTATTTTTTCTTTTAAGGGTTTTTGTTTTTCTTTTGGAAATTTATCAATATTAGCTTCAATGGCTTTTAAAATATTTAAAATAGTATTTTTATTATCTTTGTGGTTAAAAATTTTATCGTCAATAACAAATTTCGGACTTATGGCAAGTATTAGTTGGACTTCATTCGGAATAATTATATTTGAATAGTTTTTAATCCATTCTTTATTGATTGAAATATTATCTATTATTTGATTTTCAAATCTATTGATTTTCTTTAACTGTTTCCGCCTGAAGCGTACATCCGTTTTGTCTATTATGCATTGAGAATCTGTCACAAGCAGACCAAAATCCTTTGTGTTCATCAAATTTATAAGGTTATTTTGAATTTTATTGATCTGTTTTATCAATTTATTTTGTTTTATGTATAAATTATTAATAAATATTTTTGTGATTGAAACTAAAAATTTTCTTTTTGCAGATGTCAATCTTTTATTACACCCTACATCCTCTAAATATGGAAGGGATAACCTAATATTATTCTTAATAAATTTGGGAATGAAATTTTTTCTTTTACAATTTAGTAGAAAAAGAATATGATTTTTAATTTTTGTAAGTTTTACATTTATATTTATATATTCATTAATAATTTTATTGGTATAAAGGCTATACTTCCTTTTTATGTCTTTCAGGTTTGACATTTTAAATTTAATCAACGTAGTTTTAATTGGGATTTCAAGAGTTTAATGATTTCGTTTTAACCAATTACCCAATGATTTAGGAACCGGATATTCAGGACCCCAATAATTAGAGTTGAATTCCAGAAAAACAATTTATTTTTTCATTAGTCAAATGTACATTTCGGAACATATGTCCCTTCTTCAGTGACCTATTTAACAATTAAAAATAAGTAAGTTACAATTGTGTTAGGTGTTTTGTAAAAAGAAAAAAAGATTGACAATGTATTTTTCTTTTAGTCTAATACATACATGTTATGAACATTGCATAAAGAATAAACATTTTATTTGAAATCTTAAAGGAAAGAATTTATTTAATTTCACAAAATTAACTATGGAATATATAATAAGGTATATTGAAAAATTTTTTTGTATGTTATAAATATTAATATTAATCGATATTTACTTATCAAATTTTATTTTATTTGTAGTGGAGGTATACACTATATGGTCTATCTATATCATTATCGATGTATAAGGGAAATTAGCAGAAAAAACCAGCTTATTTTCAGTATTAGGAATTAAAAAAAAAGTTTTTGTTTTTTAATTTAAACAAACATCCGGACAGACAATAAGAATGTAAGTCAAAAAAGACAGAAATTATAAGAGAAAAAAGATTATAATAGAAAATTCAAGAGTTTACTCACCAAAATTTTAATTAATTATATTCAAGTTCCTTTCATTTAAACTTTTGCATATACATTTCTGTATATTTTTGTCCAAATATGCATTTCATAAGAAAATTGTCAAAAATTGATAAAAAGAAAAAACAAGGAACTTTTTATTAAAAAGTTTTATATATATAATAATTGACTTTAAAGATATTAAACTTAATAATTAAGTCTTAAATAAAATAATATTTTTTTAAAAAATTATTATATTGTGAGTACATTGTAATTGTACTGTTGTTTGACAGTAACTAACTGTTGTAATTGGTTCTATTGTTAAAGAAACTATCGTAGAAAATTCTAGACATTAAAAGTTTTTGTTTGATGTTTTTGCTTTCTTTGTCTGTCCATGTTTTCTAGAATAAACTATTGTTTACTTTAAATATATTATTGATTATGTAATGCTGTCCGTGTAAACAATGCGATCAGTTCAAATGTTTGATGACTGGTAAATAAGATTCGTCCAAAAAGGAAGACTCAATTTGTTTATTACAGTTAGTTTTATTGTTTAGTTGGATGAAAAAACTTTCACTTTCACAATAGAATCAACATATAATAAAAAAAGATCAAAAATTGAAAATAAACAAATGCACAATGTAATTTATAAAATTCCATGCAAACAATGCGACCTTTGTTATTTTGGACAAACTAGTCAAAAATTAAATAATAGATTAACTCAACATAAATATGACATAAAGAGAGGAAAAGAATCCACAGGCTTAGCGGAACATTCAATTAATAATGATCACATCTTTGATTTTGAAAAAGTTAAAGTTTTGGATAAGGAAGCAAACTACAGGAAAAGATTGCTAAGTGAAAGTTTTTTCATCCAACTAAACAATAAAACTAACTGTAATAAACAAATTGAGTCTTCCTTTTTGGACGAATCTTATTTACCAGTCATCAAACATTTGAACTGATCGCATTGTTTACACGGACAGCATTACATAATCAATAATATATTTAAAGTAAACAATAGTTTATTCTAGAAAACATGGACAGACAAAGAAAGCAAAAACATCAAACAAAAACTTTTAATGTCTAGAATTTTCTACGATAGTTTCTTTAACAATAGAACCAATTACAACAGTTAGTTACTGTCAAACAACAGTACAATTACAATGTACTCACAATATAATAATTTTTTAAAAAAATATTATTTTATTTAAGACTTAATTATTAAGTTTAATATCTTTAAAGTCAATTATTATATATATAAAACTTTTTAATAAAAAGTTCCTTGTTTTTTCTTTTTATCAATTTTTGACAATTTTCTTATGAAATGCATATTTGGACAAAAATATACAGAAATGTATATGCAAAAGTTTAAATGAAAGGAACTTGAATATAATTAATTAAAATTTTGGTGAGTAAACTCTTGAATTTTCTATTATAATCTTTTTTCTCTTATAATTTCTGTCTTTTTTGACTTACATTCTTATTGTCTGTCCGGATGTTTGTTTAAATTAAAAAACAAAAACTTTTTTTTTTAATTCCTAATACTGAAAATAAGCTGGTTTTTTCTGCTAATTTCCCTTATACATCGATAATGATATAGATAGACCATATAGTGTATACCTCCACTACAAATAAAATAAAATTTGATAAGTAAATATCGATTAATATTAATATTTATAACATACAAAAAAATTTTTCAATATACCTTATTATATATTCCATAGTTAATTTTGTGAAATTAAATAAATTCTTTCCTTTAAGATTTCAAATAAAATGTTTATTCTTTATGCAATGTTCATAACATGTATGTATTAGACTAAAAGAAAAATACATTGTCAATCTTTTTTTCTTTTTACAAAACACCTAACACAATTGTAACTTACTTATTTTTAATTGTTAAATAGGTCACTGAAGAAGGGACATATGTTCCGAAATGTACATTTGACTAATGAAAAAATAAATTGTTTTTCTGGAATTCAACTCTAATTATTGGGGTCCTGAATATCCGGTTCCTAAATCATTGGGTAATTGGTTAAAACGAAATCATTAAACAATAAATTTTGAAGTTCAGTATTTCGCAACGAAGCGTATAAAAACGAAAAGTGGTTAAAGAACCTCGACTTTATTTCGAAAGACATCCGCACAATAGGATACGTGAAACTGTTTTTAGAGTTACGAAAACCAAAATTTTATACATGTTTCAGAATTTCCCTTAATGATTGGGTTAAAATTCTTTTAGAAGATTTTTTCTACTACTTTAACGTACCTCGATTCAAATTTTCGTTTATAGGAATCATTTCCCCAAGTGTAAACTACTTTTAAAATTTTCTAAAATTTGTTTATATCTTCAAAAATTACTAACATAACTTCAATTGTTTTTAGTAAGCGCTAATATCTGTAATTTTTTTTAGATATTTTGTATCAAGAGTTTAAATACTAAGGAGAAAGCACGATAGGCTATTTACCACTTTGCAAGTCAGAATTTCACAAATGGAGTTTCAAAATGAAAAGTGATAAAATGAATCTCAACAAATTTTACGAGCTTTTTCTAACGATACCTTACATGTATGATATGTGGAAAAAGCTATCGTCCCCATTTTCCAATACGGGAAAGTACCAAAAGAAATTAAAGAAAATTTGTTTTATATATAAATTGATATTCACGCCTATACGTAGCATGTACATCCACACTTTTATGTTCATAGGTCCAAAGATGTAGGAATTATGGTGTGATCTTAAAAAATCCTAAAAAACAATATTAGAAGACAACACGTCAGATTGAAATTTTTTAAATTCGATTTAATTGGAGGAAAATTTATACTTAACGCACATTTTACAGAAAGGATTGTACAGTGTACATACCAGTTGAATCGTCTGCACATGACATATCAAAGAAGACAAATATTCACTTTACTAGCAAAACCACTAAGAATAGGAATTTGATAAATAACGTTTATATTGGGTTGTTACAAATGAAATGTTAAATTATTGTTTACATTAACAGTTTTTGCTCAAACTTGTTAGAAGATTGGACCTGTGTATCAAAAATGAATCAACGTGAATTTATTAAACCTGGAGAGGGTAAAGTTTAGAAAACTAGAACTGTAAATGTTGAATGTGCGAACAATATAGCTATAGTGAAAGGACAACATCGTAATTTTTTTCAAAATTTTCAGTCGGTGCCAAAATGTGGGAGCTTTCAAACGAGAAAAAAACACAAAGTGTCACAAAGCTACTTTTTTCATTCTATTTTTTAAAGTTGCCAACCATGAGTCAATACACAAACCAATACAAACCAACTTTCGTCTTGAGCTAAGTCGATTTGTGTCGTAACACACGCTTGTTGCAAAGCACCTGTACCAGATAAATGTTGACTTTAGTCGACATTTTTTCTAGTTGGAAAGCTCCCTGTATAAGCAAGAACAACAATTGTCCAAAGGAAATAATGTACAATATTATATTATTGTGGAATATTGAATAAGATCCAGAGCTATTAGACTGGTATTGATATAGAAACTAACAATAAGTTAGCAGACAACTATTCGATATTTCATTTGCGGTAACCTAATAATATTAATTTGCATATAAATAAAGTATATGACTTCAGCATAAATCGACAATTACTCTTGTATAAATGATTGCAATTCATTCAAATCAATAAATAATCTTTCAAACGTTTTAATATTATGAATCAATCACACAAGCCCACAAAAAAACTTCTAAATGACATAAAAAAGTAAACAAAAAGAAATTCATAAATTCCATCAATACATATAACTAAGACAAGTGTAATGAACTGTTGTACGTTTTTTTCTATTTTATTTAAATTGAATGAATTGGTTCTTTACTTTTTTTCGTTTCTCTATTGAAAATAGAAGTTTAATTCAATTATAATACGTGACAGTCATATGTGGTCTAACATTTTATATAGTGGAGATTGGATCTTGATGCCTATAGCTCTAGATACCTAATATATGGTACACAATAGTCGTGAACAAAAGAACAAATTGCCTTGTAATTATTTTAAATTAATTGCTAAATATCAGTTGGTTAATCATATTCAAATTGTAATTGGTATTTTAATAGCAACAATAAAAAGTCGATATAATAATAATTTAGAGTTTACTGCTTTATAAGTACAGTAGTGGCCATAAGGTCACCATAGATGTTTCCGCTAATTCGTTAAAGTTTTATTTTCGAAATAAGTATAAAAATACGGCGTAATAACTGTATTTTCCATAAAAGATGAGAACCTAAAATATAGACTACATCAAAATAAATATAGATAATAGTAAAATTAAAGGAAATCTGCTGTCCTCTTTTAATTTTATTTATTAATTTTTTTCGCGGATTGAGGTGTTTTCGATTTTTAAAATTTGAGATAAGATTGAATCTCTTAAATATCTCGGATACAGTAAAACATAGAAAACAAGTTTAAATTAATGTTTCTTTGTTAATAGTATGTACTTTCTATTACTTCAGTGACGTTACTTTCCTAATAGATTGTAAAGTACTTTTTAGTCTTCCGTACCAAAACTGGTAAAACGAAAAACTTATGCAATCACTTTGGTGCCATTTATTAGTAAGTTTATATATAATAATATAGAATAATATGGTTAGCGTCTGTTTTCGAGACTTTTTCGCCTATAACAGATGCCACCCATATTATTTGTATCTTTGTTAATACATCAATACTCATTACTTTTTTTACGTTATACATTTATGATGCGAGTGAAGGATACAAAAAGGGGTGGGGTGCTAGAATTTTTAAGGTGTGCGTCTGCAGTCGACGTCTTTAAAGGAACTATGCCGATATTCATCTGGAATTGTGAAACTGCAGAAAACCTTCACGAGTATAGTCAGTCGCGAAGTTCGAACCCTCGACCTACCAATCGGAAGTATTAGTGCCTAAGCACGCTCGGCCACTTCATTGGTTAAGTAAATAAGTAAGGTTATATGAAAGGCAGAAATGAAGTGGTAAGTACTCTTGGGCGGTTATAAGGCTATTTAATTTTTTTCCAAGTATTGCATCCATCTAATTCGAATGCACTTTTTAATGATAATAGTAGACATACTAATTGTAAGCTACATTGCATATTGCTTTCGAGACTACTACAAAATTTTTTCCCTTCAAAATAAAACTTTTACGTTTTAGAGTTTCCTGAACAATTTTGGTTTGATGTCTGCTCGTCCGTCCATCTGTCTGTCCGTCTCTATATCGCCAGTTTGTATTCAGGGGCATAACTTCTGAACTATTTGATTGTTTGTAATGAAATTTTCAGAAATTATGCAGTTTGGTTCCTAAAATTATCCCCTATAAATTTAATCGAACTCGGAGTAACGGTAGCTACGCCGCTACCATGTAATTTCATTAATATACTAAATTTCACCAAGGGGCATAACTTCTGAACTATTCGATTGTTTTTAATGAAATTTTCAGAAACTATGCGGTCTGGTTCCTAGATGGTCCCCTACAAATTTCATTGCATTCAGAGTAATAGTATCCACGGCGCTACCATGAAATCCAATTAAATGTCAATATCTTATTTATTGCTAGTCCTACTTCGCTAAAATTTTTAACCAAGTATTTTGGGGGTTAGTTTCTAAAATATTTTTGCTATTATTTTATAATTTAGCCTTTAAGTATTTTGAGTTACAACAATTTTTTATGAACTTTAAGGCGAAAATATAATTTCACAGTCTATCTATTTGGTAGAATACGGTTTTAAAGTCTTCTACGGGTACGACTAAAGGTATTTGTCCCCGGAAATAATTTCAGCCAATTCCAAACAGCCACTTGTTGGCATTATGGCATTATTGTAATTTTTGTGAGGAAAGTTTAAAATTAAGATAACAAAGAAGTTTCGATATTATTATATACTGGAATTTTAAATATACTTGCAAAACGATTTCTTTGTTTGATTTCTTTGATCTTTTGATTTCTTTTTGAAAAAGGTCAACAAAATTTTTTATCTGTGAGGAAAGGAATCGTTCAGAAAGTGTATGTTTTTCTTGAAACAACATTTTTACAATTGGTTGGCGTTCTTACTCAAAAACTGCTCGACGGGTTTTTTTGAAATTTATACTAAATATATGTATATATTTTATATTATTGCTTCCAATGTCTACTAAACCTATATGTTAGTATCCATACAAAAATATTTTTTAAATGCAAAAATAAACAAAAATTTCATAAAATTTTTTTCAACTTTTCAACAAATTCCTCAATTTTGAACTTTTTACTTTTTTGGTTTGTCGACATTATTATGTTAGCAACATGGCAAAAAAATTTTAAATTTTTTTTTAATTGATAATTACGACGGCTAGAGGGCTGCCATGTGGGAACTTGTGATGTGACACGCGAAAAGCTTCTGTAGCCGCTGTTTTTATATAGGTATATTGGAAAGGAAAAAATATTCTGTAAATATTCTGTAGTATTCAAGGTTGTATATAAAAGGGCAAAATTCAAAAATATACTCATTTTTTCCTTATTAAAAAAATTTCAGAAATTGTCTTCATTTTCGCCAGTCCAAAGGTATTTCTCCCTTTAAGTAAAATAAAACTTGCACATTTGAAAGAAATTTTTGTAAGTTGATGTACACTTCAAGGGTATTCGTAGATTTTATCTATAGCAATAGAAACTGATTTTGTACACTAAGAAATTTTAGCGATTATATTTTTCTTTTCAGGCAAGTTAAAAAAAAATGAACAAGATTAAACTAGATGATAAAACCTGTTTGTGACTGATAAAATCACGTATTTTGAATTTGTTAAAATGAACGAAATCTGAATAGTTACAACATATTTTCTCTTCTAGCTGTCAGGTATTATGGTAAACTTGTAATTATATCGATATTAATGATACGTTAGTAAGAATCAGAGATGTTAGATATACCAGAATCTTGTAATATTATATCCCTAATTGAAGTTCTTCTCAATACTGTTTTAATATTAGTCATCGATGACCAGCGCAACATGAATTAGATCCGATTGAAAGATATTCGCAACACTTATCACAACGTATCACTATCACATCTGTATTATAAGTCTGATTATTATTTATTAATCCTAGAATCATACGTTGGTCTACGAGAAACGTTAATCATACATCGACGTCGTTTTGACGGATGGACTTTTTACGGAGAGTTTTAGAGTTTATTTGCAAAAAACATTTTTTTTTACATAACAATACTACAAAAGCGAACAAAATATTTAAAAAAAATTGGATTTGGAAAAATTTCTTAATGTAAATATTTATTAATTTTTTTAATCTTTTTATCTAAGCATATTTTCATTATAAAAATTAAAAAATAGATAAATACATCAATTGTAATAATTAATTTATGAACTATTATGAGTCAGTGGACATGTGTGACTTTACAGAATGTGAAATTTCTCAGTCATAAATATTCCTATAGATATGTAGTTATTTCCCCATTAGGCACATTTGTAAATTTTCTAAAATTTGATAGTAATTTTTCGAATAAGATCTCAAAAAATAATAAAAATTAAAATATTTTCCACAAAATAAATTGTTAATCTTTTATTAAGTCATTCGAAATGCATTCTTTAGTTTTCGATTCAATATATTAAAATTTCAGTATTATGTCGTCTCTATAAGTCAAACAGCTGTAATCATCTTTCACATTATCATAATCATTGAATAAATTAATTATAACATCCATATTTTAATGAGTTTTAAAAAAAATTAGGAAAACTTTTATATGTAGTGTACAAAATCTTCAAAAAAAGCATACGTTAATCATACATCGACGTCCTTTTGACGGACACTATTTCAATACAAACAAAACGACAATGACTATAAACAAAATAAATATATGTGGTGTGTTATAATAACAAATAAATTAGATAACAGAAATCTCACAGCAAACAAGTAACAACAAGTCGTAGTATTGGAGCAGGTAGACAAGTTCGTACGTCGTTTTGACGTGTACGTATGATTCTAGGGTTAAAATACAGTTGAGGTAATAACTTTTTGTAAAAGTATTGTATAAGAATTTAAAAAAATAACAATAAGTTTTATAGAGACAGTTTATAATGTCTTGGAAATATCTCGGATAAGAATTAAAGCAAAAACTGTTAAAACCGCCGAAATGAACTTTGCCATTCCAACATTTTCTTATACGCAGCAGTTTCGGCTGCTTTACTGAACTACTTTTTGAGTTAAATCACTGTACGTCTAAGCACCCAATATGATTACTAACAATACATATCATAGAAACGAATTATAATTAGATATTGAATGCTTCTGTATGGAGTAATAGAAGCTTATAATTCCTATAAGGATCCTTACTTACTCTGAATACGTATAACTATGAACATCAATGTTTTAGCTAAGTAGGTATATAATAAATACTTAATGTGTCATTTCATGTCATTTAAGTACTTACGATGATAACCAGGGGCGAATTTGCTGTACTGCCGCTTGCAGACATGATAGATGTTCCCTTCATTTCTTCCTATCTCTATCATTCCAGGATTAAACCGGTTTTATACGTATAGTTTTAATTTAAAAATAGCATTTCATAACTTAAATTTTGCTGCTCCCTAAAATTTGCCGCTTCAAGTAAGTGCCTAGATACTTGTGTGTAAATCCGTTTCTAATGATAATTAATTTAGTTACTTTTTAAGATGAAAAGGGTACCGATAACAAGGCATTTATAGCAAAATGACCCCCATGGCGCATGTATCTAGTACCTAATATATATATAGTGATATAGTAGTCCAAGTGATACCAAATATAGAGTTATTGATCCTTGGTTTTAACCTGCCCTTTAGAGGTTCGTAGAAGTATATGAGCGCTGTAATTTTTCAAACTCAATTTTCTCAAAAACTGTAACAGCTAAAAAATGGAACAGACGTAAAAATTTAGGTAATTCCTGGGGAAATTTTTTGATAATTTTTAAAGGTTTTTTTCCTTAAAAGTTTAAAATAATTTTATAAAAAGTATATTTTAGTATAGTTCTAATATATTACACCTTTCAAAAAACACAGTATTTCATTAACTCTATCTGTCTATACCACACCAAAATCAAAGAGGCATTTTTTGAATAATAATTAATTTACTGAGTATATGGTAGATACTTTCCATACAGGAGAATGTTTTCTATATAATTAAAAGCATTATATATTTTTTATCATTTTTATACAAATTATTACATTACAATTAGGTACATTTCATTACATTACGTCTACGTAGTAAACTTCTCAAGGGGCTGGCAGTACTTTTAACACATTGACGCAACGCTGTACCACGTCAAAAATTTTGTATAAAGCGTGCACCAAGCAAGCAGTGTGATACGACATTGAGAGTCCGCGACAGCATCACACACAAGTGGTCACTGATCGCGATTGGTCTGTATGGTTGTTTTAGCTATGACACCAATTCTGTCATCGAAATGTAAAGTGTTAGTTGTGTTAGTTATGTTACACACATAGGGTAAGTGCAGGATAGATGTCGCAGTAGCCATAGTTCGTCCGTTGATTGACAGATAGCGCTATTAATGGATTATATGTTTAAAATAAGTTATTTATTTAAGCTTTATATGGTAACATTTATGATTAGTCCATCAGTTTAGTAATTATCCAACTTTTTATTATAGAAAAGTAAGTTTTTTAACATAATATTTTATCAAGCATTTAATTCATTAGAATGTAAGAATGTATATTTTATTGTTTTAATGAAAATGAGTTTTGTTATTAATTTAGGTATATTTTAAAAGTACTGTATAAAATTTTAGGTTAGAATTCCGCACTATGCTTGCTATAGCAACATGCGGCATCTATACCAACAAAAAGGAAAGATGCCGCATTTAAAGTTGATATAAATACCGCATCATATAACATATTAAATACATATACTTATACCTTGATTATACATTATTTTTTTTTTTTTTGGACTGTAAATTATGCCACGTAAATATAAAAGATCCATTAATAGATCAGGAAGAGCTCTCATATTAGTGAAGATAACTAAAATAATGATTATTGCCTGTGTATTGGATCTTTTGAAAAGTACTCAGAAACCAGAAATAACAAAAAATGTTGACTGGTTAAGATGTATAAACTTATAAAGTGCCAAAAATGGTTACATATGACATGCATCATTTATGGAGATGTGTGTAATATATGTTCAAGAGGGACACTGCGCCAAAAAAATGTATGCAAAATATTTAATATGAACTATGCGACGTCTCTCCTTCTTTGATGCAGCATCTCACCCATGGGTGTGGGATAGACGCCGCCTATACAAAATTGTTAATTATGAACCGTTTATGACCCAAAATTTAAAATTATTTATAAATAATTTTAAAGAACAATGTTTGTATTTATTGTGTACCAAATTTCAAATCAATTAAATGCATACTTAAAGAATTATCAAGTGTTTTCAAAATGTGCGGCAACTCTCCCGCATTTACCCTAATAACATACTGTGTTATTTCCTAATCTCAGTTTCATAGTTTTTTCGCGGATCACTTATAATCAGTGACTTTTCGGAACATCGTTTGGGAAATGTTGTCTTAGGTTCAAACCGGTAGTGCACAGTATGAATTATAATAAGGAAGCGTTGTAATATAATGAACGAAATGTCCGTAAATGATTTTATTACAGAAAAATGAATCTAATGGAATTAATGTCAAATGTTTTGCTGGAGAAGTCTGAGACAAGTTGGCAACGAAATCTATGATTGTTTCTTTATAAAAATTTTCTACAGAAAACAACTCCTTACGTAAAAATAACATCAAATGTTATTTAGTTCTTAATAGTGCCTACCTACTTAGAATTCAGGTTAATTTTACAATAAAAGTGTTATTTCTTACTGCAGTGTGTTTGCATTTGAATCCGTTCTTAAGTTTTAATTTATTACGTGTATAGTTGCACATCTAGGAAGAAACTGTTTTATCATATTAATGGCTTGTTGTCAATCACAAAACTATTTGATAATAGAGTATGCATTGCTGTAATTTTGCATACCTCCGTGATTTATTATGTGATTACAATGATCTCTTTATAAATGTAATATCTTTAAATAGGTAGATAGCATGTTATCTGTCGTAAAATATAAAGTTATAATACAGAGCAAGAAAGACTAAATCAACTGGCTAATTAATTAAATTTGTTCTGCTTATATTTTAATAGAAAAATAAGAAAATAAATTTATATGCATGTTTTTTAGTGCAAAATACTCTTTTTACAATATTTTAAGCACTTCGATTAACTACTTCATTATTTTTTTTTTTTAAATTACAGTTGTGCAGGCTCCTATTAAGTGGAGGCCCTAGGGTGCGTGCCCCAAGTATCCTTATGTAAATTCGGCTCTGGGGATAAGGCAAGAGAGGAAGGAGGCTAGGATTTGGTATAAGTATGCGTCTTCTTAAAGAACTATGCTGATATTAATTTGGTATTGCAGAGAGAAACTACAAAACAACTTTCACAAGCATAATCGGCTACGAGAATCGAAATCGAGGCCTACCAATTAGTGGTTTCCGTAATTCGACTACTCGGCTGCTTTATTTTGCATGAGTGGTTTAAAATATATTTTTGAAATATATCTAATAACGGCAATGTATCCGAAATATGTCTTGTGGATACCATTAATTAGATAATAATAACATGCCTATAAAGGCGAAATTGGTATTTTGTTCACATTAATTCGAATTCTTTTCACGCTCAATTAATCTTTAAATAAACCTAATAATTTACTTGCCCAATTTTCCACTGAGTTGATTTAATTTCTCACATAAACCAAAATTGAAATAAACTAATTTACTTTAGATTCGTGTCTAAAGTAGTAGGGGGATACAGTCGTGGAGACGGCCAGCGATACACGTTTTTCCCAAAAATACAGTTGACGAGCAAAACGAAAAAAGAAACGAACTACTTATACATGGACAACTCTTTTGGTGACACATTGGTCATTTTTCCATTTGGTCATTTTTCACTTTTATGAACTGAACTTTTTCCCGAACCCTTTACCAATGATTCCGGGCTCAGGTGGTATAGCCTCGGATGTCCCCGTCCCGTTGGACTTAGTAGGAGAGCTTCTAAACAATAGACTTCGGAGTAAAGAGTTCAGATCTCTAACTATATATATGATTAAAATATAGGCACCTAAACCACGTTGTTCAACAGATTATTTCGTTCAGACGATAAAAACAAAAAAATGCATCATAGCCTACTAATAGGTAAATAAGAAGAGTGGTAATTTTTCCTTCTGGAAATTCACTAAAATAATTGTCTGTTCTTTTTAAATAAGATAAAAAGAAAAAACAATAATAATAACTTTGACTATTATAGAAATGAATATAAAAGCTTTATTCACGCTATTAAATTAATAATACCTAAGAAATATACTACCTAAAGCACATAAAACTTATTATAAATTTTCATCCTATTAAAACTTGCGACGTTGCTTTCGTCCCCCCTAACAGAACTATAAGATGCAGAGAAGGAACAACAAAAACTTATAATTTCCTTTACAGACCTTAAATACATGCGAGGATATTGAAATTTACCGTTTTAAAAGAACTTCTTAATCTTCACATTCGCAGTTATAAAATTTCAACTAAGGAAAATGTTCAGGTATTTTTAAATGTTAATATTCAAAAGGATTATCATTTATTGCTTTACAATTAAGCTTGCGTAATCTTTTCGGCAAAGGTTGTATTAAAATTAAATTTATGAATGTGGAACTGTACATCTAATCAATGGATGACGTTTTTTTTTTTTTAAAAAGATTTGAGTACAGGCTTCTCAAGTCAATTTGAAATTGAATTGGTTTTTCTGATAAAACTTAATTAAGGATTTATGTAACACGTGTTTTATTGTGTCCAATTTTAACTAAAAATTTGACAAAAGTCTCGTTTTGATAATTAATCAAATAAATAACTTTTAAAAACCGAACTGCTTGTTGAGTTATTACTAAAATCTAAATAAATTACTTTGTTTTCATATTTTTTTTTCATTATCAGGCATTTGCTTGAAGCTAACCACAAATAAAATTTTTCAGTTCATATTTTCGCCCGTTCTGATTTTGGTTATTTATTTATCTTAAATGAGGCTTTACCTATTGCCTTGAAATTATAAAATATATTATATATGTAAATATTGAAATTATAACAAAAAAGTGAAGGTAAGAAGGAATGTTATGAGGATCTTGATATTCTTCCCGAAGGAGGACAAAACTACATCCAGTTTTTTTAAACTTAAACTCAATAAATTTAATCTTAGGCAACAATAAATTGTTCTTGCAACAACAACCAAAGCATTATGTACCAAGTTTATAAAAACATGTCGCTGGTTTCTTAAAACAAAAAATCTTTGAAAATTGAATCCGCCTTTAAATTAGTATTTGCATATTCGGTGATGTTCAAATGTCATGTAAATTGATTAATTAAATTTTCTTTTAGTTACCATTGCTATTTATATTTTATATGTGATTTCTGGAAGCTGTTCTTATAGATCAAGAGCCATTGGCCGATTGGCGATGGAGATTTCAACCCACGTCAAATTGAGAGGATAGGCTCTTGAGTACTTACGCTATATAGAAATTCAGTTCTGACAAGCCTATTCGGCCGGGTTGAGTCATCCTTAACGTTTAAAGAGGGTAAAAAATAAGGTCCAATTTATATAAAGTAACAATTGTGGAATTTTGATACATGCAAGTTAACAATATTTTTTATCGATAAAAAACTTTCTGGTTGTGTTTTCTCTTCACCACGGTACCGCCAGAACAATTTAAAGCTGTGATAAATTTCATAATTATTTTGACAAATATCAAAATAATGTGTATCCGTAGTAATATGATTTAAAAGGTGAATTTGGAAATTGGTTGAAACGAAATGTAATTAAACTCTATTATGCAACGTAAATAAACTAAAATTTTGTTATTTCAAATTATCTAGATAAGTATAACTCGGGACAAATATGAGAAACTTTTCATAAGAACAGTGTAATTTCTTATTCGTATAATCTCTCTTCTTGTTAAATCATATTACCATAGGTTGATAGGTACACAATATTTTGATATTGTCAAAATAATTATGAAATTTATCACAACTTTAGATTGTTCTGGCAGTACCTTGGTGAAGAGAAAACATTGCCAGAACATTTTTTACCCTCTTTAAACGTTAAGGATGACTCAACTCGGCCAAATAGGCTTGTCAGAACTGAATTTCTGTGTAACGTAAGTATCCAAGAGCCTATACTCTCAATTTAACGTGTATTGAAATGACTATCGCAAATCAGCCACTGGCTCTCCTACTATTACTACTCATGTGTAAACTAGAGATGGGGAACGCAAGAAAAATTCGTGCGCTGATACACTAGCTCAAGCGCACTTTAGTGTATCAGCGCAGTGTATCAGCGCAATTGCGCCATAGAATGTATGCATATTTACATAGTAGAATGATGTTGTGTATACGATGCGTTATACATATAACGCATTGCGTTACATCCTGCGTTTCTGTGCTGAACTATATGTCGTATATATGTGTGTCAGTGCGTTACAAGGGGCGTTACTGGATTGATGGAGCATTTGTATTTTTGACCTTTTTCGTTGACGTATTTAAAATTTACAAACATACAAACACTATGTACAAGGTCATTCAATAAATACGTTGGTCCTGAATTCCTTCATACTTACTATAGTTGAAAAAATATTCCCAGACATTTTTGTAGGTTTCCTTCTTTCTTGTCCTTGTCGTACACTCTTCAACACTACACCAGTGTCTTTAATCAGTGGTTTTTATTTAGTTTTTTTAAATATTTGACATAATAATATTTCATCTTCATAAAGTTAAAAAAATGATGCAATACTGTAAAGAAAAGTGAAATATGTTATTTTCAATTAGAATAAACTATTTTCGTTTGATTTTAACTGATTTGAAAATTCTAAGCAGTACATATTGACATCCACTGATTTTTGTTTTTCAAAATTATATTTTTAATAGTATTAAATATTTTGCAATGAATCCAGTCATTCAGTTATTTTATGTATATGCTTTTAGTTAAGTTCAGTGATATACATGGATGGCCAACTATGTACCTATTTTTGAAGCAAGTATGTTGTACACAACTGTGAACTATGAGTCTATGACAACAAAAACTCCAACATAAACAATTGATAAGAGTGTGACAACAAGACATTAAAGGTTTAGTGCATCTTTGTTTACTCCTGACTCAAAGTTAGCATTCCTTTAACAAATATATCTTGCCATTAATTATTTAAAGACAAAATATAGTATACAAATACAAATAACTGCTGTCGTCTTTTTCTTTAATGACTATTTAACTTTTTAAACGATTTTTTAAGTTGTCTCTCTATGTGTCTCTATGGTTAAATTATAATATATCATGAATGTCATGTATATCATGATTGTCATTTGTTTTCGGTTGCTTTAAGAAATATTCTTCTCCAATCAAATTATTATTGAATAAACAAAATTTACATAAAAATATAAAATAGTGTTATTATTTATTATTATTTCGTAACCTAATGTTCAATTAGTACCCTATGCACTATTTATTTGTTTGACTTGAATTAGAAAAAGACAATCATACGTTGACAAAGAAACTATCAAAAGTGTCTGGGAATATTTTGTCAACTATAGTTTTTGAATACTATATGAACATATCGCACCTTAAAAATAAAATTGTTGCAACTACAAATTTTTCGTTTTTGAGATTTTTATATCATTGGATTCAGCTACATTTAAGCTATCGACTGGTGAAATTTTCATCCTAAAATTCTAGAAAATAAAAAAGTTATAGTGCATAAACTTTTTTTAAATTTTAACAACCTAAGAATAAATGGTTTAAAAATTTTTTGTTGCATGTGCAGTTGTAACAAAGTAAAAACAAAAAATTAAATTTTTATTTAGATTAAAAAAGGTGTATGCATGTGTTTTCATTTATTAAGTGCATAAACAGGTGCCACATGTTAGTTAGAGTGGATTGTAGGTACGTTCAGAACTATACACGCATTTTTATATTCCTCTTTTGTTATTATTTTACAATGTAAGTAAATAATGATGTATTCACAGTTTAGTCATATTTAATGTTTATTGAGTTTAAACGAATCCTTTCGTAGGATTATTGTTGTTAAGATATAATAATAATTTATTTTAATTTCAAAATGTGGGCACTGATAAAGAAAAAATTAATTTAACAGCTCTTTCGGAATTTAATCTTATAATTTAAACAATTTAAACCATTCAATTTAAACAGTTTAAACCACGTAATTTAAACAATTTAAACAATTTTATCCATTTAAATAATGGATAGTTTCTGTTTTTCTGCTGTAACTGTTGCTGCTAATTCGAAAAAATATTTTAATTTGGACGAAACTTTCCCAAATAATACTAATGGAAATTTACCAACACCTGTTTTGGAAGGAAAGGAACGAAAGGGAAATCGCGATTTACGGGGGACAAATATATATATCTCGTAAACGGTGCATCATAGCTCAAAAATAACGAAATTTCGGAAGGCTTAAGCAAAGCAAGTTGTGAGTATTCCGAACATACTGGGACTATCAAAACTTACTTTTCGTTATCGAAGACTATCGATATCGAAAAAACCGATATTTTTAAAATTTTAACGTGTAAATTTCTACATTTTCGTTATCATTTGTATTATAAAATTCTCTACAATTTTTGGTAGCTTTTATTTCCAGTATTTTTTTTTTTTTTATAATGACGGATTTAATTTACGCGATTTTTTATCTGCGTAAATTGAATCCCCGTAAAATGGATATTCACGTAAATTGAGGGATCGGAGTCGCGGTCTTTAATTAAAAACGCTTTTGTAAAATAATACAGTTAATTGTAAGTAATCGTAAAGTACAGCTAATTGAAAGTAATAGTAAAGTAATTGTAAATGGGAATATTTCCGGGAAAATTCCCAATTGAAATTTTCCCACTGCCCATCTCTATCTGTAATACAGTTATGGAATGTGTTACATTAAACAATTACAATTACAAAATTATATAAAGCGAAATTTTCAAAATTTCTGAAAAGTATTATTTGCAGATACAACTTTTACTATTAGCTGCAGATACAACTCACCAACAAAAAGTACTATTTTGTGAAATAAAGAAAAAATGTGTTATTTGCAGATATAAACAT
This sequence comes from Brachynemurus nebulosus, assembly GCA_035578155.1. Lineage (NCBI taxonomy): Eukaryota > Metazoa > Arthropoda > Insecta > Neuroptera > Myrmeleontidae > Brachynemurus > Brachynemurus nebulosus. The sequence continues at coordinate 66,519,260 of JAPWDM010000004.1, read as the reverse complement.
TATAATCCTAAACAGAATGCAACTTTTTGTAAAATAACTAAAAAATTTGTGGTGGCAGCTACAATGAAAATTGAAACTATGAATTTTTTCGACAAAAATTTTATCACAACATTTAAAACTAACAATTAGAATGAACCTGACAAAGTTTCAAAGTTCTAAGATAATTTGGAAAAAAGTTATTAGGTTTTAAATTTCTTCAAAATCTTATTTCTTCAATATCTTAAAACTAGTGATTTAGTTGCAACAGTTTTATTCTCAAGATGCGATATGGAAATAATTTTTATTTATTTTTAGGAGAATAAGCACAATGGTATATTCTTTATTTATGACAGTTTTCCTCTCTAAATACTCTACATGTCTATATAACATAGGCCACTCAAGAAATTCTGTCTTTTGTTTTAAATTTTAGATACACATATTGAATATAGATATTTTTTTAAAATTACTTTCATTTTTATATGAATTTTAGTTTTCGAGTTTAAATACAATTTCATTTATAATATGGTAAATGAATTGCGCTAAGTGCGTTATTACTTTCCGAACTGCGCTTTGAGCTCACATAGCGCAAGCAACTACTTCAGCGCAATTGCGCCGTGCAGCGCTGCCTTACCCATCACTAGTGTAAACATGTTGTATTTTGTTTACTATACGCAGCCATAAATAGGATATTTTATGTAGATGTATTTTGAAAAAGGTTACAGTATTAGCAATTAATTTTTTAACATAACCTCAAATATGTATTGTGAAGATGCCTAGTCGACGTCATTCATTTCGTAGATGAAAAGTAGTATATTTACATTTAATGATATATTATCCTCTGAAACCCTTCTCGTAAAATAATTATTATTATGATTTGTATGGTATTATTAATGATTTAACTTGTAATGGCGTAATTTAATAAACCGTCTGTGAACTTGTAATGATTCCCTTTATTATACAGGGATTATTATATACAGCAATTCCACAATATTATTCTGGCAGTACTATGAGCATATTGAGTGGAATCATACCACTTTTGGTATTATTTTAATCGAAATTGGTCTTTTTAATGGAGGAATAATGTTAAAAATAAAGTGGTTTTCCAAAATTTAATTTTCGATTACGTGAATTCTGCAAAAGCACTAGACGCATCGAATGCTATCTCCCAACTTCACCAATTCCATGTAGTCTAGAAGTTGTAGCCAAAAATCGATTGTTCTGAAATTCTTTTTCTTCCGATAACTTCACTGATAAGTGATAAGAACTATGTTATTTTTATTTTCACATTCTAATAGCGCTTTTCTACACAGAGAAAAAATTCCAGTAAAAATTACTGAGCTGCCTCCGGTAAACGAGTCTTAAGTGACTAGTCCGTAGGAAATTATTAAGCAAAAATATAAAAAATGCGTTTCAAACATTATTTTTTACGATTCATTTGAAAATTTTTCCTGTACACCTTAAGAATTTTTCCTATACACCTTAAGAATTTTTCCTATACAGCTGCGTAAAATTCGATGGGCTAGTAAAATTTCAAGTGGACACCGGGAAAATTTACTTAATTTTTTGTAAAATATACTGGACATATGAATAATTTTTACTGAGTCGTTGTGCATTTGTTATTTGTCACACACCACTGCATAGCCAAGCATCACATAAACTGAGAATAAATAAAACAAGCATGCGCAATAGCACCGAGCATGCGCAATAACACGACCAACACGACTTCAGACTGCAACTAACCAGGACTGGTTCATTTAGTTGTTCAATAACCAACGTGACTGGATGTTTATATAGTGTTTTTTTTTATAATAAATTTTTAAAACAAAAAATTGTTGTTTCATGAATTTTTGTTTAGTTTTGATATGTTAATTGAAATATGTTTTTATACAAATTATTGTAATGTGCCTATTGTTTTATCATGTAATATGTCAAATAAAGAATTTATATATTTTTTTCCACAAATAATAAAAAACCACAAAATTTTTTTTCTATATTAATAATTTTATTTTAATGCTTACCCTTCTATCAATATCCTTTTAAACTATTTTAATTCAATTATTTATTAATAAATTAAAAAAAAGCCTTATTTATAAATAATACGGTAATTTTTACTGAGCTATAGGATAATTTAAAATTTTTACTATAAATTATCGTATTTTTTGCTTAGCCTGTCACTTATGTCCGCATTACCAGAGAGCTCAGTAATTTTTTACCAGAAATTTCAGTAAAAATTACTGTATTTTTTTCTCAGTGTATGTCAAATTTAAATATTTTCTTAAAATTTTTCTATGACTACTAGTCTTTGAATTATGACCTCGAACATTTGTTTTTCTTATGGAACATATAGTAGGTTTTGGCACAGTTAAATGGTTTTTATGTCATAATTCGACATTGTGACATATGTGTTGTGAAAAATTGTTTCCAAATTTCAGTCAAGGAATAAACAAATTATCCAGAAAACGTCATTTATCGTTATTAAAATATCCTCGTATCTGAAATTAAGACACTATCCGACACCACTTCACTACTTCCCTTTACTTCTTTACTGATACTTACGCTGAAATTCATTGCTGACGGTTAATCTAATGTGGAATAGCCTGTACGTTTATGAATGTGGCATTATGATGGGATTTTAATAATTATTTTATACTATTCATATTAGTATGTACTTGTATGTTCCCTCCGTTCAATATTTGCCCATACCTAGTACCTATATGTGTGTAGTGTGTACATAAAACTCTAAAGTTGACTTTACAATAAAGGTTAGCAATACAACGCAATGTTTTATAAGTATGAACATATAAACATCTCGTGACATATGCAACGCTAAGTATCCGTTATATGGTAACAATGGTAATGATGGTAAGAGTGTAAGTAAGTAATATAATCATATGTAGTACCTAACTATACGTAGTAAGTTAGTAATATCTATATATTGCATCACACGAACAAACATATATACACTTCATATCATGTGCAATATGCATATGTGCATGTGTGCATATCTTCACAGAGTGCAACTAAATCCATGTAAGCACTGATGAGAATATGTGTTCATCCATTAACTATTGTTTAAATTATTGCTACTGGAGGCTATGCAATCCTAGCTAAAAATATATAAAGCTTACTTATCATTTAATGTTTTTCTTGTGTCCCGATTTGCGCGAAACATTTAAATTTTTCAGTATCAGTACCGCAATTCAAAATTTTATGCTCTGCTCAAAAAATTATAAACTAACAATGTATACAGAAGTTATCTTTTCAGACAGATGAGTTTTATTGATGAAACTAAATTTTTTTTTTATTTCTATATTCGAATTTTTACCATTAAAATTTTACTCATTACTAACCTTGTTAAAAAAAGTTTAAGGAACTCAGAAAACAAAATAATAAAAATAACAGGGGGTATAAAGCCCAGGGTAAGCGTCGTTTTAGAGTTAACCTGTACAACAAAGTTAATAAATAGCTAAAAAGGTACTAGCATAATGATTTATTTTTTATTTAAATTTGTTATTGTCAAATTTATGTAAATTTTTAAAAAATATGTCTTGAATTTTAAAGACCTAAAAGAATAAGAAGATGAAAAGAACTGTTATTTTTATAACTTAAAATATTAGGTTGTCCCAAGCAAACACATGCAATTTTTACATGTTGTATCTTGTTAGTTTTTAGACTTGTTGTAAAGACGGTTCTACACGATGCTACGAACACCTTCCAACATTGGACGTTCGATGGTTCATCGCATCGTGTGGCCGATGTTCGAACCTACAAGTGTTCAATGTCGAGCGTCAAACATTCGCATTTGGCCATGTCCCGCTCGATGTCGGTATTCTTGCACCGAGTCAAAGGGATGCTTCGAACGTTTCAAGGTCAATGTTGGTTGCGTTGGTTGGTTCGACTCAGCAGCTGCACGACTCGTTCATGTGAAGAGAGACAACATTAGTGTATAACATTAGAGATAACATCAGACAGATAACAACCTCGTCCACTGAGTACCAACACATCATCATTCGTATTGGATCAAACATTCCATTCACCGTGTAGCAGATACATTCGTCGCACCAACTATCGAACTTAATTGCCTCAAACGTTCGATCGAACGTTGGAAGGAACGTTCGTAGCATCGTGTGGAACCCGCTTAACATGACTAATGTCATTAGAAACGCGACACTGTAGGTTTATTCTCAGTTATACTCAGTTCACTCCTTTGTAAAATGTCATCAATTAAAGAACAAATAATTCATTCAGTAAGTGATTATGAGCAACGAGTTTTACTAAAGTTTGCTTGTTTGTGGGACTGGTGTGTGGGTGTCACTCATTCTAATATTACAAAAGCACTCGGCAAAAGAGGCACCATATCTCTCCGCTGGACTTCAATTGTTTTGCCAGATTGAAGAGGAAGCTAAGAGGAACATACTACAATAATTGGGATGATTTTCAAAACACGCTGAAGTTAATCGTGACGGAACTTAACACGTCAGGTTCTATGACTGGCGTACAACAACTGCCTGAGCGATGGCAACGTGTAATAAATTCTGAAGGCTCGTACATTTAACTAATACATAATTTATTGTCATTTCGATCAATAAAGATTAACAATGAAAAAAATAAAATTGATGTGTTTGCTCGGGACAACCTAATATATTCAAGTGTAACTCAAACAATGAACCTGTTTAAGATCTTTTTAAACACTGATATATTAAGTGAGTAAATTTATCATAATTCAAATACATATACCTATTATTGTAAAAGATATCTTAACTCATTTAAGCTCATTCATATTTTTATTTGTTTATTTCTATAAAATTGTACAGAAAGACTCAGAATGTGATGGTTATATAAATAGTAGAAGAAAATTCTGATATTCTTCCTAGGATAACAGAAAAGGTCCCTATGATATATCTGTAATAGGCGATCGCATCGAACTGGTAAGTAGTAAGTATTACACACTACCAATTTATGTATCTACCAAGTTCGTATCTTTCTGTCCTATTTATATGTTCCATTACCACTTTGCTTTAGTGTGAACATGCTAGGACGATAATAAATTAGGAGAAATAAAATTAGTGATAATTTCTAAATAGTAAACATTTCAGTATTTAACATCAGGAACTTAAAAAAGAATGATTTAGGAAATTCATTCAGTAATCAATTCTTTTTAAAACTGAGAAGGCTATTTCATTTAGTAAAAAACTACCAACTTTTTTTAGTAAATGCATAAGTGATTAAATCACTACAAAAATACTACTCAAACACAACAATATGAAATACACGTTACTTTTGGTGTTATTATTATATTTTATTACTCACCTTCAAGGATTTAGGTTCGACATATTTGTATACTGTAATATTTCTACAATAATTAAAACTGATTACCCAAATACACAAACTAAAGTTAGACAATGGTTATATAACCGTTGTATAACATGGGTTATAAAACCGTAAATGTTATAAATTAGTTATAATAACGTTTCACGAACGTTTGACAAACGTTGTGATAACCGATTTTTCCCAGTTTTTTTACAACCGTGGTTATATTCTAGGTTAATTCTAACGTTAGATTAACGTTATAAGAAAACTTTAAACCAACGGTATTTTTAAATGTTAGATTAAAGTTTAATAACAACTTTAAATAACGTTATTTACTAACGCTAGATTAACGTTTAATTAGATCTTTAAACTATGGTTATCTTCTAATGTTACTCTAAGGTTTAAAAATAACCTTAAAGTAAAAGGGGTTATATATTAGTTATAATAACGTTTCATGAACATTTGACAAACGTTGTCATAACCGTTTTTGCCCAGTTTTCTTACAACCTTGGTTATTTTCTGGATTGTTTCTAACGTTAGAATAACGTTTAATAGTATTTTTTTACTATTAAATCCGACAATCTTATATTAAGAAAAGACAATTCCAATTTACCAGCTAAATTTATTTTAAATTCAAATATAAAAGTAACAATCTTTGGTACCAATTAGTTTTTACAAGTAACAAAAATACGTATTTCTTATACCATATACAATATATTTAATACATTAATTACGTATAAAGTTTTCTGAATTAAAAAAAAAATGTTTTATAATAAACAATGGAAAACATTTGTATTATAACGAATTGAAAAATTAGAGATATTTTTTAATAGAGATAGGAACATTTAATTAATTATTTATTAGTTTTTGAAATAAACTTAATATGTAATAATTTTATTTAATGTAATAATATCCGAAATCCTTTATTTTTAGCAATTTGTTGACTTGAAACTTCAAAGTAAATATATTCAATAAATATAATTTAATAACAGTTTAGTTATAATTTATACTGACTTTATTTAAAACTTCTACATTTTGTTCCAGAGAAATAAGAACATATAAATTTTAACATGTAAAAAAAATTGTTAGGACTAGAGTATGCTTATTTTTTATATATGAAATTTTTATGTAGTACCCATAGGACCATAGTATTTAATTTTAAAATAATATTTTTTGAAAACAAAAATATAACTGTAGAAAAAAAGTATAACTATAAAAAAATATAAAAATTTTTGCTAAATGTTACCTGCGTTGTTAAATAGTAAAGTTCTATGTTAATTTAACATTTACTTATAATTAATATAATTTTGCTGAAAAGCATTTAACGCTGTAGTTGGTATATAATGTTTTAAGGGCCAATCCCTAATTTCATCTTTAAGTGGTTTATCATCATTTTGCAACTTTCCAGATGAAATACTTGCAACCGCTTCATAATTTTTACTAACAAAACATTCAAAAGTATTTTTTAAATTTAGCAAAACATTAAACATGGCAACACTATTTTCATTTTGGAAAATATTATTATGAGTATTATTTTGAACAATCTCACTGGTTTATATTATCACTTAATACTGATTTGACTTTTTTTTTAATGTTCTACGGGTAATAATTTTATTTTTAAACAACGATTTTATTTTTTATAGATAATATATTTATATGTGGAAATTGCTTGCAATAAAACCAATCATTTATATATAACAGTTATAACGAAACTGACGCTAAATATATGGACGCGTGTGGTTCAGCACAACTTATGGTTTGAAATTAATTATAAAATGGTTATATTAGAAGCGTTGTTGTAAAATGATTATATTATAACGGTTAAATTAAAATATGCTGTAAAATGGTTCTATTGTAACCAGAAGTTTAAAATATGTTGCAAAATGGTTATATTATAACCAGAAGTTTAAAATACGTTGTATAATGGTTCAATGTAAGTAGAATTTCAAACTTTCAATTCAAATTTTTTAGGCTAACCTAAGATTAATGATACAAACAATTTAAAAAAATTATTCATACTTTTTATGTACATAAATAAAGAAATCCTTATTGTTGAATTTCGATAGCAAAAAAATAAAATCAAAAATTTGTTATAACAGTTTAAAATAAGATACAAGGCCGTTCTGGTATAACTTTCAGTTTATAATAACTATATTATAATCAGTTTCATGTAAAACGGTTGTACATAAACTTTAGCTGAAAACAAGTTAAAAAATTTCTATATTATAACTTAATTTAAAATAAAGTACAAAATGATTGTAATATAACTTTTAGTTTAGAACGGTTATATTGTAATTAGTAGTTTAATATGAATTACAAAACGGTTATATATAAACTTTAGTTAAAAATACGTTATAAAATTGTTATATCTTAAGCTTTAATTTACAATAAGTTATAAAATTGTTGTATTATACCTTTAAGTTTGGAATAGGTTATGAAGTTACAAGTTCCTCTTCAACTGAAAAATAACCAAATGTTGTGAATCAGTTCTTAAAACGCTGTTAAGAAACTTTTGTATACAGGTTACATTATAGTTTTAAATCAACGTTAAAAAAAACGATAGAAGTTAACTAATTTATTGTAAAGTTTAAGTCTAACTTATGATTAACCCTTCAATACCTACGAGGAATTTTCTAACCAATTTAAAACTAATTTATTATTATCGGCAAAAGTTAGTATCTAACCTCGGTTATAAGTTGTGTATCTGGCTAACTGATCTTTCGCTATGATGACGTTTAAGTCAGTCGAATATTATTAAAACAATAACATCAAACATTTGATTGTTGGAGAGAAGCTTTGTGCGTGTATGTTTTGTGTGTATAGCTCTCTCAGTGTATACGAATGTCACTGCTAGGCAACAAGAATGAAACAAAAATACAAACGTCTTGATCAACCCAACAAACTCCGCGTTAAATGTGCATGCATCATATAAACATTGCAGTATGTACATACATACATATCTATAGATATAGACGGTGTATCTGTGAGAAACGTTGCCGGGAAATTTTTTCAGCCTTTATTTTTAATAAAACGATAGTTTGAGAAAGTTTTAACCGTACAACAAAATCTTATACATACAAAATATAAGATAGTGTATAGAACCAATTTTATCAATTTCATACATACCTTCCCAATAACTTTATGTGAGCCTGACGTGCTACCGTATGAAAGTTTTATAAGACTTCTGGTATCTGTGCAGTTCAACAAAATGTACAGTTAGTTACAGCTATATAAGGAAATGATAAGAAAAACTTTGTCTATGGAAGTTTAATTTGTAAATTATGGCAAACGATGCTGAAATAGCGGTTTCCGTATGCATATATAAGTGCATAAACTTGTTTATTTAGCATATTTGAATGTTTGTGCGTTGTAGGTGTTCCCAATACTGATTTAACATTGATATGGAATGAGTCTTATGATGAAATTTTTGTTTGCTGTATTGGTAGAACAGAGTAATAGTTCGTATAATATACTAAGAGTTAAAATATTTTAATAAAAGTTCAGCTTATGATTTTTAAATTGAAATGGCACGCATCGTTGCAATTTTTAAAATAAAAACGATAATAAAATACAGAATGCTGTTCCAAAATCTGTTCTATTCCCACAACATGATGTTCAGGAATGCAACAATGATGCAGTTTACTATGGTTAACATAACTCTCAGTCGAAAGTTCTAACACATTTTTTAGTTTAGTCCAAAGCTTCTAATGTGCTATTCTAAAATTTTATCATCATTTCTAATTTATTTTATTTACTCATTAAAGTTAATTCAGGAGTAAATCGAATTTTATTGTTCAAAACCAAGCTAGTTGTGAGGTTCGAAACGACACTTCTTTGGGTTGTAGTCCATAGCACTATTCATTTTTCGATTACTCCTTCGATTTGAAGATACACAAGTTGCCGAAAATTTATCTTGGCTTTAAAATAGATTAAAAAAAAAAATAGTACAATTTGTCAAATATTATAAAAATAAAACCAATAAGATACATAGAGGTCACATACCGTGATAGTACAAGTCTCAATCAGTGTTTCTTAAACATTTTTCATTCATGACATGTATTCGGGCGACGACCCCAAATAAACCATTTATTATTTTCTTGAACATCTAAAGATCTAAACTATAAATATACATGGTACAAGTGCTGTGAGGACATCAGAAGCTTGGCAGATAAGAACATTTTAAAAATAATTAGAGTAATGTATTTAAAATTGCCGAAAATTTGAAATTCTACATCGACGTTTCACTTCACTTTCACGTATACAGCGTAATAACCTCTACAATATTCCTGATGAACTTACTTCAGTATATAATAACTGCATGAAAACTGAGTCATCTTAATCCAAAATTCACAGTATAATTAATAATAATAAACAATGCGGTTGTATCTTGAAAATGGTGAAGGCGCTGGGAACATAAACATACACAGAATGTAAAACTCCGGTTGGAGAATTAAGAATCGTCTTATTGACAATGAAAATCACAGACCAATATATCTTTTCGGAATCTTAATCTTAATCTTAATAGTATTATAAATGTGAATGTTTGGATGTTTGGATGTTTGTTGCTCAATCACGCCAAAGCGGCTGAACTGATTTTGATAAAATTTTACGTACACACTCCTTATACACTGACTTAACGCATAGGTTAAATTTTATCCTGGTTTCAAGTTCCTGAGGGATGCAAAACCAATTATTTAAACACGCCCCAAAAAATTAAACTCAATTCGATGAAATTTGGTATACAGATACTATTTATCCTGAGTTAACACATAGGTAAGTCTTATCCAGGTTAAAGGCTCCTGTGGGATGACTGAACCGAATTCGATGAAATATAGGGACACTATTTACTATGGGCGCATGCATGTAGCAAAAATTTTAATAAGACATAGGGTAATTTTATCCCGATTGAAGGTTTCCAAACGACAAAAAAGAAATTATTTAATCCTGTCCAAATAATTAAATCGAATTCAAATAAATTTGGTACACCGACACGACTAACCCTGAGTTAACGCATAGGCTAATTTTATCCTGATTAAAGGTTTCTGTGAAAAAACTGAACCGAATTTGATGCAATTTAATATACTGTCACTATTTACTATGAACACATATAGTAACAATTTTAATAACACATCGGATAGTTTTATTTCGACTGAAGGTTCCCGGGGGGGATACAAAATAAGGGGAGGTGATCTAATTCAATGCGGGCAAAGCCGTGGGTTACAGTTAGTATTTAATGTTTAATAATAATGTTTATTTTTGGAAAGGTACTATATTATTCACCTCTCAAAACTGACATGTGTAAAAATTATATTTTTGTAATTTTCGTGCGGTATTGTGTGTTAAACTATTTTAGTAATTTAAAATAATATTATTGCACTTGACCCAGTTATAAATGTAACACTTCTTCTTACAATAAGATAATAAAATAATAATAACTATAATACATGGTATAATCATAAATTGGATCATACTATTATTATTATTACTAGACAGAATCACTTATAAATTATTACTGTAACAGACATTACATACTTTAGTGAGTAATAAGTAATAACTAAAATGCACAAGGTATAATTTGATTTTAAGAAAATTAATACAAGTATTCATTCATTGATGTTTCTGTATCAATCTTAAAGTGTTAAATTGTTTAAGAATTTTTATATATTTGATATATTTTTTTGATTCGATTGATAGGTTTAATTTAAATCGAAGTCTACAACACAGGGCCGTTCCAAACCCAAAATTCGTAAAAACTAGTCGATAGAGGAATGGATTTTTGATGCTACTTGTATTAATGAAAAATTGTATTAATGAAAAACGGCGTCCAAATGCTTCCAATGAAGGCATGAAAAACAAAAATGAATTTATGTAAACCTAGCAACCTCCCAAACTAAGAAAATGTCTATTGTAATTTAAAGTTTCATAAATTACATGTGTCTAAATTGTTTTACGGTTCCAATGACCTTTGGAAGGAATTATAAGTTCTTCTTTAAGAAGACTAATTTTGGTTCCAGTAGCTTTTATTCTATTTTCACCATTGTTAAAATTTTTTTTCTTTTTCTATTTAGCCGAAAAATCTTAAAAAAGTCAATTGCTATTACCCTCGCGGTTGAATCGGTAGATACGAATTGGGAATTAACAGAAAATTTGCTTATAGCTATCAAATTTGTTTGTTAAATAATGTTACTAGTTGATCAACTAATATTTTTGGAAGGAAAATGAAATCGAAACAAAAGTATTATAAATTAAAAAATAAATTATAATAATAAATTCTATAATAAATCTAAAAAATATATAAGTATGTACTATAACGTATTTTTCAGACTTAGTACATCAATTAGACTTAGTTACCTCTCATTTGTGTCTATTTCATTAAAAAATTAGCGTTTAGATAATTCCACTGAAAATATAAAAAATAGAAGACCCACTAAGAGTCATAAGTACCATAAATTACATCTTTACTTTGTAGAAATATACAAAATCATATCAATGATGAAAACGCTTAAGAAGTGTGTAAGATAAATAAATAAAACCGAAATTGATAGTTTCATTACAAATGAATTGTCTTTAATAATATCAAAATAAGTATAATGATTTAACGAAATGTATTTCAGGTTTAGTATTCACAGATGTGCATACTTACATCTGTTTCAAAACTTACTTCCATGAAATTTTGACTGCTATTTTTCCTTGGAGGAGTAGTTTTGCGTTAGTGTGAATTTTTTATATTTAAATTAGTAGTCTTATTGGTCAAAATCAGGTAAGGAAAAGCACAGCCTTGTACAGAATTTTTTGTCAATGTTAGACAATTTAAAGCTTATATGGCTATTACAAAAGTTAAATTGATAAAAGTGTAAAAAGCTATAAAATCCGCGATGTACATTTAATATACCTAATATTTTTTGGAAACACTTCTAGATCTAAGATTTTATATATGCGGTAGAAGCGCTGGGAAATTATATTTGTATAGAAGTTTCAGGTGACACAGAAGTAAAAACAAAATATAAAGTATGATAATACACAAATTTCTTTTTTAACAAACTGTTATTACTCAATTACAAAAGTTGAACATCTAAGCAAATGTGTGTGTGTGTGTGTTTATTTTATTTTATATTTATTTTAAATATTTTTATGTTAAATTACCTTAAAAAATTTAAAAGATAACTATTTTTCACCAACTGTATCCAATTAGTAGACAATTTCAAAAATATAAAAGCGCCCTTAAATAAAAATTAACTTCCTTACCTGAGAAAATTCTTAACACTCATCATTGTTGTAATGTTGGTCAAATGCCGCATAACTGAATACCAAACCGGTATTCAACAATCACACAAATAATTAGTCAAAGATTAAAAAAAAACCGGGTGCGAAAAAAGTCACCAACAATTTCAAACACTTCAATCAAATTACAGCAGTGTGTGTCAAATGCAAGAAAAAGCAAAAATTATTATTATCGCACCTGACTGAACAGTAAACGCAAAAAAAAACTTGATATACAATTATTTCAATTATCAATTTAACAAATTACAAAACAATTGTAAATATTCTTTTATCAAATCGCAAAGCCGCGTTCTCCTCGTTCGTGCAAAATTATTTCAAACGTTCAAACAAACACAAACAAAATTGTCGGAATTCGTCCGACGAGACGTTTACTGGCAGAAAGAATATAGCAGAAGAAGAACAAGAGGCACACGTTTTCGTCTCTTATTATAAAGTGCACGTTAACGTCTACTTCGCTTCGTTGTATTATTATAACTGCGCGCCGTTGTACGATCGACTCGACAGCGTAAGCATGAATGACAGTAAAACCATACATACACTTAGAGTTTACCAGACTGAATTGTATGTATGTACATGTACAGTAACCATCCCAATACCATCCATACATACCATCAACCAAAAAACGTATACAAACACATACATAGGTCCAATATCACATACATTATATATATATATATATATATATATATATATATATATATATATATATATATATATATATATATATATATATATATACACTTTATTCCATGTCTCAAAGTATATTTACTTATATGTAGTTGTAATAATATCTCCTCCCACTTATATAAATGTAACTGTATTTATACACTACATTATATAAAATTATTAACAAACCACTCGTAACCCACAGGCCAAAGGGAAAGAAATAAGTAAAAAATTACAATCAATCCTGTAGGACCAAGTCTGCGATATTAAAAATAGTTTATAATTAACCTTCTGGAAGTGTAACGTGGTAGATTTTCCTTTAATTACATTATGTATATTAGGCGGAAATGGTATATACAAAGGAAAAACTTGAAGTTCTCAGATTAAATGCTACGTGACGGAAATCTTGAAGTATCTGTGAAAGACGCTGTCGTTCTCCTCTTAATTTTTAATTAATCTTAACCATTTTTGGCTAAACAAAGTTTTCTTTTAATATCTTGTAGATTATTTCTAGCACAGGTAGACAAAACTAGTTAAGTCCAAAATTTCAACTTGACAGTAGAGAGTAAAAACTAAAATGAAATGCAGGCAACATCAGTTTATTTGCATTATCTACGTTTAGATGACATTTTGTAAATTTTTTTAAATTGATTACTTTCTTAACATGTAACACAGTAAATCATAAAAAATTAACTTTAAGTAGTGATGGGCAAATGCAAGACCAAGACCAAGACTGCCAAGTCTTGGTCTTGGTCTTGTTCTTGCATTAAGAATCTTGGTCTTGGTCTTGGTGGAGAAGTTTGAGTCTTGGTCTTGCAAAATGCAGTCTTGGTATTGCTAAAAAATCCTGCACTATCTTGCATTTTTTTATTACCGAATTTTTTCCTTCTAAAATCAGAATTGTCTCTCTTTACGGTATTAATTATACTTTCAAACTATTTAAATAGTTTAGCAAGAGTCTTGCTTTTTTCTTGCTTTTGTCTTGGTCTTGCTCACTTGAGTCTTGGTATTGGTCTTGCAGCCATACTTATAGTCTTGGTCTTGGTCTTGCTCTTGGTATACATAGTCTTGTCTTGGTCTTGGTCTTGCAAAAAATGCAAGACCAAGACAAGACTGCAAGACCAAGACTAATTTTGCTCATCACTAACTTTAAGCCTTAAATTAAAATTTTTAAGACATTTTTATGGACTTAACATATAAAAGACAACAATAGATTTCATTTTTAAAACCATTTGTGGACTTAACCAGTTTTAGCGGGTAGCTGTTGCCATAAAAATACATTTCTAATTTAATTAAACTATGTACTTATTTATTATTTTATTAAGAATTTTAAGACCTTAACTTCTTTTGTTAGTTTCCGAGGAGAATTTTTTTATAACAAGTGCATAAAAAATGATGTTCGGGATGGAACTGACTTTTGTGCCCTTCTGGAAATATATGAGATTGGTCCTTATTATAAAATAAAAATCAAAAAATCAAAAATGGACTTAACTACTTTTGTCTACCTGCGCTAGATTTAAGCATAAATAAAAACTACCAAGTTAAGGGCTGTACTTAAAATTTTCTGGTTAGCACTTCAAGAAGCGAAAGTAATAATTATAGGACACTCAAATCACTTTTATGACAATGGTTTACCATTGCCTGCTCTAAATTTGTTGCAGTGTCCAAGTGTCAACGACTTTTTAAGTTTAGTGCCTTTATTTTTGAATTCTATTCAGTATTTTATTGAAATTAAACTACTTTCCTGCTTTGTAAAATTTATTTTGAAATAAAAATGAAGTAATTTATGTGAGATTTGGGAATTCTAGGAAATTGCTTTTTGAGTTATTTATTTTTATAAGTATTTGCCCAGAAGTAATTGAGATTGAGTGCCATATTGTGAGTGCCGTTTTTGTCATTAATAAGTATATATCATTATTTATTTTAATAAATTAAATACAGTCTGTTACATAAAAGCGTCCGCTGGACTGTTTCAAGAGAAAACACTTAGGAAGCCCCACTACTGTACCATTCGTTGAAGGGTACAGATAGACTACTACGCTTTGTGCTTGAGAGGCCACTATTACTTTGTATCACGATAAGAAAACAACATTTCCAAAATGATTGCGTCATATGCAAAATGTTTTGAGGCAATGTTCTTGTGTATTCATAGTAAAGGACTTAAATTGACTTATAAAGCTGCTGTTAAATATATGCACAAGACTTTGTATGGAAATGGGTGTTGCGATATAATGGTCAGAAAAGCGTCAACAATGTTCCCGAGAAAGAAAAAACGCGAGGGTCTTCTGAAAAAGAAGATAAAATTATTTTCAAGTTATTTCAACGAAAGCCTTTTTTAACACTGCGACAAGGACAAAAGTTATTGGTTGAAAAGGAAGTTAATATTAGTCTAACCACAAATTCTAGACAATAATGAAGTCTGGACAACTTACTAATTGTAAGTAAATGCGTAATAGTGCTTTTAGTGTACTTTAAATAGAATTATTCATTTCTAAGAAATAATAATTTTTCTTTTAAATATGGAGATGACACTCTTGTGTGACAGACTGTAAGATGAATACCGATGCCAAACAAACAATCGGTATTTGAATTCAACACCAACTTCCCATCAGCAGTTGCTTGTTTAACATTTACGAAATTGAAAAAAAACCGAATGGACTTCATCTAATTATCGGAAAAATAGTGGAGAAATTAAAAAAGTCGTTCAATAAATTCCTGCAATTTAAGAAAATTGCGAATAGGACTATTAAGGTATCTTTCTATTAAGAGAATGAATTATTTTTTATATTACCATAATTGCTTTCCACTTCAAATGAGCACCACTTTTTGTACCGAAATGTATGTAATAGGAAATTTTTCGAACGACAGACGCTGGCTACTAAGCGACGATCGTAACGTAACGCGTTAGAGAAATCGACGCGTATATATATATATATATATATATATATATATATATATATATATATATATATATATATATATATATATATATATATATATATATATATATAACCGCTGAACATGGCAAAATCGTTCGTCTACTATAAATACTATAGCTTTGTTCCAACAAACGAAAATATCGTACATTGTACGGTTATAGCATGCGCATAATGAAGTTAGCGTTCCAACAAGTTATAGTACATATTTATGTACCAATTTTAACTTCCGGTTTATGTTCCAACATAAATGCTGATTAGTACATGAACTGATTCATGTATGGTCAAATTAGTCGGCAGTCAAGAGCATGTATCGAAATGTGAACTACTTGTTACACCTGCGCAATAGATAATTTTACTGAATTTTTTGGAAACTGATTGATTTACCGTTTTTTTTCTTTTTTTTTTAATAAAATAAGATAAGACTGTTAATTATAAAATAAAGACTGTTGTTTTGAAATATTTTTAACTGCTTTCTTTTGAAATCAGTATGAACGAGTTAGATAATGATGATTTTTTCGTTTCTGAATCTAGTGAAGATGAAGATTTAGAATTTTTAATGAACACATCAGTAAAAAAAAAATGTAAATTATTTAGGTAATAATTTATTCAATATCTTTATTCATTATGAAACTATTTAAAGACACATATTATTTTTTATTTATAAATAGTACCCCAATATGACGAATACATTTGAAGTCATTTCTTTCATATAAACTGGACTGATTTTCTTCTTGAGCTTCAATAGATATATTCTGTTCATTTTGTAATATAAGAAATTCATTTAATTCTAAAAAATAATCGTTTACAAATAAATACTCAGTACCCATATGAATACAACGGGATTAACAATGATTTAAAATTATTTTTTATATTATTACCTGCTGTCATTTTTGGTTTATAAATTAATTTTTTTTGTTTAATTTCGTTAATTTATGGTATTTTTCTTTTTTTAGTATAATTTTTTTTTTTATATTTATACGTGTTTTATATAATTACGAGTTTTTACTTTTATTAACTTTACGCGCCTTCTTTTTGAGTTTGTCATACAAAAAACCGTTTCAGTAATCAGTTCACGTACTAGTACATTTTAAAACATGCGCACAAATGTCATTCATGAACTAATCCAAGCATGGTACATACCAGTACATGTACCGTACAAAAATTGTTTGTTGGAACAAAGCTTATGTTGTTCACTATATTAGTACCCCGTAAACTAAATTGTCGGTGGATGTCTGTGCATTCGTTTGGGTGCTACGTGCCATGAGCACGTTCGTTCTCTAGTTTCGTTTGCTTCTCGCTAACAAAACACCGAACATGCCGAACATACGAAGACGGAAAAAAACATCATCTCACTTTTTCGGGGGTTGAGCCACAGCGCTGTGTGTACATTTGCTGTAGACAGTTATTTTGTATTTCAATTCTTGGCTATAGTTCTTCATACATAATCCACCTTTAAATGTTTAGTGAAGACTTGGAGATAGTAAATGCCTGAATGAAATACATATACACATGCATTTGCTATCTTTAAAAACTTCGTGTTCCTTTTTTGTGGTTTTATTTCTACGTTTGTATATGTAATAATATATTACGTGTCTTCAAGAAGAAGGAGTGAATCATTGTCAATTGTATCGTTATACTTTTTCTCGGCGAGATTATCGTTTACAAAAGAAAAATTTACACGTGTGGAAAAATAAATCATACTATAATACGATCATGACGAATGTAATTTTTATTGGAAAATCTTTTTCAATAAAATGATAGAAACTCTATTCTATCGGATTAAATATTTTTCTTTCTTCAATTTGTAATTGTTTCATTTTATTTTCTGGTATTATGTAAAAATATATAAGTATATATAGAATATTCAGAAATGTCAAGGGCAGTGGTCATAAGGGCAAAACAAGTTTCATTCTACTAATTAAGTTTTGCTAGTCAGTATGTACCGATAAAGTTTTCTGATTAATTATGAAAAACTTATTAAATATCACCTCTAAAAAAAGAACTTAATTTAAATTCTGACTATCTAAAATATAATGCTTCCGTGACTACTAAAGTATTAGATAAATATGAAAATTATTTTCCCTCCGAAATAAAAATTTTGGTTTCGTGTATGTTTGAATCCGAATTTGTGCGATTTAGTTCTTAAAGGGCCCCTACGAATTTCAACGCAATTGGAGTAAAGGAAGCCACAGCGCTACCACAAAATCCTATTAAATGGCGAGATCGAACTTATTTATAATCCCATTTCTACTCACATTAGTGTTTAAAAACAAAATATGCCTATATATATAAAAAAAAAAATAAAAAAAAAACAACACGTTTTTAGGTCATATGTTTGCTCTTACGTGCGGTAAAACATATAGCGGGAAAGCAGGCATACAACTGAGAATTTTTCGCATCGCATTGTCATCCATTTCTGGTCTGTGTCTAAAATTTCAAGTCTCTAGCTCATCAGGAAGTTATATTAAAATTGATTACAAAATTTGTAACTTGTGAACCCTCCAAAGCGAGTTGAGAACGTCTTAAAATAGGTGTCAGCAACAAGTATTTAAATGATATATTATACTGATAGTACATGGTGGAAACCGTGTAATTTAATTTAGAGTATATTTCTCGCCAAAAACTGATTAATTGACTGGCAGTATGCTAACTTTTCACTAATTGTGCTTATTCTTAATATTGTACGGAATCCTAGATGAACTTGTCTTTTACAGAAATATATAATTTTTTAAAATGTGGTTAATTAATTACTAGCAATTACCTACAATAAAAAATTTGATTAATTGTGTATTTTGATGACATTTGTATTTTACATTAGGCTTTCTAATATTTACTGAAATACTGAATCATAATTCATTTTGAAGAATAGTAGCAAACTCACCCTCAATTTTTCAAAACGCTATATTTAAGTCACAACTTTTCCAAATTCTTTTTACGTGTCTCAAGATAAACTTTTCAAACTAACGCCTAAAAGGACTTCAGGATTATTTTGTAACTTCATTCTTTTCTGTAGGTACTTTATTTACGAAGTCAATTAAAATAGGGCACATTTTATACGTGCATAACCTCTTATAAATTACAAAATACATATTTGATAACATTTATGTTTTTTGTGGTTCCCATGGTCATTTAATAACATAACAGTTATCTTTATTTCAATTTAAATAATTTAGTCCGGTTTTAATGTTATTTGCCTATTTTGTTTATTTAACACAATTTAATCTTCGCAAACCTACAATAACCTCAAAACAACCTCAAGAAGTAATAAAGACTACTGAAAATATTTTTAAGTGTGCTTCACACGACCGTACAATATTCCGATATGTAAAAAAAACCCACATAGGAGAAAAAGATACCGCAAAAATGGCTACGTGTCAGCCTACAAGTCATTCTAAATATTTACATGTTATATATTGTGGATATGGGTGGTCCTTGTGGATTTTTGCATTGATTAATAACAGTATTGAACTGCAGTGAATGAATAATTTTCAACCAAAATCTCAGACATACATATGGTTTTTTTGTTTCAGATTTGCTGGGTTCCTTTTTGAATGATTTTTGTTTATAATGTTGGTTAATTGTTGCTATAGGTTTTATTAAACATACATATACAATGTGCAGGTAATGGACTGGATTTTGATGTCTGTCCGTAGCAGTTGGTGGTCTTAAGAAAATATGTTTATCATATCTTATACGTGTATGTTGCATATAATATTATGTAAATCAGAAACAGGAATCGATAAGCGATAGATTACGTATGTATATACTATTTGAACGTATAATAGTTTTCATCTAAATTGAAAGTCTGTTTTATCTGTTACCGACAGTATACATACATTGTTACGTTATACATACATTTTAGTCAATTTTCAACTGGAAAATGCAGCTATTATAGCCACTTTTCGTGGTAAGACTTGATCCCAGACGGGATCAGTCTGCCATAACATCATAGAGTGATAGGTATAGTTATAGGGCCCTTCAGACCCAGAAGTTTCAAAACAAAACTATACATTATTTTCATTAAACACTGTAAGGAGATCTAACGCTAAGTTAGCAAACGTTGCAGTTTTATGAATTCCTGTTGGTTTTCGGAATTTAGATATCAAAGTTCAAGTGGTAAACATATTTCTAGAATTTTTTTAATTCAAAAGTAAAATTATATCGTAAGAAAGTTTTCCGTTTTAAATGACAACTACTATAAGCATTATCTGTTTCTATCCATTTGAAGTGTAAGAAATAGTTTAATATTTAACTCATACTGACGGTATCTTTTCAAAATATTTTTTTCTTTTCTATATCATTCATCGCATTATAGACGAATCTTTACGTATTGATAAACAAGATTTATATAAGTGTTAATTAAATATATTCTTGACTATTTAAAAACCGAATTGCATCTAATATTTTTCAAGAATCATGTATTCATGTTAAAATACTGACAAGTAACAACCAATTCCAAGTTGTTAAATATGCATATTAAATTTCTGATGAAAAATACCGTAAACTGGAATTACTTTGATACCGGATGTTTTAAGAGTTGTTTTACATTACGTTTCTATTGTACTTAAACAAAGATTGAATTTGCTGCATCACCTGTAAGCAAGGGGTTTACGTATGTGCAACAAGAGATTTCAAAATTCCTCCTAAACGACTCGAAGTGACTGTAATTTTAATAGATTTTGTTGATTTTTAAGTATGGGGATTGTGATAAAATTGTCCAGTAACTAAGATAGACAAGTATTAAATGTTGACCGAATATTTGTTACTACTACAAGCAGCTTTTTTTTTTAAAATTAATTTTATATAAGTGAAAAAAGGAATTGTTGTGAAATTTTGAAGATTTTGAAGTGCCAAATAATCCTATATTCGTTGTTACTTTGACATTTAAAAAAATAAAAATATATGTTTTTGGCGAGGGTCCAAAAGTGCTCTGCTCCAATAAAACTTGCAGCCAAGAGCCAAACTCACTTTGAAGACATTAAATTGTCCGAAAAATCTTCAAGACTATGTTAAATGAATCTCACAATTAGTTGACGGTATAATTATGATTTTGCCAATTTTGCCAAAGTTTGTGACATCTGTTTCGGTATATAACCATCTTTAATTTTGTTTAAATTAAAATTTTTAAAACAATTTAATAACAGTTACAGCGTCAGATTTTAGTAAATAGGTGTAGGTATTTAACCGGTGTGAACCTGGCGCCCGACTTTCGAAAATTTAAAAATAAATAATACAGCTCGTTTGTACTTCGTTTGTACCCGTTTGTACCGCATTTTATTTTGTTTGTACCTCGAAGGGTAAACACCTAGAAAAAATTTAAAAAATGACCAGCGCCCAACTTTTAGACATTTTAATTTTATTAGTGTCATTCGACAGGGGTTCGTTTGTACCCGTTTGTACCTTTTTTCTTTTCGTTTGTACCTCAAAGGGTTCGGAGATACATGACATTCGAAACATTCTAGGTCGCATTAAGTTTGTGTTTTTAGAGACATTGAAAATATGACGACGGCATTTAAGAGAGCTCTATTTCCACACGTTTGTACCTTTTTTCTTTTCGTTTGTACCTCAAAGGGTTCGGAGATACATCGTATTCGAAACATTCTAGGTCGAATTAAATTTGTATTTTTAGAGACATTGAAAATATGAAGACGGAATTTTATAGAGGTTCGTTTGTACACGTTTGTACCTTTTTTCTTTTCGTTTGTACCTCAAAGGGTTCGGAGATACATGTTATTCGAAACATTCTAGGTCGAATTAAATTTGTGTTTTTAGAGACATTGAAAATATGACGACGGCATTTAAGAGAGCTTCATTTCCACACGTTTGTACCTTTTTTCTTTTCGTTTGGACCTCAAAGGGTTCGGAGATACATGTTCTTCGAAACATTCTAGGTCGAATTAAATTTGTGTTTTTAGAGACTTTGAAAATATGAAGACGGCATTTTATAGAGGTTCGTTTTTACACGTTTGTACCTTTTCTTTTTTCGTTTGTACCTCAAAGGGTTCGGAGATACATCGTATTCGAAACATTCTAGGTCGAATTAAATTTGTGTTTTTAGAGACATTGAAAATATGAAGATGGCATTTTATAGAGGTTCGTTTGTACACGTTTGTAGAACGAAAAGAAAAAAGGTACAAACGTGTACAAACGAACCTCTATAAAATGCCGTCTTCATATTTTCAATGTCTCTAAAAATACAAATTTAATTCGAGGTACAAACAAAATAAAATGCGGTACAAACGGGTACAAACGAAGTACAAACGAGCTGTATTATTTATTTTTAAATTTTCGAAAGTCGGGCGCCCGGTTCACACCGGTAGGTATTTAATACACTTTCTGTATGGTGATTAAACTGTTTCTCTTTAAATGGTTTAAACATTTTTTTATTTGGTATGGGAATCTAAATTTTTAGCTGACTGCCTTAGACTAGTAACATTTGAAGCTCAATAGATAATCATTTTTTATCTAAAATTTATCTAAAATAGAATACTTTATAAAATGGGGCAACGTCTATAATTTTAATATCAATAATGACGTAAAAATTAAATCTCTGCGTACGCGCAGTTTACATAAATCATCATGGACTTCAGTAAGAAATAAATAAATATATATATATATATATATATATATATATATATATATATATATATATATAGGCAAAACAGATTTTGTGCCAGCAACAAAATTTTGAAAATGATGTAACACCTTAACTTAAAAAATATAGTTACAGATATATGGACATAAAATATAATTGAATCAAAATTACTTAAATTAGTTATTCAAAATAAATGTTTTAGTAAATTTTGTATCACGAATTTTGCGTTTCTACATTAACTAAAAATAAATTTTGAGCAGATTTAAAAATATTTGGGTTCAGACACTTCATTATTCATTTTGAACTGCTATAACGTAATAAATTTATATCCTATATGAATTTCAAATTATTAACTCGAATTGTCCCTTTTGAATCATTATATGTATACTCAATTTATATTGTTTAATGTTTATTATTATTTTTAAATACATACGTATATAGTTAATTGAATTTCATTATTTAACTGTAGCAAACGAATCAGATAATAAAAAACAATAGCAACCCTTTAATCAAAATAATTTCATTCAAATTAAAAAAGTCGCTCCAGTATTACACAACGCGTATCCATAATATGTATAATGGATATGAATTATTAAAATAAAAGGATGTTTTGTTGACAGTAGCATTCAGATAAATATTTTGCAGTATACGTATATATTTTTGAAAAACACAGTCTTTTAATGTAGCGGATTTTAAATGAAAATTATAGTATTGGAAAATTAGAGGATACGTTAGTATCTTTTTTTTACAAGTGCATTCCCGTTTCAAATATTAAATTTATTAATTAACAATTTTAAAAAGCGGTACCTAGAGACTAAAAATTGAGTCTAAATTAAAAATGGTTTGTCGTCATTAAGAAATGAAGAAAAAATAGACGTATAACATTAAGTTGCTATAGTTACTTTAATACATAAAATATAACAAAGAGAAAAAAAAACAAAACAAAACTATTAGTACGTCTAATTTTGTTTTATTTGTTGCATTTGTTTGATAACGTTAGAGGTTTTTTAGTTGATTTGACTTATACAAAAAGTGTAATTTTAATCAACTTTATGACAGAGGAAAAACAACAGAATATTTTTTCTTTACATTGAATACCACACCTATCATTTTTTTAGAAATCGCCACTGCTACTCTTCATTCAAATATTATATTATTATGTTGACATGGGTGTGTCGCTCGTGTAATTAAACTGTTTCGTTAATGAAAATGATTTTCAGTTCTTTTTATCACGTTATTGATGTGTGCGTATATTTGTGGTGATTCATATACCTATAAGTATCTAAATATATTTCAATAATTCACTATTATCTTTGTTGAACAAAAAGAACGGTTTTGCGGTTTTAAAATATTTCTAAATTCACGTACTTTTTGGTCATCATATTGATTATTTTCAAATTATTCAAAAATTATTTATTTCTAAGAATGTAAGTAATCAGTATGTAGGTAATGGCTATTTAGAAATGGAGAAATTCTTGGATATTATGAGTATATGCGGTAAATTTTCTGCATTGTTTTGTCTGTCGATTTGATTGTTACATATCAGTGGCTCACAAAACAAATCAATTAGATAGGTTCACTTTTCTATATCTTCCAAATTCAAGCATCAAACTGCCTAATAAAGCCCTTAGTACTTATTAGTCGAATTTTCATCGAATATGTACACCATTTAACTGTATCAGAAATCACGTGTGTGGAGTTAGCTCCGCACTTTTGGAAATTTATATTTGCTATATTGTGCTGTGTTTGTGCCAATTTGTGCCGCACATGGCATTATGGCAACTCGAAATTACCAAAGACTTAGAAGTATCTAAACAAAAAACAAATTTTTTGCTAGCCCCGCATTTTATAATTTTAAACTTTTTTAGTTGTGCTGCTTTGTGATACGCTTGTTCCGTATTATGCCGCTAACGGAAACTCAAAATAAGCAAGGACTTAAGTAAGAAAATTAAAATCCAATTTTTAGCCAGTTTTCTACAATATATCCAAAATTCAGCTTCCTAATACGTTGATTTGGAGGGGATAGACCTTCGTTATTGTGTACAAATGACCAAAATATTTATGTAATATATGTACATATTTCTAAAATATTTACACAAGTCTTATGTTATTTACATATAAACATTGTAAGAAACGTAATAATTTAAAGAATTTGGTAGACTTTGTTTATGGAACTTGATTTCAAAAACGAGTTTTTAAAAGCCAAGTTTTAGATCTACTTCTGAAAAATTATTGTGGGAATAGTTTATTTCTGAAACACAAGGGATTCTAAATTGACTAGTTTTTAAAACAAAACGGTGTAAATTTTGTTGCTGAAAATAACAGCAATACAAACTTGTTTAATTCGATATTTGACAGTTTTTCAAAAAGTGTTTTAAGCTATTTGTATGAATCTAATAATATAAAATATAATTTTTTTTTTAAAAAAGATTGTTGATAATACTCGAAAAATTTCTTTTTAGTGTTCCGTACCAAAAGAGGCAAAACGAGACACTTATGCAATCACTTCGGTTTCTGTCCGAGTGTCACAGGCAATTTCATCTGAATCTACTCAACGCGAAAATCTGAAACTTAACTAAAGTTGAATTTCGATTCTGGTAGTTAATTTTAGGGGATAATCTGGAAAGTAAAAACAAAACTTTTTGCCAAGAACACCGAGTAAGGTATCAAATGAAAGCTTATTAAAGTACGATTTCAGTAATATATATATATATATATATATATATATATATATATATATATATATATATATATATATATATATATATATATATATATATATATATATAACTACATACTTTTGTCCATTTTTTTGTTTCTTGTTTTTTAGGAAAAATAAAAATTGTTGTCCCCGGCCTTCATTACCAAAAGGTTGTTCAGAAAAATCTGAAGAAATTCACGAACATTAAGAATGAAATGTAGACTGAACGAAAATTATCAGAAAATTAACAGAACTGAATTTCTTTGCACAATTTCCTTGGTATGTAAAATAATAAAAAGTTGATATACATAGTACATTTACTTCATTTAGTAAATATCACTGTTCATTTCTGATAAACGTAAGCAGACGTAAAATTTATTAGAAAAAATATTTCATCCACTTTCATATTCCTTTACAAAAAAATTATAAAATCAACTGATTGTACAGGACACTGTTAGCTCAAGTATAACTTGCATTTGACGACTTTTTTTTTTTTAAATTAGTTCAAAAACTGCCTCTAAAACATATCTTTTTTCAAATTTAAAAATAACGTTATGTCTCCATATAATCCAGTCAAACTGTATTTTTTTAGGGAAAGTTTTGGGGTAGTTTTGATTTCATCCATTATGTATGTTTTTTGGGGTGCTGAATCCGAATCTGAGGTTTGCTAACAAAATTTCGTGACGCAACATTGCAAAAAATGCAAAAAATATAAATAATTCTATTTTTTTGACGGTTTTATTATTATTATTATTATTATTATTATTATTATTATTATTATTATTATTATTATTATTATTATTATTATTATTATTATCGTGAAAGATTAACGAAAAACACGACTGCACTTCAAAAACCCCCAGGCGGAGGGAAAAGTGTCCGTGCAGCGTACCAGGTCAGGTACTTTTAGGTCAGGTACGTAATGTCCGTCATACAGCATCCCCTTCCTGGTCTTCCCTACCTAATAAATCCCCGAACCTCGCTGCAAAACCATGGCAGTGGGAGATTCGAGGGCAGGTCCAATGGATGTTCGAGGACCCGCTCTAAACGGGGCATGGGCGTTCAAAGGTGTTCATGAACTCCCGGAGAAAGTCGTCTCGTGCGACCGGAGCGTGCGGAGCGTCCCGATAATAACTGCTTTTTGCATTGACGCCGCTAATATGTTGGCGTGAGATCTACAAGCCGGAATGATGTTAAGATTGCGCACAAAGGAGTTATGCATACCCCCCAGACATCCGATTATAAGTACGACCAAGCGGATAGTATAGCCCGGGTACAGTTGTCGCAGTTCATGTATTAGATCTTGATATTTAATTCTTTTTTGCTCCTCCTTTTCGACTATGTTAGTTTCCGCCGGAGCAGAGAACTCGATAACATACATAGTCTGAGATGTTAAATCTTGGAGCACAACATCAGGCTTATTGGCGTTCAATTGCCTGGTAGTTGCAACCGGCATATTCCAAAAGATCTTGCACTTTTGGTTGGCAACAAAGGATTCTACTTCCGCAGGATCGTAGGGCAAGACTGGTGTTTTGTCAACTTCGTAATGATGACGAAGATAAAAGTAGAGCACACGCAACGCTGCATTATGGCGATGGATATAGGTGGATTTAGCATAATAAGAACAACCTGAAGTCAGGTGCATTAAGGTTTCCGGGTATGCTTTGCTTTATTACCCCTTTATTACCCATCACATATTTTTGGTGTGTTAAAGTGTTCCACACTCCATCTTGAGCTGCCATGATAAAGCCCTCCGTTTCCGATTTAAGTCCATTAGCTCTCAAGAAAGCCCAAGTGAGTTCGCTCGAAAGGCCAAGGTTGTCAAGATGACGGTAGAACATACCCTGGTGAACTTTGTCGCGATGTTTATTGAGCAGATGTTGTTGCTCGGCTCTCTTGATTGCCGACTTTTGGCGCGACTGTGATAGTGAAAGAATGTTATCATCACCGTCGCGATTACGCGGATCGAAGGCTAAGCCCAAGATATCGGCGGCACGTTGCGCTGCTGTGAATAAAAATGCGCCCACGCCAGCAAGCTCGTGATTCCTGACGAGTTGCAATAGCGGGTCTGAACTGTTAAGTACACGACAAACTGTACCCAAGACTATATGATTATGTAAACGTTCGACTGACAGGAGCCCCCTCCCCCCTGGTCTCGTGGGAGGTAAAGTCGTTGTGTCGATGCGCGTGGGTGCAAACTACGGTTGATATTCATTATTTTCCGCGTGTCTCGGTCTAGTTCCTCCAATTCATTCACATTCCACTTAATTGAGCCAAAAGTATATAAAAGGATGGGTATGGCTAACATATTTGTAGCGCTGGTCTTGTTCTTCGCCGACAATTCGGAACTCCAAATCTGTCGGAGAAGGCGCTTATATCTACTACTTAAGGCGGCCTTCATGTTCTTCATGTCCTGGATGTGACTTTCGCCAACACCAAGGTACGTATAGGTCGCTCCTTCATCAAGATGTTCTATGATGCTTCCATCCACTAATTGGGCGTGTGAATCAAAATTCGGAACTACACCATGCTTACAGTGCACCACGGCGCATTTGTCCAGTCCGAACTCCATACCGATCGCGTGTGTGTATTTGTGTGTTAATTTTAGAGCGCAGTTGAGATCACTCTCCGACGAGGCATACAGTTTTAAGTCATCCATATAAAATAAATGTGTGACTTTATGCTCGCGATTTCCTACCGGGCCACACAAGTACCCGGGTTCCTTTCTCAGGCTGATTGACAGGGGCAACAACGAGATGCAAAACAAAAGTGGGCTGAGGCTGTCTCCTTGGTATACGCCTCGTTTGTATGTCACCAACTCCGTTGACACAACGTGTTCACCGGATGTTATTGTGAACCTTGTTTTCCAGAGTGGCAACAGGTGTTCAATACATTTAATAATGTCGGAGTGGACTCGCAGACAATGGAGCAAATAGATAATGAGCTCATGCGACGTTGTGTCAAATGCTTTCCGATAGTCCACCCAGGCCATTCTCAGGTTGCGTTTGTGCTGTCTAGCGTCCTGACAGATACATCTGTCGACCAGCAAGTTGTCTTTGCAACCCGACATTCCTCTTTTTGAACCTCGTTGTTCATAGATCGAACTCCACACTGGTTCAATCGCCTTCAAGATGCGTTCATATAGAATGGAAGTGAACGCTTTATACACAGTGTTCAGGCACGTTATCGGTCTGTAGTTCTGTGGTTGTGATAGGTCTCCTTTTTTCGGTATTAGGACCGTTCTTCCATCAGCGAGCCACGATGGTATTGGCTCACAGTTAAATAACCAATTTGAAAATATACGGGCAAGGTGGCGGTGGGTACTAGCGAGCTTCTTCCACCAAAAATTCGTTATTCCATCAATGCCCGGAGCCGAATAGCTCTTCTTGCCTTTGAATGCAAGTTCGACTTCCTCTTTATCAACAGATGTTATATTGGTGTGAGATGGCACTTTGCCAAGCTGTTGTTTGCAGTACCATCTAAACTGGCTGATGGGAATAGAGTCCAAGTCAGTCTCTTTAGTCGTCTCATATATCCCCCGCCAATAATCCTCTATTGCGTCGACCGTCGGTGGTTGCTCCACGACAGGGCTTTTAGATGCGAACAGGCGTGAAGGGTTCGAGTTAAAGATCTTATTTTCCCGAATACACCGTTCACGCCGGGCTACTTTCTTCTTGGCCAGGGCCAATGCGCGTATCTTATCCAAATGTGTCTGTTTGATGGTCAACAGATTGCCCAAATTTATCGTGTGATAGCGGTACCTTAGTTCTCTGGCAAAAGCCCGTACCTTTCGCGTAAAGCGCCTATTGGACTGAATATATTCTATCACACATTGGATACGCGATACCATCTGTCGTAGTGCCCTCACCTTGGTGTCAATTTGTTTAATACGAATCCGTGCCTTCTCCTCTGCAGTCTTTTGCTGCTTAGTACATGGGGTCAGGACACGCATCGCTGCATATACTGCGTTGTCGACGTCGGTGAGATCACTGGATGGGGATAGATGATCGTCCAAAATTTCGTTTAGTAGGGTCAGTTGTTCGCCCTTTACATACGTCCGTCGGTGTTTGGGACGTGGTCGTTTGTCAAAGTCTAAATCGGTCTCGAGAAGATCGCGAAATTGTTTTCTTAAATTGTCTGAGACAGAAAGGGATTTATTTAGATCGACATCATTCTGTGTGGGAGTTGAACTCGTTCTGGTGTTAGACTCTAGCACAGTATCTGTGTTGGCTTGATTTAACAAGTCCGTCTGTGCCTCAGTAACCATGCTGTCACCATGAGTTACCGGTTGATCCTGCTCTGTGATGTTAATATTGGCCAAGCTCTCACCATTGACCGCAGAATCCTGTTCAACTTCCACCATCACAGTTTCAGCAACCCTAGCTTCTTCGCGAGCTTCTCGATTATCGTCATGTCCGGTAGGTATTTTCAATTTTATAATTCGGGCTACATGGTCACGCAGATTTTGTGGCGTTAAATTTGAGTGTTCGGGATGCATATGGCACCATATGGCGTGCATCCTTGCCATGTACCCTCTCTTATTTGGCTCACTTTGTGCGCGGCACGTGAGCAGATCACGTCTCAAGCTGTCCGTCCACTCCAGTCGAACGAGACGAGAAGATGAGTTTTGACTGGTTCCGCCTTTTTGTGCGGGCCCATCCGAGAGACCCGCGGCACGACCAGCCTTCCTAGTTCTATTAGCGTTAGGAACTAGTAAAAAACCTGTTAGGGGTAGTTAGCCCGTTAACAGAGACCACCATTTAGCGCTGGTTGACTCCACGCACCAGGTACCAGAAAGTACCTGGCCTTAGCTCGGGGACCCGGGAGCGCTACTTCCCGAATTGTCGTAGCAACCGACTACCGAAGCAATCGGGTGTTACAACAAGCCCCTGGGGGTTTATTATTATTATTATTATTTTTATTATTATAGACTTTTACGCCAACCTGGCGCTCACTACTCAGTAGGACAGTACTGGGAAACATTCACCTATACCGGCATTATGCAAGGTATTAGGCTCTGTGGAAGGGTAATGTGCCAATCCAATCCGTAAAAGTACCGTAGTACATTCACGGACGGGTTTGTCACACCACTCCTTATATTGTTGTTATTGTTGCTTGAAACGAGGTGTTAAACGTCTATTTTGGTGTACAGTGGGTCGTACGACGAGACTTTTATGGGAGCGTAGATGTTGGCTCAATGACAGACGGCTGTGAAAACCTAGTTCGTTTTCGTGTCCTCAGAGGATAGGTAGGATTAGGGACAGAGGGAAGGGAAACGACTGTTTGTGTTTGTGTGTGTGTTCGTGTATGTGTGTGGATGTGTCGTTCTATTTTACGTTTCTTTGTGTAAATGTGTTCTGGTTCCTCAAATTGCTCATTAAGATCGGGTGTTCCTGGAATTGCGCATTTAGATGGTACAGAAGTTGACGGACCTTGTGTGTTATTGAGTTGGGGAGGATTGTGCACCACAGCGGTAACAGTGACAGTGCGGCAGTTGGTCGATCTTCCCTCTCCATCAGACGAATCTGGATCTGTATGTGTGTTAAGTGTTTGTATTTCAGTGTTAGTGTATTGTGTGTTAAGTGTTTGTGTTTCAGTGTTAGTGTATTGTGTGTTTATGTATGTGTGTTGTGTGTCTGTAAGATGAGTGTCAGAGTGTTGTTCGCTCACTGTAGATGGCTCATATGGAGCAGAAGCAGATCTTGTGCTTTCACATATCGCAGTCGGATTCGTATTACTGAGGAACTTCCGTACTATACGACACGTGTTTATGATCACTGCCTTTTGTATAGTGACATATGTGTATTTTGGGAGACCTAAGAGGCTCAAACTATTGTGTAGTGTGTGTGGAATAACCCTGGTGGCACTGAGCACTATTGGAACAATATGGACATGTTCCATTCGCCATTGTTGTTTTATTTCGGCTGAGGTCAGTGTATTTATCCAATTTAACTGCGTGTGTTTTTTGTAAGTTGTGTGTATTTGGAACCGCAATATCGATCAGATAGGTTGTCTTAGTTTCTTTCATTACGAAGGTGATATCTGGTCGATTATGATTTATGGTCTTATCTGTAATAATTGACCGATCCCAATAAAGTCTACAGGAGTCATTCTCCGCTACTACTTTTGGTGTGAGTTTGTAGTAAGGTGTTTTATCGGTTATAAGGTGGTGCTTAACCGCTAGTTTCTGGTATATAATTTTGCCAACCTGGTCGTGACGGTGTTTGTATTCAGACTGAGCGAGCTGAGTACAGGCAGCTGTGATATGTTGGATCGTTTCGGGTTTGAAATGGCATCACCGGCATGAGTCAGATGTTATTGACGAGTCACGAAGTATGTATTTTGAGTATTTCTTTGTATGAATTACTTGATCTTGTATAGCTAGCATGAATCCTTCAGTCTCCGGGAAAAGACTTCCTTGACTCAACCAGGCGTGCGACGCTGCTTTGTCGACGTTACTCTGATTAAGATCATGTGGATGTCTCCCATGTAAAGGCTTCCGGATCCATTGCTGAATTTTGTCCTCCTTCGTGACCAAAGGGCAAAAACTATCTGGGTATTTCTGTGTGTGAGAGGTTTAATGGCGTGTATGCCCTGTCGGCTTGGATTATTGCATTGTGTAAGTGTGATGTGTGTGTTTTGGTGTAAAAGTATTTTCGCAAGTTATGAACCTGTTTATTATGTGTGTTCCTTATGTCTATAAGACCTCGACCCCCTTCGGCTCTTGGCAGCGTCAATCGTTCTATCGCTGCTTTGGGATGATGAATTCGGTATTTGGTCATAAGGACGCGGGTCTTGATCTCGATGTTTGTCAAGGCCGTAGGCGTCCATTTGATTACCCCAAATGAGTACGTTAGCACCGGAACTGCGTAGGTGTTAATTGATTTTATGGTTTTTGTTCCATCAAGGTGGGTGTTCAGTAATCTCTATACACGCGTTAAGTATTGCTGCATCAGGTGTTGTTTTACAGCGTTGTGATCTATATGTTCATCCTGATTGAATCCGAGATACCGGTACGAGTCTTCCTCGTCCATGGGCTGCATAACAGACCCTGGTTCGAGTTCGAATGCGACCGCATCTCGTTTTCCCCCAGAACGACATTGTGTTCGACATTTATCGATTCCGAACTCCATACAGAGGTCTCGCAAAACCTCCTTGGAAAGTCCCAGCAGCTGCTGTAATTGATATAGTAAAATATAGTAAAATATTCGTAACATTCACAATTTTTAATTGGAACATTGTTATTTTTTTACTATTTAGTTACGATAAAATGATTACACTTTGAATTTAAATAATTTCCGTTTTCTTGGATTTAATTCTTTCATTATTGCATTTACGTAAATTTTAAATTTGCAGTTTGTTTTTAGAAAAGAATAGAAGATTGATTTGTTTCGAATATAAGAATTATTTAATTTTTTAACAATAACTCATGATCAATTGTATTTGAAATGAGGCATGGTAATGTTAGTATACCAGGAGTTACACTGGAAAAATTTACGATTAGTTTCGTTTCCTTTGCCGCCAGATTTTCCAATAGAATCACCTGAGATAGCCAAGTATTTCTTTCTAATTTCCATCCAAAAATAACAGTAACAATGTAATTAATCTCTTTATGTTAAAGTATGTTAAAGTTAAACCATAAAAATGCTATGGTCATTTTGTTTATCAAATGTCAACGGACAAATTCCATTCAGTTTATCCATAGTCAATGTATTTTTTACATACCTACGATGGATTGGATTTAGAACGGATTTAGACATTTCAAGCTATTGAAATACTATTAAATACAAAGATATAAGTTAAATTTTGAAAAATTGAACAAATAGCACATAGAAAGTTGCTCCTCATTTATAATTTATATTAATGTTAATTTACTGAAAGAAGGAATTAATTAAAAATCACCATTGAATAGTGGGAATTTTTCTTTCCCCATATACTCTTATTCATTTTTATTAATAGATATGAATAATAATTTGCACCAATGATGCAAAAATAAAAAAAAGCCCTATGAATTTCCAATAATTAAAAGTAACCAACTGGAACAGTTCGGTTAAAGAACGTAATTTAATTCCCTTGAATTTTTATGGAGATTCTATGTATATGATTATTAATTTGATTCTCATTTTGAACTTTTTTTAGTTTAGTAAATACATACAATGCATGTCAGAACAGAATTATTTGTTATCTATAATAATTATTTCTTTTATTCTCTCACAAGAAAATATTTTCATTTTACAACCTATTTTTCAATTAGTGATTGACTTTTTATATGCTTTTTTGTTAGAGTAGGTATATTGCAATTGTATATTACGTGACTGAGGTTGTAAGTTGCATATTACACACGAGCGAAAGAGTTACGCAAGAGCCGCGTTGTGGCAGTGTGTAATATGCCTTACAACCGAGTTACGTACTATATTTTATCTACGACTAACATGAAATTCCCAATAAACGACAAAAATTTAATACAAATCTACAAATACCAATACATTAAAATTATGTAGCGTTAGAAATTTATTAAAAACAAACGTTAACAATCAGTTGCTAAGTAAAATTTTTGTACAGATTCTAACATAATATGTATCATGTATATCACTGTATAATATACAGTGCGTCCAGTAGAAGATTACACATAGGAAATCCAAGAGATAGTGTTTCTAGGGAAATTAATAATAACACTTCATTTTTTTAAAATAATGTCAGAATATTTTAAAATAAATCATTTGCAATTAACAGTAAAACATATCAATTATTAAACTTCAAATGAAAGAAAAATGGAAAATGAAAAAAATGTGTGTGGTACTTTAAGGCAAGAGAAATACTGGCTCGTTTTTACGGCAAATATCTCTATAAGCAACAATAATTTGTTAATTTTTGTTTCTTAAATAAATTATTCAATAAAATTTGCTATTCAGTAATACTAATGTGTAATTTTCAACTGAACACCAATACTTTTAAGAAAATAATAATTGAATTTCCATAGGAACACTATAAATTACCATTGAAATTTTCCCTATGTGTAATTTTGAAGTGGACAGTCATATACTATTTGGTCGATTCTGTAACTATTAACAGTCTGTAAAACCTCTGTTAGACTGTTAAATTACAGAATGTTAAAAAAAAGTATTCTGTACGCAATTTTTAACAGAAATGTTAGCTAACATTCTGTTATTTCTCTGTAAACTTTATAGCACTCACAACACTCGCCACAAACTTTACAGAGCTATTAAATAGGCTAATTACTATGGATATTATTAAATACTGATAATTTTGATTTTTGAGTTTTTTATAAATTCAATATTTTGACGTTTTAATTTGTCACTTTTTGAATTATGTGATATCAGTAAGTATGTAATCATGAAGTATTTTTGTAGTAAGACTGTTGAGGAAATAGTGCAGTGTTCTTAAATCGGATAGGATGTAATTTCAAATAAAATAAATTTATTATGAATTATATTTTTTTTATAAACAGTGAATGTTTTCGGGACAAAACCGCACCGACACAATTTGTCCACATGAAGCGTTTTACCTTTTCTCGACAGTGCTTCAGTTATTTAATGTATTTCATCAAGTATTCTTATTCGTAGTATTGTCAATTCTTATTTTGTTGTCTACGTATTTAATACACAATGCATTGTCTTTTGATAGTGAATAAGCGCTTCTTACTTTACCTTTAAAAAAATTATTACCCATAATAGTGTCAATAATTTATGAAAAATTTTCCCCAGAGACTTGGTGGGCTTGAAGTATTTCTAAAACTATCGGTATCGATATCTGCGGAAAGCTCTGATGTGTATAAATTAGATATAGAAATTATAGCATTATAGGTACATATGCCTATTTTACCATTTGATGAGTGGCGTGAAATATTATACCATTATAAGGAACTGGTTCTCTAGAGAATTCCCGAATATCTAATTTAGAAATAGCTTAACCCATAATCATGATAATTTTACGTTAGTTTAATATACATGGGTAATATACATAATTTATCTCCCCATTTAAAATAAATCGCTATAAAGGAATTAATTTTTTACATTTTCACAAATCCATGGTAATTTAACATAAATAGTTCAATAACAGTAGTCTAGAATATATAAAATGTAATTGGCATCTTAACATAGTGTCTCACAGAATACCAAATTTTTAACATTCTGTTAAAAACAATTTTACAGAGCTCTGTACTGCAAAATAGCAGTCTGTAATAATGAAGTTACAGAATCGACCCATAAATTATATTATGCAATGTGTAATCTTGAAATGAACGCACTCTATAATAATAATTATAAGAATTAATAAAAGTGTAATATTATTAAGTGTATTAATAAAAATAACAACGCCTACTACACGCGTTGTTATTTTTAGCATACAGGCATGTAAAGGGCCATTTTTTGTACAGCTGGATATGTGGCTGTATGTAAAACGTAGCTTACTTAGCTAGTATTTTGTACAATAAACAAGCAATTTCATGGTAGTCGTAGATAAACAGTATTATACAGTTATCACACTGGCGATTTGCGAGCATGTTTCTAGCAAGTCGATTGATGAATGCGCTCATCATATTAAGCGGGTTCTACACGATGCTACGAACGTTCCTTCCAACATTCGATCGAACGTTTGAGGGAATTAAGTTCGATAGTTGGTGCGACGAATGTATCTGCTACACGGTGAGTCGAATGTTTGATCCAATACGAATGATGATGTGTTGGTACTCAGTCGACAACGCTGTTATCTGTCTGATGTTATCTCTAATGTTATACACTGATGTTGGCTCTCTTGTATAATGTGTTGGGACAAACGTGACGAAGATGTTATCTGTCTGATGTTATCTCTAATGTTATACACTGATGTTGTCTCTCTTCACATGAACGAGTCGTGCGCAACCAACGAACACAACCAACATTGACCTTCAAACGTTCGAAGCATCCCTTTGACTCGGTGCAAGAATACCGACATCGAACGGGACACGACCAAATGCGAATGTTTGACGCTCGACATTGGACACTCGTAGGTTCGAACAACGGCTACACGATGCTATGAACCATCCAACGTCGAATGTTGGAAGGTGTTCGTAGTATCGTGTAGCAGCGGCATTATCTGAATGTGCGCGTGATTTGTGTGAGCGAGACATAGCGCAATGTGATGAGCGCTGCGTGGAGCACCAGGCGAGTAAAGGATGACGCTTGAATTGTGAATTCACTTTGAATTGTGTTTAAATTTATTGAATTGACTTGCTGTTTGTTTAGTAGTTGCTCACTGTCTTTTATTGTCTAATTCCAAAAGTCTGTGCTCATTGTAATTATTGAACATAAATGAGTTTCTGGAAAGACATGCCACATGCACAACCGTCAACTTCAAGTTCCAATGAGAGTAATGAAACAACAGCAAAGAAAAAGCGTCTATATGATGACAATTGGATTTACTGTTATTGAAAATAAGCCGCAATTATTTGATTCGAAATTTTCTTAAGCAAAAATATGAAACCATCACATGAATGTAATCTTTAATTAACCTTTTCTTTATTAAGTATTATATATTGAACTAGAGTGGTTTTATTGTTAAGGTAACTGCGACTCCCTTAAAAAGGCTTCGCGACTCCCCAGGGGGTCGCGACCCACAGGTTGGAAAACACTAGTCTAGAAGTTTAGATTATTAATTTAGATCTTGCATGTTGCAATGAATCAACGATTCATTATTTTACACATATAATTATATAACATTAATTAATATTACAGTAAACAACAAACATACACAACAAATTGATTACAAACTTATTTCTTCAATTCGGCATAAATTTATTATTATGAATGCTAGATGGGAAACTGCTGATTGAAAGTACATCATATCCTGATCTAGTTATACATCTTTTGAGGAAAAAAGTTTATTGAAATTCTTTTATAAATTAATCATAATTCATTTATTAAATTAATAATCTTCCGAAGATTTAATTTGTTTTTTCTGACGGTTTATTCTATAAAATATTAGGTAGTTCATAATTTAACAGTACTAGGCATCTCACGTTTTCTGTATAATTTTAATTGTTCTAAAAGTTTACTCTGATTTGAATATTTAAATTCAAGTAATTTTGGGTAATTGATAAAAGCAGGGGCTCGGCAACGTTTTTCTGAGAAATTAATGACAAC
Source organism: Brachynemurus nebulosus (assembly GCA_035578155.1). Classification (NCBI taxonomy): domain Eukaryota; kingdom Metazoa; phylum Arthropoda; class Insecta; order Neuroptera; family Myrmeleontidae; genus Brachynemurus; species Brachynemurus nebulosus. Next base: position 66,481,649 of record JAPWDM010000004.1, on the reverse strand, counting down.
TTGGCGTTGTTTAAGAAAGTGTAAAAGGATGAATAGAGCGTCACTCGAGGAACTCTCATTTCAATTTTAGAACAGTTATCATAATTATTTGTAAGTCCAAAATGATTTTGCTTATTAAAGTTTCGCGGTATAAAATAAAATATACTTAAATATAACAATAATGTTTAAATGTTAGTAAAAGTGAATAAATGAATTGTTTTCTTGAAATGTATTAATATCGTTATAATAGTATAATTTTTAAGGGTTCAACATTAATCGAAATATGTGTTAAATAGCAAATGCCATAATTAAGCACGCTAACGTATTTAATTATAAAATAAACTGTTTACCGGGTTGTGTTAGATAAAATATCGATATGATAACGAAATGTGTTATTAATAACATAATCGAAAATATTTTACTAAAAATATATTTAAAGTGAACAGTAATGTTTCTTCAACAGCAAGCGTTTATTCCGTGACCAGGGCCGACGAGAGGGCATAGGGCAGGTGGGGCATTTGCCTGGGGGCTCGGGCCTAAAATGTCGCCCGGAGGCGTGATTAGGGGCCGGGTAAAGATGCGAGGAGATTTCTTGGTTTCCAAAAGTCGGACCCCAAAAACGGGGGTCGGTAAAGGACCGACAAGGTTTTTCTGTTTTTTTTTTTTTTTTTTTTTTTTTTTTTTTTTTTTTTTTTTTTTTTTTTGTGGCTCACAATCAAATGTATTTTCGAGAAATATTAGATGCCAAGAGGGGGGCCTGGAAAGTCAATTAAGGGTCCGGGGAGAGATGGGTGAGTTCTTTTTGTTCTTTATTGAAAACTATTTTTTTAGGTAAAAAAGAAAAAATATGTTAAAGTATCGAACGAAAATTTTCGGCCGGGGGCTCGACATCGCTCTCGCCGGCCCTGTTCATGAGTATTTCACCTAGCGATTCTATTTCTAAAAGTTGTGCGGAACACACTTCATTTTGATTCCGTAGTACTTTAATTAAATACTGTAATAGGCTATTTCATCAAGTATCTTATTTACAGACCCAGTACAATGTATGGTACCTAAGGTATAAAAAATTTTGACACTAAAGGAAATGTTCAGAGTTTCGTATACGTACATAATGATGTAAAAGAAATAATAAATTATTATACAAAATGTATATTAAAAACGTCTTATATATCACTGTATATAGGTGTCACTAATGAAATTATTAGTAAGGAATGTTCAGGAGTTTCGATTAAATTCGATGATCCAACCCATGAAATGGCTCATGGAGACATCTGGGGTAGTAAAGCGGATTTATTCCATTAGGTAGTATTTTTATTAATCCACTAGTACATACTAGGTACGAGCAAAAGAACTAGATGAGAAGAATATTGTTTTTATACATCCCAAATTCCATATAGTTTAGTTTTCAGTAACTTCTTACTGGAAAAAACTATAGTATTTTTATTACTTATTCATTTTGATAACATTTTTTTACGTAATATTTGAATATTTTTTAAAAAAAAAAAATTATGACTATACTTATTTAACTGTACCACAATTTGCTTCACGCTCCATAAGAAAAAAAAAGTTCGAGGTCATTACGAAAAGACGGACAGTCATAGAAAAATGTTTAGATCATCCAACCGAAAAAAGTGTTATAAGAATATGTAAATAAAAATACCATAGCACTCCATAATTATCTCTTATCCGTAAGAAGTTGTTGAAAGAAAATAAAATTTGAATTTTTAATTTTTTGGTTATAGTTCTTATTAGTGATTCTGGATAATTCATCGAATTTAACAAAATCTATGGCTCTTACAGTTTATAAGCAGTGGTGTAGTCGTAAATTTTCCAGTGAGCGAACGCTAATGTTAACGATAGGAAGATAATACCTCTGACTTAATACACAGGTGTGTGCGGTGTAGTATTATGTTTTTTCAGGCGTTAAACTATTTTTACTGTGAAATCCATTCACTAATTTTCGCAGCTTCAGTATATATATATATATATATATATATATATATATATATATATATATATGTATATATATATATATATATATATATATATATATATATATATATATATATATATATATATATATATTTTTATTATTCTGCTGAAAACCAGTGCGGGAACGCCGTCCCGCCGCGTTCCGCCTCCATTACACCACTGTTTATGAGATCTCTATTTTGTAAATTTTTATTTGAGATACCTGTATACATATACGCTGTTTCAAATACAATTGATCATGAGTTAAAGTTAAAAAATTAAATAATTCTAATATTCAAAACAAATCAACGTTCTATTATTTTCTAAAAACAAACTGCAGTTTTAAAATTTACGTAAGTGCAATAATGAAAAAGCCAAGAAAACGGAAATTATTTAAATTCATAAGTGATGAAGCATGGTTAAATTTAAGTGAAATGGACCATATATACATACATAATATATATATATATATATATATATATATATATATATATATATATATATACATACATAATATTACTTTTTAATTATAAAACCTATTAGGTTATTTTACAAAATTATAATTAAATTTTGAAAGAGGCACGCTTAACAATGTTTCTCTTCGTTTAATTAAAATTCGGTACCTATCTAAATATCAGTTTCAATGTTTAACTATGAATCAACCGGGTTTATTAATTAACACTACACTATGTAGCATCAACACTATATATTACATTAATTAATTTATAAAACAAATGATAATCACGTTTGGATTTTTCGACATGATAAAGAATAAACAAACGAATGCCGCTTACTGCAAAAATTTACCGTTAGGATATTTAGCTATATAAACATAGTACCTATAAAGTTTTAGAGGTAAGAAAAATAAAATAAATAAGTACTTGTATTTTTTTTTTTTTATTTCAGACAAATAATTTTTAAGATAGGTAATAATACTAAATGTAGTGACTCGACGGTATTATTATGTAATAATAGTTAAGTTTTATTTAAAGATGAAATGAGAAATAGATGAAGTATACGAATACATTTAAATATTAATATTAATATTAATATTTATTACAGTATTTTCAATATAAAATAAGTAGATAGGTGATTTAATAGTATACGTTTATAAAAATTTATAAAGGTTATGATCACAATATTCATTGATTCATTATAGCCTTATGGGTACTGTAATGAAGTATGATATTGGTAAAGAAAGTTTATTTAAAGTACTGATAGTCAGAAAACAAAAAGATGTTGAATCTAGAAACAGAAGTACGAAATAGTAGTTGAATTCAAACTTTGTTTGAAAATGAGAAGTTATGTTTGAAACAATTGTCACATTTAAATAATAAATGTGGTATTTTTTGCTAAGTAAAACATTTGCTTTATTATTTACAAAGTATGAAACACCATAAAGTAACGCACAAATTAGTGAATGTTATAAATTATAATTATAAGAAAGGTTGTTTAAAGTTGATAACAAATTCTTCTTACATTCTGTATCTGTTTGATAAAGATTATCGATAATTTTTGATTTTTTAATATCAAACGTTAAGATTCATAACAATTTATTGAAACTGAGGGTAAATATTTTTATAAAACTTTTTCTATACTTTTAATTTTTTTATTTCAGGGTCACTTATTTTATAAAACTTCGATGTAGGTAGGATAAACATATAATGTATTATTTAACTAGATATATAAAATGTTTATAAAGGTACTTGAAGCTTGAATGAAATAGGGGAGATTAGCGTCAGAAAGTCAAGAGTGTAGAATGTGGTCCTGGAAGATAGTTTTCAATTAAGTATTATTGTTCATTAAAAATAAAACAGAACCTGATGTTACTTGGTAGATATGTGTATGCATATACATGTACCTAACACTTAATTAATCAACATTATGTTAGAAATCTGTTTTTAAAATCGTTGTCGTAGGTCTTTAGTTGATTGATGGTTTAAATCAAAAGAAAACATGTCTACAATATTTGAATGTCTACACCACACATAATTATTATAATTTTGAAACGTGCAATATTTGTTATTAAGCCTTTTTTAAAATTTTGAACTTTTGAAAAATATAATAAATATAAGTACTGTGGTAACTCCATTCCATTAAAAATCATTAAGGACTAGAAAGCGGCCATGGAAACAGACTTTCGCCAGTTTAGAAATCACATGACGACATTCTTATCACTAATTAACATAATATATATGTCAAGTTAAAAAAATATAGAATATTATTATTGTTTCAAATGTTGTAATATTCGGGACGTTACTATGTAATCTTTATTATTAAAATAAATTTATAAAATTTAAAAAAAAAGAAAAAACTAAAAAAACTAAAAAAAGAAAAATTATCTACATAGTTGTAACCACGGTAATCATCTCCAAATACTGGTTATTTTGCGACTCGCAACCATTCCTGCACGTCAAACGGGTGTCAGAAGTGGGATTCAGTTCAATCGATTGCTTGGAAGATCCAGCTCAACAACTGATAGATCAACGATTGTCGTCATTCAAGTGGTTTCACGGTTAACCAACCGGTTATAGAATCATCAGATGCCAACAACTGGATCCAGTGATACGGACAGCCACCAAACATACCGCTCAGTCAGATTGCAATCAACCAGCTCTTCAACAGAAACCGTAAGTGATCTTTTTCTTACTCTTCCTGTTACTGAAGAACTCCTTTTAAATCATAATACTTCCGTCCAAGATCTCACTGATCAAATATCTAAAATGTCCTTCAAACCCGATACAACTAATCCTAACACAACTAATCCTGAAACAACTAATCCCGACACAACTAACGAAGTTTTTATCGACGACGAAACTAATTCACAAATTTCACGACCTAGTAGGCTACCTAGTTTTAATTATACACAATGGATTGACCCATTCAAATCTGATAGCAACGGGGCATTAAATTTTTGTAGTCAATTAGTTAACACTTTAAAAATTGCACCAAGATATCTCCACAACGAAATACTTATGTTTGTATTCAACAAATTATCATTAGATATTCAAGTCGAAATACATAGTTTAGAATTAGATACAATAATTTCAACAATCAAAAGAAAATACCAAACTACTAGAACTCAATATTTAATCGATTTAGATATGTTGAACACGAAACAAAATCAAAGTGAGCCCGTTCAAAACTACTTCGAACGATTTAATAAGCTTCGTTTAGAACAATTAAAACTATTACGGGAACAAGATCCATTACATTACAATTCTACTAAATATTATGTCGAACAGACAATAGTTAGCAAATTTTTAAATAATTTAAACGGTCGGATATCTATACATTTAATGGATAAAAATTTTGATAACACTGATAAAATTTTACCTATAGCTCTACAATTAGAAAATAAGTTAAAAGAGCTTAATCAATTAAAACAAATCATTCTAACAATGTCAAAAAATTTTGCAAATACTGTCCCATATTGCAAGTACTGTGCAAATAAAAACCCATAACACTCGCGATTGTCGTAAAAAACCTCAATTTTCTAATTCTAATTTTAACCCTAATTCAAATAATTTAAATAATACAAATTCAAATAGATTTGAAGTAAAAATATGTAATTATTGTAAAAATAGCGGGCATACAATAGACGACTGTAGGAAAAAACGATTCAATGATAATTTAAGAACAAATTTTCCACCTCAAAAACAAAATCAAGTCCTAACACAGGAACATTTAAACTCCAGTCAATCCGCTCTGGGGGCCACAGAGTCGGGTCAATCCTCAACGGCCCTAACGAACTGTCAATTTCCAATAATACCAATCTAGAGTAAATCTTACTAAAATTAATTTTTTAATTAATAAGCATAATTGTTCTTTTTAATTGATACTGGCGCTTCTGCGTCTCTGATCAAAGAACAATTTATAGAAAATTTTAACGAAAATTCTAAAGTCCCAATTTCTGGAATCGAAGATAGTATTCAGTATACAAAAGGTTCCATTTAAATTTAATTCGTGACAAATTTTATTTTCCATTTATCTTTTAAGTAATTGATAATAAATTTAATTTACCGACTGATGGAATTATTGGAATCGACTTTTTGTCACAATTTCATGCTAAAATTGATACAAAAAACAATTTAATAAATTTTGATAACCCTATAATACTACCTTCCGTAAATCAGATAAATAACGGAAAACTAAAATTTATTGAATCTAATTTACGATTAAACCATTTAGATGAAATAACACGAAATCATATCCTCCAAATATGTATAGAAAACGAAAAAATATTTTTAAATGAAAATGAAAAATTAACGGCCATTAAAATTTAGAGCACAGTATAAAAGTTACTGATCCTTCCCCAATATTTTCAAAAAATTATCGATTTCCCAAGTGCCACGAAACAGAAGTCAAAAATCAAATTTCTAAAATGCTTGCTGAAGGAATAATTGGTGAAAGTAAGTCAGTCTACTCATCTCCTATTTGCGTCGTTCCTAAAAAGTTAGAAGCAACAGTGCAACAAAAATGGCGGATAGTTTTCGACTATAGAAAATTTAGCGAAGTTACTATAGAAGATAAATATCCACTTCCAAACATAGACGAAATATTACATAATCTAACCGATGCAAAGTATTTTTCAACATTGGAATTAACCTCGGGATTTCACCAAATTGAAATTCTCGAGGAAGATAAACCCAAGACTGCGTTCACCATACCAGGAGGACATTACGAATTTAATCGAATGCCCTTTGGGTTGCGAAATGCGCCTGCAACTTTTCAGTGAATGATAAATACAGCTTTAAGAAAACACATTAATACCCAGTGCTTCGTTTATATCGACGATATAATCGTCTTTGGGAGAACAATACAAGAACATAACAATAATAATCTAAAAGACATATTTAAAACTTTATCAGAATATAATTTAAAAATCCAACCCGACACGTGCGAATTCCTTCAGGACGAAATTGAATACCTCGGGCACGTCCTCACAAAAAACGGCTTAAAACCTAACCCAAAAAAGGTAGATGCAATTGTCAAATTAAAACAACCGAAAAATTTTAAAGATATCCAGTCCTTTTTCGGGTTAGTTGGCTATTATAGACAATTCATAAATAATTTTTCTAAAATTTCTAAACCACTTACAAACTTATTGCATAAAAACACACCTTTCAATTGGAACGAAGAATGCGAAAAAAGTTTCAATCTATTCAAAAAAATTTTAACTTCAGAATCACTACTAAAATATCCTGATTTTAATAAAATGTTTATTTTAACCAGCGATGCCTCGAATATCAGGATCGTTAGTATTCTTTCCTAAATGCACGAAAATAAAGATCTCCCATCGCCTATTTCAGTAGAACATTAAATAAATTAGAACAGAACTATTCCACCACGGAAAAAGAATTTTTATCAGTAGTAGAGTCAGTAAAACATTTTCGACCCTACCTGTACGGTAAAAAATTCCAGATTAGGACTGATCATAAACCATTACAATGGCATATGAACTGCAAGGATCCTACATCTAAGCTCGTTGGATCGCGACTGCGTCTGGAAGAATATGAATATTAAATCATTTACAAAACCGGGATCTGCAATACAAATGCTGATACTCTATCCCGACCCGTTCTCCAAATTAGAGATTTAATAGAAGTCAAAGAATTACATAATTTTAAACAATGGTCCGAAAATTACAAAGAACCTATTATTTATAATCAAGCCTCTCTACCATTAAAAGATATAGATAACTTAGTACTCCCCTTCTCGGTCGATCTGTCTGATAACAACAAATTCGCTGACTTCGTTAAAACAAGATTAACGAATACATCACTAATTTTAAACAAAACAAAACTCGTAAATTACGAAAACAAAAATCTTTTTATCCTACCATGCTAGGAAAAAGCATTAGATCCAATCACTTTCAACAATTTATTTGATAGCATATATACGTTACATCAATATTCCCGAATCATTCAACCACAAAAATTTTATGTTCATGATATATCCCAACTCAGTCCTCAAATATCCGAAGAAGAATTTTATAAACTATTATATTATTTCTTTTCGAATACAAATATCGAAATTAACATTATTCGCTCCAATACAATTATTGTTCGCAATCCAAAAGAAAAACAACGCTTAATCAGAGAAGAGCATGATGATTTGATAGCAGGACATAAGGGTATAAAAAACACTGTTAAAAAACTCAGGTTAAAATATTTTTGGAAATCTATAACAAAAGACGTAGAAGAATATACAAAAAAAATGTTCTCAGTTTCAAAGTAATAAAGCACCCAGGAGTCAAAAAACTTGGTTATTACAGAAACCCCTTCAAACTTTAACGAGATGATATCTCTTGATATCATGTGTCCCTTTAAAGAAACAAATTCAAATAATAAGTTCGTTCTTACAATTCAGGATAATTTAACAAAATTTATCGATGCTTATGCTATACCCAAGAACACTGCAGAATTCACTGCACTTAAATTTCTGGAACACTGTACAGAGTATCGGTTCCCGAAGGTCATATTGACGGATAACGGCCAAAACTTCATAAATTCAACTATTAAAGAAATTAATAAAATCTTAAATATAAAACACAAACAAAGCACACCATACAATTCTCAGTCCAATGGTTCATTAGAACGTGGACACCAGGAACTTAAAAACTTTCTCCGGAATTATGAAAATGAAAATCTCAATGACTGGGATCACTATTTAGAGTTCGCGTGTTATTCCTAAAACACAACGGAAAATAGACATACAAAATTTACACCGTACGAACTTGTATTTGGCGAAAAAGCTAAACCTTTTAGCGACAAGCCAAATCTTCCTCTCTACGACAATTTCGCTAACGATGTAAAAAACAAAATTTCTAAGTTACGCAGTAATGAAAATAAAAATCTGGGAACAGCTAAGGGACAAACAAAAAACACTTACGATAAAAATGTCACAGAAAAACATTCAATGTAGGAGATAAAGTTTTACTATTTGATAACCAAGCTCACAAACACGATAAAGATAAAAAAATTAAAATCATACTATAAAGGTATAAAATATACATCATACTGTCAGTTAAAAATTTCTGGATGCAATAAATGGACATATTTTAAACATCTAAAACACTTTGTTTCAGATATGGACAGGAATAATGATAACCCTAGTAATCCTGAAAGTCAGCTAGGCCCAAGTAACAATTGGACCAATAAAAAATTACCCAGGCATCTTCTACAATTACCAAGAAGCCCGAATTAAGAGAAAAAAATTTAATTCTCATCCCTTATTATAATATTAGTTATATAAAAAAATTATTAATAGAAATTCCCAGGTATTTCGATACACATAATTTAATTTGTAAACTATTAGTAGGTAACACTAATTGTAAAATAACATTAGAATTATTTGAATTAGAATTTAGAGAATTAACGGAACGATTTTATGACTTAGAAAATAGCTATTTTAAAGAAAAAAGAAATAAAAGAGAAATCCAGTACGAACATGGATGGTTCGATACCATCGGTATTATTTGGCATAAAATATCGGGGAACCCCGACGCCAATGACGCCGAATTTTTAACAAATAATATAAACAAACTAGTAAAAGAACAAAGCGATGTTAACGTAATATTAAAAAATCAAATTAGGGTAATAACGGACAGTTTAAATCAGCTCAATAAAACACAAAACAAATAAAAACATTAGAGTATAAAATTAAGGAACTAACGGATCAAACAAATTTAAATTCAAATGTAACAAATAAAAACGAGCAAAGAAGCTTATTAAACCAAATAGAAATAGTCTTGAAAGAAATTTTGTCAGTTATAGCGCGACAAATTAATAAATTCGAACAGTCAGTCACATTAGCTAGGCACAATTTTATTAGCTTTGATATATTACCAGGGCGGACATTAATAAAAGAATCACTAAAGACAAAAAACTTACACCTACCATTTGAACCAACATATGAAAATATAAATATTATACCCTACTAATCGATATTAAAATTCCACTTGTTTCCCCTAAAGAATACCATATATACAAGATACTCTCCCTACCACAACCTGATCCTGTTATAAATAACCTCTACCCACTTATCCAAATACAAAAACCCTACCTGTTCACGAGTAAAAATCGATTGCAACAATCACTTGCAAACAATTTGGATGAATGTAAGCAGTATCAAAAACAACAATATTTGTGTCAACGATCAACCGTCTACAAGACCCATAGTAGCGAATGTGAAATCCTACTTTTCGACGTTACAACACACAACGTTCCAATCGAATGCAACACCATCAAGTATTACGCGGATCAAGAAGTATGGCAACGTATCCACGATAATCAATGGTTAGCAATCAGCTCCAGTCCGATCAAATTTATCGTCAACTGTCCCAATAACTACGTCAGGAGTTTCGAAGTAAGAAATGAAATGACGAAAATCACACTAATGCAAAGGCAGTTCCAAAACCATCGAAATAAAACTCACCTCGACGATACAAGTCCAGACGTTTCAAGACTTCATTCAAGGAGTTCAACTCAACTACTGCAACGAATGCAGAAACAAATCCACGAAACTGAAACAACTTACACTCCTTCGTCTCCACTTTGACAACCTAGAAAAACTCACTATCAATTATCAACATCTACAAGATTTGGATCGACAGTTAAACAAAGAACTAAATGACCATATAGAATTCCTTGGACATCAATTTTCCACTTCAAGTTGATTTTCAGTCAAGTTAGCCGCCGGTTTGGTTACAACATTACTTATAACATTTGGTTTCTACAAATGCTGACTATCCTCGCTCATCTTGTGCTGCCTATCAAAATGGAAAAACACATCATGCACCGCTCCATGTATCAAAATCTTCAACCAATGTAACAACCGAAGCAGCAAACAAGAACCTATAATTCATTTCGCCAGCGCTCCACTCATCGAAAATCACGAACCAAAGGTCAGGAATATCTACGAAATACCATTAAAACCGGTAAAACATCTCCGGTCCAAAAAGAAGAGCCATCAAAGCGGACATCAAGCCCTACCATCCGTAGTCCAATCTCCGAAGGGAGGATTGTGGTAACTCCGTCAACCACCGCATTCCATTAAAAATCATTAAGTACTAGAAAGCGGCCACGGAAACGAACTTTCACCAGTTTAGAAATCACATGACGATATCACTAATTAACATAATATATAAGTCAAGTTCAAAAATATAGAATATTATTATTATTTCAAATGTTGTAATATTCGGGACGTTACTATGTAATTTTTATTATTGAAATAAATTTATAAAATTTAATTGTTGGATATTTTATTGTTCAATGGGTAGACAAAGTATTATTGAAAAAACAGTATTAAATAATATTATTGGGAAACTTTAAGTAAATTTAAAGTATTTGTCGACTTCTATTTGGGTCCTAGTCCTCATCAATTAAGGTGGTGTCAGAAAATCAAATCAAACAAAGAAGAATCATCTACATAGTTGTAATCACGGTGATCATCTTCAAATACTGGATAAGCCGGTTCTACACGATGCTACGAACGCCTTCCAACATTGGACGTTTGATGATTCGTCGCACCGTGTGGCCGTTGTTCGAACCAACGAACGTCCAATGTCGAGCGTCGAACGTTCGCATTTGTCCACGTTCCAGCCGATGTCGGTATTCTTGTATTGAGTCAAAGAGATGCTTCCAACGTTTGAAGGACAATGTTCGTTGGTTCGACTTAACGGCTACACGACTCGTTCATATGAAGAGAGACAACATCAGTGTATAACGTTAAGAGATAACATCAGACAGATGACATCCTCGTCCACTGAATAAACGTTTGTACCAACACATCATCATATGTATTGGACCAAACATTCGATTCACCGTGTAGCAGGAACATTCGCAGCACCAACTGTCGAACTTACTGGCATCAAACGTTCGATCGAACGTTAAAGAAACGTTCGTAGCATCGTGTAGAACCGGCTTTATTTTGCGACTCTCAACCATTCCTGCACGTAAGTACTTGAATTAAAATTCTGTTAAAAAGTCAACGTTTGGTTTTAAGTCAGTTTATTCCAATAATAAAGATGTTCTTGCTTGCAATACGATAGAACTATAACAAACTGTTATCTGAATTTGTGCAGTATTGTACAATTTACAACTAAAATGAGCAATTTTGCATTGAAAAGTTGAAAAAAAAGATAAGAAATCAAGGCTTGAAATAAGCCGTCCATTAATGGGCATTGGTTTTTAATGCAAAATCTTTACATAAATCGGTGAGAAAACATTTTTTGTCCATCTAGAATTTTAGAGTGTATACTTTAACAAGTTAAAGAATGAAGTTAGTTAATTAGTTAAACAGTCTATTTTTTATTTGTCATACCAATTCGAGAAATTATAGTTTTGAAAAAAAAAAATTTGGCTTAAATTACGTGTACGTTTTTTAAAGTTATCATTCGAGAATACTTAAAAATTTAGATTAAAAATTTTACTAAAATGTTATTCGGTCATATTGGTCGCCATTAAAACAATAAAAAAATTATATTGTTTAAAATATTGAACTAGGATTTCTTGAGAATTCTCTCTAAGAACTCGTAACCAATTTAAAAAAATTTGGTAGATTTTGGAATAATTTATACGTAGTATTCTTCACACATATTTATATATAATAAAATGTTAAACGTTCCTGAGAATTTCAGACGGAATTTCCCCCATTTTTATTCATTCATAAATCAAAACTATTTTCAATACTATAAGAACAATAGGGGTTTGTGTTTATTATTTAAAAATACGTTTATTTGAATCTGTAGTTGATAATTTTATATTTTATTAATCTAATTATAGGGTTTGATATATATATATATATATATATATATATATATATATATATATATATATATATATATATATATATATATATATATATATATATATATATGTGAATATGGAGGCAGGTATATATTTGTATTAATATACAATACTTATTATATGTGTAATTATATTTTTGTTGTTTCAATCCACCTCTGGCTAGCTTCATTCTGGCTCAAGATAACTAAATTATAATCTTAAAATAAAGCCTTAAGTAAGTTGATTGTAAAATGTTTTTGTTTCAATATTGATGTAAGTATAAATTTATTTTTAAAAAATATTTCTTTTTTTAAAAGTTTAAATTTTGCAAAATACAATTCACATCCATAAAATATATGGTTTCAAATTCTGTAATTTTATTATTCGCTTCTGGAATTACTTAGACTTCTTAGAATAAGTGAATAGTGCATTACTGCTTCCGATGAAAAGTAATGTTATTATTATTATTATTACTATAATAATTTTGGTTGAAAATAAAATGATTTCAGGATAAATTTTTTTAAGGATTTCAAGATTTCAATTTTTTCGGACATAAAGAGTCGATTAAATGAGGAAAGGATTATAGTAGTTGTAGGAGTTCAGTTTGATACTACCTACCTATTTTCCTTTTAGAAATAAAGTTCACAGGTTACTGTTACTATTGTTTGCCTGTATAGTTGTGATCCCTAATAGCAGGATGGAGAGAAAAGAAAAAATTTGATATACTTAATAAAAATCACACGAATTTCTAATAAAAGGTAGGAAAATTTTAAAACAAGAAAACATATATCTTTTTTCTATTATAAATTAACATCGATTTTATTTACTCATGCTGTTAAAATAGTATATTGTGCAATAAGTGCGGGAAATTGTCGATTGCCCACGAAAGCGAAGTTGAGCGCACGAACGTAGTGAGTGCGCTCATTCGCTTGAGTAGGGCAATCGACAATCCCGCACGAGTTGCACATACTATTTTTTATTACGAATTTCACATACTTTTTTCTATTATTATCATTATTTTTGACATTTATATTACTTTTTAAAATAATATTTTTGAGTGTTCGTCTTTTTTTTCTGAATTAATTATCGTTTAAATTACTTTGTTGGTGGTTTCTATAGAAATAATTATGAAATATTTATTAAATGAAAATTTAAGAGGCGGCTTTGCGTGTTTTGATTAAATTTTGCGTGTTTTATTGTCAATTTGCGTGTGGAAAGTTACTTTCCACACGCAAAAAAGTATGCGGGAAGAGTACAGTTGGCAAACAGCCATTTTGCGTACAGAAATATGTGCGCCAAGTTAGTACTTCTCCCGCATGAGTAATAAAAAAAAATATATATCTCTCTCATTTGTCATTAGAATCATTAATATTTTAAATATAAATACCCCTGTCGCAGCGTCTGCATAATATAGTGAATTTCCAAAGACTAGACACTGGCGGATCTCATATATGTATGTATTTAAGTGAAATTAAATTTTTAACTATGAAAAATTTTTAAAATCGACTGGGTAGTTTTATTTTTGGCACTTTGGGACCGCCGGATCTTAACAGATCTCATACAACATAACTTATATTATCTATTTAAAATAGTTTATCTCTCTAACAGTAAACAAATTTTCAAAATCGGTGATGACGTGTTCTTAAAAAGTTTTATTTCGAAAAATGAAACAGATATAGGGTGGGATTACCTAATGACGGCCGGTGCCCTAAGGTCGGCCACTAGTTGCTTTTTTTTAAAAAAAACAAGCTTTTAAAACATTGAAAATGTTTGATAATCGTATAGAAAGAAAAGGCTCATCTATTCTGGATTTACGATTTTTAAAATCAATAATTTTTATCAGGTACTTAATGTCTTATTACACTTAATCGATTGATAAATGACAACCTATGTTGAAAATGGATCGACCATTCTATAATTTGTAAGTTTAGTCAGTGCGGGAAATAAGCTATTACTTTATAAGTTTTTAACAATAACGATTGACTTTACGAAATTTGATAACATTATACACCTCTCAAGAAGTTCGAAATTCTTTAAGACGTTTATCTTTTGAAATCTAAGAAAAAAAACGTGCGGCCGACATTAGAGATAAAATTTGTAGAGAAATCCTAAGGTCGGCCAGGCCGTCAACAAACTAGTTTTCTTGTACCTGTTATGTTATTATTAAGACACTAGCTGTAAGTAGTAGTTATAAAAAGTGCTTCTAAAGTTACGCAATTCTAAAATCTAAATGTTTTTTTATTGTTTGTATTTAAACAATACTTTTCGTAATCGAAAAATTTGATCGTAAATACCTCATAAGCGATGCATCATAGCGAAAAAAGAACGAAATTTTTGAAGGCTTAAGCGATGCGAGTTATTGTTATTCCAATCCTACTGCGACTGCTGAAACCTACTTTTTCGACTTCTCGTTATCGAAAATTACCGATATTGAATTAGTTATTATAAATTGGTTATAACTGGTTAATTTAGACTCTATTAGTCCGATTGAGTTGGTCAGCCGTAACACATTTTTAAAAAAAATTACTTTTTGTTACTTTTTGTAAACGTAAACTTTTGATCGTAAATATCTCGTAAACGATGCGTCGTAGCGAAAAAATAACGAAATTTTTGAAGGCTTAACCGAAGCAAGTTGTGGGTATTCCGAACATATTGGGACTGTCAAAATCTACTTTTCGTTATCGAAAATTATCGATACCGCGTAACGTATCATAGATTGGCTATAACTGGTTAATTTAGGCTCTGTTAGTCTCACTGATTTAGTCACCATTAGAATATTTTGGAAAAAAACTAGTTTTCGATACTTTTCGTAAATGTAAACTTTTTATCGTAAATATCTCGTAAACGGTGTGTCGTAGCGAAAAAATAACGAAATTTTTGAAGGCTTAAGAGAAGCAAATTATGGGTATTCCGAACATATTGGGACTATCAAAACCTGCTTTTTGTTATCGAAAATTATCGACATAGAATTACTTATCATAAATTGATTATAGTTGATTAATTTAGGCTCTGTTAGTCCTCAAATTAATAAACTAAACAATCTATTTGCCAACCCTACCTTAATTTACCCTTTAACCTAACTGTTTCACTATCGAAATTTCTTTAATTTAGATTGTAGTTTTATTCATATTTATAAGTAACTTAAGCAAAATTAATCATAATTATGTAATTAAATAATATATTTTGTAATTCAAAAACGATTACAAATTACGATTACAAAATGTAATTTAATTGAAAATTACATTACATTACAAGTTACATTTTCTAAATGTAGTTTGTAATCATGATTACCAATTACTGATGTTTATTAAAAAATATTTAAGAATGTTCTTTTATAATTCTGTTTTGATTTAAATTTAAATTAATAAATTATTATAATGTTAGAATAGTTTTCCTTAAACGTTTTCCTTGGCGTCATAATAAACTACAATCGCGTAGTTCATTTATATTATGAAAAATCTAGGTGGCCGACTTAAGGCAAATACATTTTTAAAGATAAAAGTTAAAATAATTTAATTGTTTATGAATTTAGAAATTTAATCTCCATTTAGTTAGAAAGGCGATAATTAAAAGTACTTAATATGATAATCAAAATACGCGTAAATTCAAAATTCACAATTCTGCACGTCGTTAATTGTTTAAGTGGCCGACTTTTAGCACTCCCACCCTAAATATTGTTATTGTAATGATAAAAATAATGAAGCATTTATTGTAAAGAAGTTCAGCAAATTTTTCTTAATATCTAATTCATTTAGAACAATATTTTAAAAGCTTGTCTTATGTAATTTTTTACGCCCATTTCGATAGTGCAAAAAAAATTTTTGAATTCTGACCAACTTTTGTAAAAAACTACTAAAATTGGCCAAAATTTTGGCTTCCAAAAATCGGATGTATCTGCCTGACGAACTCATCCAAGCTATTGGGACCTGGGACTTTTGACCTACACACGAAATTTCATAACAATTGGAGGCTTCCTTCGAGAGTTATTGCGCAGACACTTATATACATATATGATTTTCAAAACGCAACAAGTCCAAAATTTCGAAATTTGAGGTATAGATGGCACTGAATTCTTAAAATAAATCTCTGCGTGTCAGTACAACTGGAATGTTTCTAAATGAACTAGGTCCCTTGCTAAATTAGTAAGAAAATTTTAGCTCTTCTCACAAAATGTCGTAAGTCCACAAAAGATTATTTTCAAATTGCTACAAGTCCATAATTTCTTTCAAAATGTAATAAGTGCTTATAACCGACGTGCGTTAACTTGAGTAGTGATCTATCAAAATTTGAATATTTATTTATTTAAACAATTTAAAATATTTGTTAAGGTTTTAGCTGAGCAAAATAACAGTGGATGCAGAAATAGACCAAAATTGAAAGGAAAACACAGACATGAAAAAAGATGTGAAAGATACGTTAGATTTTGAGACTATGTATCGCATATTTGATTATTTTACTACTTTCAGGTTTAAACCTTTAGAGATACCAACTTAGAAAATTGAGAAATTCCGTACAAACTACAAACGCTACAACGGTAGAGGATATTTTTTTTGATTGCACTGAGGAAGAAGAAGGGCTTAAAACTTAAGAAAAATTCTAACTTTCATCACTTTAGATCAGGCCCGACGAGAGGGTACGGTAGTCGCGGTTAAAGCCCTGGGGCTCGAGCTTGAGGAGAGGGCCCGGAAAAAAGTTAAGGATTTTTTTTTGTTCACCGTGTATTTTTTTGGAGACGAAATTAAAAAAAAATGCGATTATTCCCAGGGCCCGCCATTTCTCTCTACGACCCTGCTTTAGGTAATCACTTGTCTAGCCAAGTTTAGTGTTTTGAAATTTCGGGTAAGATAGGGAAAACGGCCCTTGACGCAAAATTGATTGTTTTTATAGGAAATAATACTTCTTAGCCCCAGATACATTCCTGTCAAATTTCAACCCTCCGAGGCCAATAGTTTATGAATACACAAATAGACAAAAATTTTCAAAAAAATTTTTTTGACGAAATTACTCAGCCGATTTATTTGAGTTTAATATATATTGTGTACCCACCATAGGCTAAGTAATAAAAAAAAATTAACGTTTTATCCCTTTATTATACAAATTTTTTTAAATTTTTAAATTTAAGAAAAATTTTTTTTGGCACTTACACGTTAGCGACACCCACCATTTTTTGTTCAATAATTTGTCTCTTAGTACTCTATAACATATATTTTTACGGAAAAATTTTAGTTGGTAGAACATAGTAATATTTCAATACAAATGCATGCCATGTTCGGTACTACATATATAACTTATGTATAAAAAGGACCATAAAGTAAAGCATCTGCCTTATTTCTAAAACACAGTAGAACTCTAAGGAGTGCAATAAAATGTTCTCTTCCCCCCTGAGTTGCAGTTCTTGGAGTTCCTGTGACGGTCTAAAAAAATATATATTTTGAGCTGTTATAAAAAAATGTTTTAACTTGCTAAAAAATAATTTTCAAGGTTAATTTTACCATGAATCTGAATATTTGAATGAAATCAATAAAATTATCTCAGCATACTTACTAATTAAAATTATATCTAACTCAACAAAAATTATAAGTTTTACAAACTTTATTAAAATAAAGATACTAATAATAATAATAATACGTCTTAAATATTATATTGCTTTAATAATAATAAACATTAACTTAATAAAATAGAACAAAAAACTTCAACAATGTATAGTAATAACAACAATCCGGCTAAAACTTGTTGTAGCTATTACATGTACATATAACTAACTTGAAGAAAGTAGTGTACAATTGTACGCAATATGTAGCTCGTCCCTATCACTTGATGTTTTTGTTGCACTACTTAAGGAGGTGCAGAAAGTGGACTTTTTCTGTAATAAAATTACATACGTTCATAACTACGACAAACAAGCTTAGACAAACGTATTGCTTTATCTGCCGTCTGTCTTATTTTGTTAACACGATGACGGAGCATGGGGAATTATAACGAAATGACCAACTGGTATAGTATTTTGACAGCTAATCAACTTTGTATGCAATTGTTGACATCGTAAGAAATGGTGTATGAGCTAACAAAGTATCACTTGACGTCTTACAAAGGAAAAAACTCTAACAAAAGAGAAATCAATGTCTATTTTGTTTTATTGATAAAAAAAGACAAACGACAGATAGTGTTGAACTTTGGTAAATTTAAACTAGTTTATTGTAGTTATGAACGTATGTAATTATATTATTTTAGAAATAGGGTAGATCTTTTACTTTATAGTCCTTTTTATACATAAGTAATATATGTAGTACCGAACATGGCATGCATTTGTATTGAAATATTACTATGTTCTACCAACTAAAATTTTTCCGTAAAAATATATGTCATAGAGTACTAAGAGACAAATTATTGAACAAAAAATGGTGGGTGTCGCTAACGTGTAAGTGCCAAAAAAAATTTTTCTTAAATTTAAAAATTAAAAAAAATTAGTATAATAAAGGGATATAACGTTAATTTTTTTTTAATACTTCGTCTAAGGTGGGTACACAATATATATTAAACTCAAATAAATCGGTTCAGTAATTTCGTCCAAAAAAATTTTTTTTGAAAATTCTTGTCTGTGTATTCATAAACTATTGGCCTCGGAGGGTTGAAATTTGGCAGGAATGTATCTGGGGCTAAGAAGTATTATTTCCTATAAAAATAATCAATTTTACGTCAAGGGCCGTTTTCCCTATCTTACCCGGCTATGCCCTTTATAATTATTATTTACTGATACTTATTTTCTTCATATTAGAACAAGTCGCGGGCTTTCTTTCATATTGATACAAGTGCCAACAATAATTGACGGAAAAACTGTGTTCGTTTCATTTTGATTTGAAATATTAATTTTTATATAATTTTTTTTACATACCAACCATATTATGCGTAATGTTACATAGCAAAATTCCCATCCTAACCTTAGATAAAGTTTATTGACGTTTACGAAAAGTTAATAAAATGGACTTATTGTGAAATGAAAATGAGCTCCTCATATCTATCTATATATATATATATATATATATATATATATATATATATATATATATATATATATATATATATATATATATATATATATATATATATATATATATACGGGGCACCATATGGGCAACTTTTTTACTATTGATTTTTCGAAAACTATTTTAGTGGGGCTAGTTGGTGCATCGGTTGGAATGAAAAAGTAGCTAAACACATCTTACTCACTGCTTGCGTTCTTGAGATAATTGACCATATATATGCTAGAGCGGGTATTTTTGTAAATTTTTTTACTCCGGAACTATTACATCCAAACTGATAAAACTAAGACTGTTTATTAGGTAGTACGTTGTGCTATATTCTGTATTTTTTACAGAGTTTTCTAACAATTTCTACCACCTAAAAAAATAAAAAATAAAAAATTCTTATTTTTTTTCCATAGTTCTCGGAGAGGTACAATCACAGAAAAAATATATAATGTAGCTTAGTATGTCTACTAATATCACTAAAAAGTGCATTCAGACCAGATGGGTACAACACTTCGAAAAAAAATAAAATATCCTTATGACCGCTCTAGAGTACTCACCACTTCGTATCTCTCTTTCATATAAACTTGCTTATAAATATATAATCAAGTAGAGTTACAGTTGATTTCCGTCTAAAACGAACGATTTTTATGAGTGACGAGTGTATGTGGTAAGGGGGGTATATGTATATACAATACCATATGCACGATTAATATATAGATTATATGGAGTATATGTACGGTGTGGGTTAATATGAATGGTTACTCTATTAGATAAACAACCGTAGCTCACTCTTTGTCTAAGCACAGTAGATACTACAGGTACCACAGATCTGCTGCAGAATACATAAAGTATTGGATAGCATATCACACCCTTCTGATATCTATGGTGCCTAAACAGAGATCGAGTTATGTTTATATAACTTATTGGTATACTATACACTGTATACGAACTTGTTGACATATCATTGTGTTGCAGTTAATGAGGTTTTACTTGAGGCTGCACAGCACTATAACCGTCTACGTGTTAAAAGTGCAGCAGATGCTCCGAATTACAGTGAATATTTACAAAAATAATAAATAATTTCAAGAATTTGTTATTTATCCCTTATTATATGGAATATAAATTGATTAATTGTTGTAATATGGTTATGATTAGTCTCGGTAACTATCCTCACTGATAATTGCATGAATATTTTCTGTTGTGAATATATTAGATAATTGCTAATCCGTAAACTGGCGGCATTCAACGCATTGTCACTTTAGTCATGTCTATGTGAATTTTAATATCTAGAGTAAGATATTATGGGCGCAAGCTAAAAAGAACTTTTTTATCTACATCTGCATTTATCTTTGCCTGTCATATTAATAAATCGAAGTTTACTCACTCACTCATATAAAAATATAATTACTTGGTTTGGTTGGTAACTATGGAAATAATACAATTTGTGTTCCCCTCACCTCAGTTTCTGGAGGTCTTTTAAGCTTGCGCCCATAATAGATTGGTTATAAACAATATGTTTTTTTACTCTTGTGGCATCCATGTTAGTGATTCCCTTTATAGCTTCTATTAATTGGCTTGCAAGCAACAATGATGGACATAATCGTTCCTCCTCTTACTTTCATATTTTGTACAGTCGATACATTCTTATTTTGACCATCCAAGAATTCCACTTATTTATATAATTTTATATCGCTCATATAAATAGACAACAATACTGTTGATTACACTACCAAATTCTATTTTTCCGGTATGTTCTTCGCTTATTAATCTACACATGACAAATATACTGATACATGTATAGGTGATAAGTTTTGTTTTAGTATTGATATACCTTGATCTTACTTCCAGTTTTAATATGTTGCCCGCTATCATGACAAAATGCTACTTGAGATTATATTGTGCAACCACCTTTCTCGTATAGTACGTCCAGCACAAGTATTAATTAGTATATTCATAATAAAAAACAATACTTGTCCTTCTAAATAGAATCGATCCATGATATCTATATTCCAATCTATCCCTGCCTATTTCCCTTAATCGTTCGTATTAATCCACACCGTACATATACTCTATATAATCTATAATACATCAATCGTGCATATGGTATTGTATATATACTCCCCTTACCTCATACACTCGTCACTCATAAAAATCGTTTCGATTTAGATGGAAATCAACTGTAACTACTACTTGATTATATATTTATAAGCAAGTTTATATGAAAAAGAGATATGAAGTGGTAAGTACTCTAGAGCGGTCATAAGGATATATTATTTTTTTTCGAAGTGTTGCATCCATCTGATCTGAATGCACTTTGTAGTGATAATAGTAGACATACTAAGCTACATTATATATTTTTTTCTGTGATTGTACCTCTCCGAGGACTATGGAAAAAAAATATTTTTTTTTATTTTTAATTTTTTTAGGTGGTAGAAATTGTTAGAAAATTCTGTAAAAAATACAGAATAAAGCACAACGTACTACCTTATAAAGGGCCTTAGTTTCATCTTTCTTGATGTAATAGTTTCGGAATAAAAAAATTTCAAAAAATACCCGCTCTAGCCAATATATGGTCAATTATCCTAAGAGCGTAGAGAGATCAGAGGCTAAAATAGGTGCCAATGGTATATTTATTACTCACCGATATCGCAATATAACTTATATTTAATAGACGTCTCTGGGGCTGCAAACCCTATCTTAACCTGTTAGACCCTTTAAAACTATTTTATGAACTGTAGCAAAATAAAAATTATACCAATCTTTGAAGACCTTTCAATAAAAAAATTCAATTTTGTCATAAAAAACACGTCTCTGTAACATTGATGTTCTAATAAGCACGAACAATTATCATCAGTTTATTTTCTTTGTAATTCGTAGCAAAGATATGCAGTGCGCCAGTTTCATATAAAAATTTCTTAAGAATAATTCAAATAAATGACTCCAGTCCTTTGAAACTGCTAGAAATTTTCTTAATATTTAATTAATTATTATTAATATTATCAGTATTGCTGTGAATTTTGTGTATCATGGCTATATTGATAATTAACTTTATTAATAAAATATTAGATATTACCAAAAATTCTAATAAATAATTTAAAGAACTGGGATTCATTTATTTGAATTGTTCTTAAGAAATTTTTCTATGAAATTAGTATAATAAAATAAGTATCTTTGCCACTAACCATAATGAAAATACTGTAATAATAATTGTTCATGCTTATTAAAAAACTCCAATGTTACAGATACGTGCTTTTTTAGTATAAAACTAAATTTCTCTAATAAAATACCAATATCTTTGACAATATTTTGATGAAAATAGTGATTTTATGAATAAGTAGATCTCAAAGAATGGTATAATTTTTATTTTGCTAGAATATGTAAAATTATTTTGAATTTAGGGCAACTTAAAGTCGTATTTTAGAAAAGCAGATTTTTGGGCGTTATTTTGGTAAATTATGGTATTTAGCTATCAGAATATGTTTACTAGACTCGATTTTGATACGACACCAAAATTTGATGAGGAAGTGACTAACAACTTCAAAATTACTATTTTTCGTAATTCACAAATTGGAAATTTCCGGTCTCCCGCCAAACAGCAAGTGGGGCACGAAATATGTTTAGTTACTTTTTCATTCCAACCGATGCACCAACTGACCCCATAAAAATATTTTTCAAAATATCAATAGTAAAAAAGTTTCTCATATGGTGCAAACTTTATGAAAGAGTACTAAATTGCATTAATTCAAAAAGAATTTTTTTCTGCAGAATTAATGCAATTTAGCAAATAGTTTTACGTGCAGAACGTAACAATATATATATATATATATATATATATATATATATATATATATATATATATATATATATATATATATATATTGTTAGATAATTCAAAGTAATTAAAAGAAATTTATTTAAAATAAAATTTTCAAAGTTTGTATTAAGAAAATTTCTTATTGCACTGAAAAAAAATCTAGGAAAATTTTAATAATAGATATTGTTCAGTTTGAAATTAAAATTTATTTTTGCCTTAGGTTGTTCAGTCTTACATGTAAATGTTTTTGTTTTAATTGTACAATTTTTAGTACAATGTCAGGGTCGTGAGGGTTTATTCAGATTGTTCCCAATATAAAGTTTTATACAAAAAAAATTAGGTAATTGAGTGATAAAATTATTTTTAACGAATAAATAATTAATAACAATTTCTTGTTTCAATAACAATTAACAATATAAATAAATTATTAAAATTTAGGAAAATGTAAAATAGCAACAATTTAGTTTAGAAATAAATTACATAATATTAAAAGTTTAGTCAGTCAGTAAATATTTTAGTAAGATAAAAAATGAGCATAACGCAAGAAAATACAGAGAAATTACGAAATACAATAATTTTAATAAGATACAAAAAGAGAACGTAGGGAAAATATAGAAAATTAACGAGGTAAAAATATCTACTAACCAATACGCATGCTATAAAATTAAAATTACAGTTAGGTTAGGTAGGTAGCTTTAAATTACAATTAGTATGAAACTTTAGAACATTATAGAATTAACAAAAGGTTTGAGTGACAAAAAAGGTTAATAGAAATTCAACTATTTTACGTTAATATGAAAACTAACACATTACAAGGAATTAATAGAAAATTGAATGGCAGAAAGTTAATAGAAATCAACTATTTTACACTTTATTAGGTTCACTAATCAATGTTAATTTGTTAACTAAAGTAGCACCAAAACCAAGTTGCAAAGACGGTAATAGAATATGCTAAAAAGATTACTTACAGTCGTGTTGAGACTAAAAAATATCATGGCCTCCCCTTTGATTTGTCTCTTTTTATTAATACTCTTCCCTTTCTAAAATAAATTAGCAGATTTATATCTCTATAGTTAACCAGTGACTTTTTAACAAAGTACTATTATATTATTTATCATTTTATCAAATATTTTTCAATGATTTTTTTAGCGAGTTTCGAAAATTTTGAAAATATTTTCACCGTTAGTAAGTTAAAGTATTTGAATTAATCAAGTAATTAAATGATGTCCACAAGAACCTTACGGACTGCCATAAGTTATATGAAATCCCTTTTTACTAAAATAATTTTAGATGAAAAAAAGTTATGTTGCATAAGTTCTACCAGGGTTTACTGATCCCATTATTCTAAAAAATAAACTAACCGACCAATTTTAAAAATTTTTTCACTGTTAGAGAGCTTAAATATTTTAGATAGATATAGATTACGTTATGTAAGATCCGCCAGGATCAATGGGATCCAAATGTGTCAAAAATGAAATAAGTGACCAATTTTGAAAATTTTTTCACTGCTACATAGGTAAACTATTTTAGATGGATATAGCTTATATGTTGCATGAGATAGGCCAGGGTCCTGGGATCTCAAAAGAGCCAAAAATAAAGTAACCGACCAATTTTGAAAATTTTTTCACTGCTACATAGGTAAACTATTTTAGATGGATATAGCTTATATGTTGCATGAGGTAGGCCAGGGTCGTGGTTTCTCAAAAGCGCCAAAAATAGAGTAACCGACCGATTTTGAAAATTTTTTCACTGTTAGAGAGCTAAACGAATTTAGATAGATATAAATTACGTTATGTAAGGTCCGACAGCGTCAGTGGGACCCAAAAGTGTCAAAAGTAAAATAACTGACCGATTTTGAAAATTTTTTCACTATTACAGAGGTACAGGTATATTTTAGATAGGTACAGGTTGTCTTATGTGAGATCCACAACTGTCTTGCGAATGCAAATGGGGCGTAGAAGGCTACACAACGAGATTTGAAAATACTTTTACTGTTAGAAAGGTAAAATATCCTATATATATACATACATATGTATACATATATATATATATATATATGTATATATATATATATATATATATATATATATATGTATATATATATATATATATACATACATACATATATATATATATATATATATATATATATATATATATATATATATATATATATATATATATGTGTGTGTGTGTGTGTGTGTGTGTGTGTGTGTGTGTGTGTGTGTGTGTGTGTGTGTGTGTGTGTGTGTGTTATTACATCGTCCGCCTAGAATATACGGTCGAACTGATTTTTTAATGAGGTCCACCGGGATCTTGTAGATCCGAAAACGCCAGAAATAAGCTACCGAACCGATTCTGAAAATTTTCTCACTGTTAGAGAACTAAATTATTTTAGATGGATACAACTATGCTGCACAAAGTCCGTTCGGGTTCTTGGGTCCCACAAATACCAAAACTAATTACCCAGCCGATTTTAAAAATTCTTTTACTACTAGAAAGCTAAACTATTTTAAATGGGTAGAGTTCTTAGACGAGATCCGCCAGTGCCCAATATTTGGAAATTCGCTATGTTATGCAAATGCTACGACAGGGGTATTTTTTTTTGTACTCGCCAACTGTATTATTTTTGAAGAAAGACAGTTTTCAAAAAGTTGACCACTTTAAGTACTGGTTATTTTTGGGCTACTCGGACGTTGCTTACGAATTTCACGTGCCTTAGATAATTTTTTCTATATTTTGGAGGTTTCCTTCCTTAAAATGCATTTTTTGGAGGCATTTTTGACTAATGATGAGTCAATCTGACTACACCGAATTTGATACATACTAAAATAAAAGAGTTTAAATTACAGTAAAAAGAAGTTCAAAATCGTATTATTAGTTGAACTGGTAAATAAAATACGATAATTAAATACAACTCAGTGCTTTAGAATGGCGGCTATCACTAAGTCACAAACCGACCCCAAAATATTTGATTTAGTAACACAGTTGCATTCGACTGTAGCCTTACCAGAAAGAGCTGCAATGCTAGTCGCTGTTTTTCAGGATTTAAGTGGAAATAACATAAAATAGTATTTAACATAAAGAAAACAAAACAATATAAATATAAATACATACTTAATAAATTTATTTTAACCTAATTAAAAATTTAATTTTGTTTTTATTATTTTATTACTGATGCATATTGGAATAGAACTGCCTAATTTTTAATTAGTAAAGATATAATTAAGCTATTTTTTTTCATTTCAATACATTTTATTTACAATTTAACCGAAAGAATTTAATCTAGAAAAACGGGTAGTTATTCAGCAAGTACAATTTTAAAGGATTTTTAAAGATTGTTCAGAACACAGTTTAATAGGTAATATTTTTTATTTGTTTTAAACAGTTTAAAACATCGTTTAAAACACTTTAATTTCAAACATTTTTTATTTAGATTGTGTTTTAACCAGTGTTTAAAACATCTGATTTAAAACACTTTGTTTTAAACATGTCAACCCTGCCCCTAGATTGAATACTAGAAAATTGAGAAAAAGCAAGTCAATTAGATTTTTTACGTAGATTTGAAATCTGATAACAAAATTTAATTCTTTTCAATTTCCATTTCCTTTTCGCAAAATTAATCCCTAGATTTTAACACCTAACCACCCCTGTTAATATAATTTGAACAAGTTGTGTATCGACACATTGCTCGTTAAAAAAGAACAGTAACGCTAATTTAAACTTTTGCTCTGCTCATACCGTTTTCCAGATATTTGAAAAATTAAATTTTTACCCCAATTTTTGAATTCACCCTTTCACACCGTTTTTCCGCAGATAAAAAAAATATAGTCATATTAAAATACAGTCATATTAGATAGAATACTTTATTTATCTAACAGTAAGTATTAATTTTATTCAAATAGAGCTTTGTAATATAAAATAAGTTAAAAAACAGAATAATAAGTTAAATTAAAAAGTGTTTCTTGTGATAAAAAAAAAATGCTCAAAGTCCCTCTCCGGATAAGATATGTGAATCTGCCTAAGGTCCAACCTGGGTCGGGAGTGCCATGGTAGGGTTCGCCCTTGCACATGTATTTCATAGCTTCGAGTTAGTAAAAAATATCAAAAAATATCTGGCAATGTTGAGGCAGAGCTTTGTGTTTTCGAGTTGTACCAGAGCAAATGCTCTATAAATGCAAGGAGCTCTAGACGTTCGGTTTTATAGTCATTTTAATGGCTGTATCCAGCCATAGGAAATCACAAAGCTTTCCTGTCATTTTAAGTAAAAGCACGTGTTTTCTGCGTGATAAAATCTCATAATTAGTGTTTTCTGCTGGAAAGGTCTTGTAAAACATCAAAAATTTAAAAAAAAAAAACACGCTCACTAGGTGCTCGCTCTACCTCCTGGACAATGGCATGGCTTGTTAAGTGTGCATAAAAATAAGTTGGAAATAAAGAACCTTCAGAAACATGTGCCCTTGTTACGTTTTTTGGTGGTTTCAATACTTTTCCCCATCCAATCGCGTTAAGGATACAGGTTAATTGAAGAGAACAACAATTTTAGAAAAATGATTTATTTTCCTTCCAGTATTACAATCCAACTTTGTATAGTATAATATGTACATCGACTGTTTATATAGGAACTGTTTCATGCCCCGTTGATCCTAAAAAAAAGGAAACAAAAAAAATTGTATTAAATTATTGTAAATCATATATATAAATAAAAAAGGAGAAAACCTAAATATAAATATCAGCATAGTGCAATTTACATAAAGTGAGTGTAAGAAAGGCAGGTGTAATTTAGGTTACAATTTACTGACGTTACTGTATAAACAAACCAAGTGACATTTAAGTGGAATTTGTCAGTCTTGTAGGAAATGACAATCACTAGGATGTGCGCATGTGCGGAAGCATCGAATGAGATGAAAGCTTCTGCGAACATGAATTGGGTGAGGAACGGATAGAAGTCGCATTCTTTCGGGTATTGGAGCTCAAGGAAGCAAGACGTGACCCCTAGTGGGTTCACGCTCTTGAAAACCTGTGCGAAGGATAGCGCTCTTTCTTTTTATGCAGCTCGGGCAATGAAGATGTGACACAAGGTGTCGGACCACTAACAATTAATTTGTGAAAGGCACGCCATGTGGCGAAATATTCATTAACCATTATTGGAATTTGGGGGCTACTATAAAATTTGGTGCTACGTATTGTGTATGGTACAAGTTTTTTTTTATAAAAAGGATATAAAGCACTCATTTTAAGTATACTGCTCCATTTGTTGGATTTTTTCTTCGGAACACTTCACGGATGTTTGCCTGATAATTCATGTTGTAAGCATTTTGGAATTGGGATCCACGTGGTGTAAAATTTTTGGCTGGCGCCGTTTACTATGTGGAAGTGGTCCAATTTTTGGTAATTGCTGTGCAGATGTTGCCGAAAGTTTTGGTGACCGTACCGCTCAATTCTGTGGCTGTTTGTCTGGAAACATGATGATATTAGTGGTATGTGCAAAACAGACATCCTGTAGTGATCGCCGTATAAATTTTTTTTGTGTGAGTACCTTTAGAAACTTATGAACCATTGTAATATTGTTATTTTAGTAAATTTCACATCGTTAATTATAATTACCTTTTTTTAGTTGTTAAAAGTTGTAGATTTTTAAGTAGGTGAGACTGAACGAACGTTCCTGTAAAGAAAGTTTTTTGAACATACGTTGTGTAGTATCAAGTGTAGTAGCTTACCTGTACAGAAGTCGTTTCCTTCAATTTCAGTAATTTTAATTAGGTTAAATGTTTATCAGCTAAACGATAATTTTGTTGAAAATATTTTCTTAGCCGGCCTCTTAGTACCTGCAGAAAAAGGAAAGTAATAAAAAAGTCATAAGGTAATAAATTTAATTTTTAATTCCTTACATTCAATTACCTGAAAAATATTCTCATGGCATTAATTTAAATTTGACGTATTAGAATTGGGCGTCTAAGCCATCGTCACTGAACGGATTTATTTTCTTGCAAGCGCCGTTGATGCTGTTTCACATAATTGAATCTTGTACAAGTATCAGTTCTTAATTATAAATAATTAAATATCATTTACAGACACTACTTACCTTTTCTGTAAAATACAGATCTTAACAACGATTTCATTGTAGACTTAATAAATTTCGACAGTTGTATGAAATAATTCTGTTAATAATAATAATTCAAACGTTCCAATTTAATTTTTGTTCTTGTCTCGTTATTTGCTTTTCAGCTAAACATTTGTGTATTGTGGTACACACAGAGGGTAACAGCCAGCATCTTTTTCTATATTTTTTTCCGATAAAAATATGGTGGCACTCAGCTTAGAATAGTTTTTCGAAATTAGTAGTAGTCGTAAGTAATTTTTTCTCTTAGAGGATATACCAATTCCCCCCCCCCTCCCAGCTCTACATAGCTAGTCGAGTACGCGTCAAGTGTGCACTTTCCCCAAGTGGCAACACACAAATTTGTAACAAAAGTGTCCACTAACTGCGATAAGAATTCAAGGATAACTTGTATTTAACTTTTCAGTTTACCTTTTTGTGACAGAAGTCATGTTTTTTGATTTATGATATTTTGTGAGACCTTTCCATACTGATGAAAACACTGGTAATCGCACACGCTTGCTTTTTTTAAGGGCGAGAGGGAGGCGTCGCTATATTTTATGGCAATACAAGCCCATTAAGGCGGCTGCAATACCAAGCGTCACTAGAGCCCCTTGTATTTAAATCCTTAAATTAGTCTTACTTGGCCCAATTTTGCGAAATATTTTTAGACATATATTTACTAATTCAAAGCCGTAGATTTCAAAATTCTATGTCTCATTTTGGTCCAAGGTCGCGTTTTGTGTGTTTGTATAGGTTATTTAGAAATTTTTGCAAATATCTTCTTCTAAACACCGTGTTTTGGAGAACTGCAACAGTGTCTTATGAAGCTCTTAGAACCCCCGATATATATATATATATATATATATATATATATATATATATATATATATATATATAATACTTGTGCACTTGGGGGGAAAGGAAGTGGAGAATTTGGAAAAGGCCAAAATTGAATATTTTGGTACAACTCGAAAACGCAAAGCTACCTTGACCTAATATTGCAGCTATGTAATACATGTGCAAGGGCGAACCCTACCATGGCACTCCCGACCCAGGTTGTACCTTAGGCAGATTCACCTATCATATCCGAAGGAGTCCTTTCCAGTGAAATAACTGACCTATAATTTGTAAATTTGTACAGTTTGAAAGTGAAAACTATTTTTGAATTTAACAGTTTTCGTGCATTCTTAATTAAGTTGTGGTAAAAATGTTCCAGGCCCTACGAAAAATTTTTCATTTGTTACGAATAGTTTTTTATTTGTTATAATTGAATTATAAAATTCAAAAAGATATTTTAAAAATATTTATTAGACGACGAAGATTTTCTTCCGTGAAGAATAAAGTTCTAAAAGAAAATTTACAATAAATTAGTTAAAGAAGTAAAAGAAGGACGAGTCCGGATAAGGCCCATTTTTCGCCTATCAGTGTTTGGATGTGATTATATTTTCTATTGAATCTAGTGACCTTCCTATTTAAGAAGGCAACATACTTTTCAATTATTCTTCTTTGTTAAGCAAAAGAAATATGCAGTTCATAATAATAAATTAAATAATATAAAAACCAAAATTTTGAGATTTAACATTTTTCTTTAAATTTAAAAATCCCTTTTAGTTATAAGAGTATAATAATTATCATCGGAAAGTTGAATGATCTGGTGAATCAAAATCTAAACGTTTTTTTGCAATAGATCTAATGTCGTCAAAAAGAAACACTATTTCTTTTGTAGTTAAAAATGTCTCAGTGTTTACAGAGTGTAAGGAATTCATAGCTGATTCGATGAAGATTTTATTGTTAAGGTGATTCTTACAACATCTCCTTCTGGACGAAATATAAAGTCAATTCTCGAGGAATACCTGATTTCTAGAAGTTATGCTTATACATAATACATGAGTGATTTGAATTATGACATGGAGGAATGGGTAGATGGATTTTTTCTTGTTCTGGTTTAGAAGTTACGCATAATTCTGAATTTTTCAGTGTTGCATAACTTACCGTAATATTTGAAATCGAAGGAACAATTTGATCTCTTGTAATATCTGATGTAGACGCGCCAGAAGCATTTTTTTTTGTTTTTAATATTTTTGAAGCAAAACTTCGGCAAGTAGGACACACATGAGCACCACTTTTTAACTCACAGTTTTTAGAATTTCGAAGAACAGATAAAATTCTTTTATTAGTACAAATACGAAAACTACAAATATTTTTTATCCATTTTTTACAACAATCACATTGTTAAGCAGGCATTGTTTTAAATTTATGTATAGACAAAATAGTCAAGAACACTATAAAATGAAAAATTAATCGTTTGCTGAAGTGTTTATTATTTGTACGTGTCACGATATGCATGCATTATATGATGCGGTGTTTAACATATCTCTTGCGATATTTAAGGTAAAAAAAGACCCGGTAATTGACCCTGGCCCAGTTTCTGAACTTTTCAACTTTGTTATAAATTAATAAAAAAACTATATTTTAAATAAGAAAAAAATAAATTCTTAATTTAAAGTAATCTATTCTGTGTCTAATGAACAGCAATTTAAAAAGTTTAGAATATATTAACTAAATAAAAAAAAAATTTAAGTTTAAAATGTGTGTAAAAACTATTTTTTTGGTAGTTTCCTAACAGTTTATGTTACAAAGTACTCATTTTGATCTGTGCAATATTCATCATGTAAGTATGAAAACTTAATTAAAAATATATGAGCAGGTTAATATTTGTTTAAAATTTATTTTAAAATATTTATAAAATACCTTAGAATGATTTTTATTATTGAAATATAAGGGTCAATTACTAGGCTCACTTCTAAAGTGGTATGGCCCAATTAAATTCTAACCAGTTTTTGTTAGTTATTTTGTTATTTATAGTTATCTTCGATTAGTTTTTGTTATTTTTCATAACGTATATAACATTAAACATTCATTTTTATCAATAAAAAATTATTTATAAATTAAATTTTAAAAAACTGTATTTTTAAATTTAAGGATCAGAAACTAGGCCACTGTCAGGGTCAAAAACTGTCACATGAGAAATTTTGAAGGTCAGAAACTGGGTCCTTTTTGTCAATTTTTAAAACATTAATTTAAATTATTAATTCAATTCAAATAATTATTTTACTTGTATGACTTTATTTTGAAAGCCATAAACTAGTTGATAAAATTATTAATTGTCTCTTAAGTTTAAACTTATATTTATTACTGTCGTTTAACCTCAGCCGTCACTCTTAAAAGGTCAGAAACTAGGCCCGTTACCTTATTTCAACTATTTTTTTCCCACAGAAGCGCACAAAGTAAAAACTTCAAATTAATTTCATTCAACAGTATATTGAACGTAAAGTAACACATGTTAATTTGAATTTGTTACCTTGAACGCTTCTTCTTGAAATAAAGGCCTATTTGTTAAAAAAATGTGAAAAATACTAAAAAATACGTGAAGAACCCAACTTTTGGACGCAATTATGACATTAAAGAAATTTAACTATGAAATAAAAATTACACCACCTTAAAGCTCACATCTTGTACAAAATAAACCAACAATTAGATCTCTGTAAATTGAAAATTTTTTTTCACTCGTATATTATGGGCGAAAAATGGACTCGTCCTTTGTCGGTGGACTACCCTTCATATACAGTTGTAAGTATGTCAAATTCCTGTTACATTTTTTAAAAAATTGTAATATTTTCAGTACACATGTGTAAAAATATATAAATGCTTGCCCATAATTTATTAATTTAACTACTTTTAAATGATTTGCCCTAAAAATTTTTTTAATATTTCCAAAACGAAATGTATGATAGAATGTGTTAAAATTTGAATTTTTTTTTTTCACACAAAAAAATTGAATGTGCAAAATTATTAATTATTATATTAGAGAAAGTTATGTTAACGTGGTTAAAATATTAGTTTCAGTATGGTTTAACGCAATTTTTATGCAGTTGTAGCAAACTTTTAATAATTTTATTAAGTTGTAAACATAATCTAATTTCTGACCATACTCTAATATAAAACAAATATTCTTGATAATTTTCCTATAAAAAAATGGAGCAGATATATAAAATCTTATTCAACTGAGAGAAATAAAATATAGCTGAATCGTTAAGTTGGATTAAAATTATCATGACACGATACTTATAAAGCCTTTTTTTTCGAATGTAGATTTCCAAAACATGAGACAGAAGTAATTCGACTGTGAGCACGAGTATAATGGAAAATGATTTTTTCCAATGTATGTCCTAATTTCTCTCAAAAAGTAATTTACTTAGAGCAATGGTCCAAAAACATTTTTTACGTAATTTGCCTCGTTCTTTCTATTGGTGTAAAAAAATTTCAAAATTTGCTTAATTCTGGCAAGGAACTTATTTTGTGACAAAAAATGTCCAAAAAACCGACTTCTGGGCATCCAACGGGTCTGACTAACGAACTCATCCAACGATTTGGGAAATCGAATTCGCACACAAAATTTCATAACGATTAAACGTTTCGTTCGAGAGTTATCGCGCGGATATATATATAATATAAAAAAAGCATATAAAAAATTTTTTTAACCCCCGTTTTGCATTGGACCTGTCTCCAGATCTTTTGTTTTAGCGAATTTCCAAAACTGAAAATTCAGCTATTACCGTCTTCGTCATAACGCGACTTGAGCCCGGGACTATAACAGAGATATGTTTTGAGGTCCCTAGAATCCGATATATATATATATATATATATATATATATATATATATATATATATATATATATATATATATATATATATATATAGAGCCCGGGACTATAACAGAGATATGTTTTGAGGTCCCTAGAATCCGATATATATATATATATATATATATATATATATATATATATATATATATATATATATATATATATATCTATATATATCGGATTCTAGGGACCTCAAAACATATCTCTGTTATAGTCCCGGACTCAAGTCGCGTTATGACGAAGACGGTAATAGCTGAATTTTCAGTTTTGGAAATTCGCTAAAACAAAAGATCTGGAGACAGGTCCAATGCAAAACGAGGGTTAAAAAAATTTTTTTATATGCTTTTTTTAATGACCATTTTAAGTTTACTCTTTGAGTGTTTTTCGACTGAAAATAAGTATCGCACAAATGTATATAGCTCTGTTAATTTTACAGATATCAAGTCAAACTAGAAACCAAAATTATGAGAATGATCTAGATTTTTTGTCCTTGCAAAAGTTTGCAGTTAACGCAAGCAGGGCACCGCAGTTTCTGTGACTTGTTGCAGAACGGGATAGCGCGAACTGAAACTGTTTTTCTTCATTTTCTTCAATTGTTTTCATTCGGCGAAATAAAACCAACTAAAACTCGAGAACGTGTTACAATGTCGCACAGTTTCTGTGTCACATTCACGAGTGCCACATTGGCTTCATGCGACGCAGTGCTGCTCTGCTCTGCCTTTCAATTCACGCTAGTCCATTCTGCAACAAGAGTCACAGAAACTGCGCTGCCCTGTCTGTGTTAACTGCGTCTCAGTGTGCACCCGGCCTAATGCTGAAACCATTTGAGTCATGAAATCATGAAATTTGTATTATTTGTTTATATCATAAAGAGGTGTAACTGTATTAATTTCATAATTTTTGGAGATGTTAATACATAATTTCAATCCATTCTAGATATCGTCAGCCGAGTATTGGTTTGTACCAAGTCAATTTTTAAAAAAAAATTTTTTGATAGTGGTTTCGGCTTCCTTAATGCCCAAAACTAACAAAACAACTATCTAGAAAAAAATTTCAAAAAGTTGACTTGGTACAAACCAATACTCAGCTGATTGTATGTAAATACATCATTTAACCCAATAAAGAAAGAAAATTCTGAAAATTAATGTAATAGGTCTTGAAGTAAGAAAATCTCGGTTGCTCATACTTTTTTCCATTTTAACTTTCTTAATTTTCTTTCTTAATTCGAAATATAAGATCTCTCTTAAACATTTTTATGTCATGTCTTATAGTTTTTACAGGTTTAAGTAAGTCAAGATTTGAACTTAAAGGGCTCCGACCAGTCTTGACAACTTGTCAGTTTTTAACAGCCGGATTCAACATTCGTTGCAAAGATAGAGCTATGGAGACGACAATTTTTGCGCTATGTACTACATCCACAGGCGTAAGTGCAAGTTTTACACCCTGGAGCGATTTTGTCTTAAGCGCCTCCTCGCTTTTTCTCAATTTCAATTGACGATCAAAGTAATTTTTTCTCAAAAAAATATGACCCACGAGCCAGAAAAAAACCTTCAGGTAAAACAAATGACGATTGACTTCTCTTCTTGAATTATAATACCAGCAAAATTAATATACTAAATGATATCAAACACAAATAGTGATAAGGACAACATTTTTTTTTTAGTTAATTGGGCAATTCAAGTCTGGCCGTATATGAAAAACCAGACCCGGACATATTACGTCATGACTGAATTATTTGTTTTAAACTAGGACAACTGGCAAACCTTGTCCGACCATAAAAGTTTAGGGTTTTCTTATTTTGATATTGTTTCTGTTTATTTCTTTAAATAAATTCTTATATTATCATAACTACGAGCAACGATCTTACTCTAATTCAATTTTATGAAACAGTTACGACATTTTAATAAATTTGTTAACTCAAATCGTTTTAGAGAACTATACATAGATAGGGGAATGAGTTAATAAATAAAAGTTATATACATACTGTGTAGTCTGGGTACTGAAAGAGAGTTGATACACACATATTTGAACATTTATTATTACATATTATTTTGTTTACAAATAGTCGATCGAAATCATTCGTCTCGGTGTCGTCTGTGTATTGACGGCAGATGTGATTCAGGGTACATACTTTTATTTACTTGGTATTTACTACACTTTATCATAGTAGACTTGTGCCAGACAGATTTATTAGAATTTAATAATAGCAAGTGAAATTGAAAGTAAAAAAATAATATTAATAATAGTGGTGCATGGAACCTATTTTTTATTAAATTGTTACTAAACTTTTTTTATTGAACATATTTAGAAAACAATGGAGTTGTGTATTAATTATTTATTGCCTGGGACTTCAAGTCAGACTTAGAAATTTGTAGATTTCCTTCAGAAAAGAAACTTGAAATAATTTAAAACCTTCTGATGTTATTTTATAACGCAGCCAGCTTCTCGAAAAATCAATAGTCTTGGTGAATTTGTACTTCAGAAAGCAAATAAATTTGGGGAAGAAAACATAACCTAACAATAGTGTTCATTTTGTTATTTACTAACTAACTTTCAGTTGGCTATTTCACGACACTTGTCTTAAACAAATATTTAAATTATCGAACGATTAAAAAATACGCCCCCACAGCTTTCTCGTACCGGTAAGAGAGCTTTATATAATTTTTAAAGTGATTTTATGCTTAAACTACTTAAACTACTAAATTTCGTGCCTTATTGTATTATTAAAGTTATGTTTGAAACAATAAATACTTTAACAATAAGATTTATGCATATAAAATTTTCCAGTTTTCTATCAGATATGTAACCTGAAATTGCATTCTCGTCGTATACAATTCATTTGTTGTAGATCAAAATATTTATTGGATACCAATAGTTTTAGAAGAATTTCTATTTTAGACTTTTCTTGAGGCGCCCACGGCCCTGGGAGACCATTTTAAACTTACTTTCATCTTCTTCGGAAATCTCGATCATAATTGAACAGAATTTTGCCAAAAGTTGCTCAGTATTTTAATTTGGGGCCTATTTGGTGGCGCTGACACATAATTTTGATTACACTTTCATTTAAGGTACTATTAGTGAGTGAAGCTTAAAAAAAGACTCTTTTTAAATAATCTTTTTTTAAGTGAAAAATTTATTTTTAATGCTAAATTTTTTTTACATATGATAACTTAGGAACTCTACAAAAAAAAAAACTTTTTCTTTTAATTATAATTCTGTTTCTCTATCACAGAGGGCGTTGAAGTTGACGTAAAAAAAAAAAACAGCCCAAATCTGCGCAAATGATAGAGCCTCTCCAGTACATCTGAAAAAAAAATTATATGGCATTTTAATATAGACATATTATGTAATTGTGCATCCCTCCACCAAGACCGGAAGTAAAGCGCTTTTTTGAAAAATGATGCTTATTTAAAAAAAGGTTTTAGAAACAGCCTCATTTTCTCGCACTTTTAAGTGTATGAATGGGAAAAAAAAGAAAAAAATCACTAGGTCGGAGGGGGGATGCACAATAGGCATAATAATAAACAAAATGAGCAAAAGTTTTATTAAAGTTGGATAAAAAGTTTTTGAGTTACGATTTGCGAAATTTGAAAAATGTCATTTCGAGCAAAACACATTTCAACTTTTTTTAAAAATAAATTTTTGTTTATATTTTATAAAATGTTTATACATAAACGTACATACTAATAAATAGCTAATCAGCCATTCCGGAACCGTATAGTAATCCATAAGTAATCTCAAATTCTTTCTCACAGATGAGACAGGGTAAGCGTACATATAAAAACCTGTGGTTGGAAAGTTGCAAAGAGCTGCATTTTATACTGCTTACTGCTTAGTCGTGCATCGGCTCTACAAGAGCAAACAACCATTGTTAGGTCGTGGCTATTGATTGTTAGATTTTGGTTACATCATTATTAGCAGATACATACATACAGTAGTTCTATAGTACGTATATATGTACCCGCACCCACTTCACCCATATACTCTATATTAAAACACAAACTCTAAATATGTATATAACTATAGATAAAGTGGAGAGTCTCGGTGTGACATATGATGACGTAAAATTGTGGCGACATCCGGCATGCTAAGCTACATATGATATAGTAGTTTGGCCCTTTGTTCTTTCTCTTGTAGGTGTCTATGCTGCTTTTTCTTTGTTTTGCTTTGCAGTTTTAGACAGCGCCGTCAAAACATGACTATACAAAAATCGGTATAACTTTTTTTGTATTTTAATTTTGACTTGAAATTTTAAATACATATTCCTGGAACATTTATAGACTCTATTTTAATATAATTTTTTAACTCACTAATAATAGTTTTAAAATCTTGTGCAAAATCAGTTCCTCATAGTGCATCGCTCCACTCATCCAACGACTCTAAAGTAGCTATATACGTATTTCAATGGCGCATCTACTTTTCATACCACGAGACCTTTTCATAGATACTCTTAAATCTTATTGATAATTTTAGAAACACATTAATCTTCGATCTTTTTAAGGACCCATTTGAGGAGAACACTACTAAATACACAAAAAATTCCGATCTCTGAGAACGTTTAGGAGTCTCAATAATATTTAAACAAAATTTGGTTAGGATTCGCCCAACCTCCTATTTTGGGCGTCTTTTGGATCCCTGCTACTATGTTTTTACATGCATAATAACTATCATTACTCTGATTATATTGAAGTTTATAGAGGACCATTTATGGACTAATGACAAATACTCTCAAAATTTGAGTGAAGGTAGCGCCGTGGAATGTGATGAAATATATAGAGGGCCAACTAAGAACCAAACCGCATTTCATTAACAACAATCGAATAGCTTAGAGGTTATTCGATAAATGCCTTTGGTGCGATACTATATCATAATAGAAGTCACAGAAGCGGCGTAGCTATGGTTACTCCGATTGCGATGAAATTCATATGGGATCATCTAAGAACCAAATCGTATAATTTCTGAATTTAATTAAAAACAATTGAATAGTCCAGAAGTTGCTTTGGGATTTAGTGATACACAGACGGACAGATAGATATGAAACTAAAATTGTTCAGAAAGCCCTAAAACATAAAATATGCGTGAAAAATTTCATTTTGGAGGAAAAAAGAAATTTTTTTTTCAGAAGTGATCACAATGCTTCCAATTACTTCAGTAGTTTCGGAAACAATATTATAATATTTTCTTTGTGATCAAAACAATACTGTTTCAAGTATCAGGGTAAGTTTGGTGTAAGGCTGCTCACACCTGTTTTCCCGAAACAGGGACAAAGTTCGTTACTAACTTCAATTGTGTTTTGAAGTATTAACTTATAAGGTAACTGTAATTATTCATTAAAAGATACTGGTTTATAAACCCAATTCCGATATTCTTGATAAATATGAAATTTTTGACACAATTTTATATTACTTTTCTTAAAGTTGCTACATTGTATTTTGAAGCAAGTCAAAAGTTTTTATGGTTAGTGGAGTTAATCACGGAATAGCACTGACCATTTTAGTTCATGCCAGTATGGATAAGTGGTTCCAATGGAATGATTTTATTGATAATAAGAAGTTGCATAAAATCGAGAAGTATAAGATTGGGCAAGATTGTGTCTAATCTTAATTAAATACAATTTTCTTTTAACTTTCTCAAATAAATTTTATACTAAAAACTATACAACGCAAATTCATACAACGTGAATTCCTATAATACTTAGCTACTTAGCTATTCCGGTACCTAACTACCGAAAATAAATTATTGATTTGTTGTGTTGTATTTGTGTCAATTTTTTATCACATATTTTTGAAAGTAATTTTTATTAATATCAAACTCACAATATTTTTAACAAAATATTTCTTTCTTTCTTTTTTTTTTTTTTTGATAAATAAATAACTGAGAAACATTTTATAATATCATGATAATACCTATTTTAATGCACCAAATTTCAATATTCAGTGTATTTCTTTATTGGACGAAAAATAATTATTGATTCCCCTCTTAAAAGAATCATGGCAATGAAAAGCAAAGCAAAAATTGTTAGTCATTTATATACTTACCTATAAGTGCATTGTATATATTTCAATTCGACATTTAATACATCTATACAGTTTTCTTGTCAAGAAGAAATCTTATTTAATATTTTCCTACGAAAAGAAAAACACAATTAGGAGGGTTCCGTTATTCATTTTATTATTATTTGTTACAAATATTGATTATTTGTGGTGTGGTCTTTTCTATTCGTTACCCACGTATGTAGTATACGCATTTTATTTCTTTACATTTACACACAATTGAGAAGTTTCAGACAAGCAATTCAATAATACAAAATGGAATGATGTGTTTATTTATTATTAATAAATTTATGAAAACGGTACATTGATTGAGAAATACATAATGGGCTTTCTTTTCATTTAATGACTTCTACTTTCCTTTAATTTTTGCTATTCTGGAGGTATAATTTAAGTTTTTTTTTTTTTGTAAATTTCCTGAAATAAGTACATTGTTCAGGCTTCTATATTACATAGTAGATGTTTAGTCACAGCATGAATGGTGTATAGCTATTTACCATAGAAAATAATAAAATTTCATATGTACATAGATTTGGATACTACAGTCAATACCAAATATAGAACGAATTTTTGGAATTTTTAAAATTCCAATCATTTTTAAGTAAGAGATACTAATAACGACACACTGTACTGCCTATTGTAATGGTGGTAGGTGTCAGCCGAGAACTTTAGGCAATCAAATTTACACTAATGTAGTGTTGATTGCCTCTATGCGATTGATTAATTTTTGGGAACTTATCATGAGCTCAAACCCCAGGTAACGTGGTTGATGTCGCCAACTAGCGGCCGTAACGTGAACCATGTGAGGCCGCCATCATTATTCCGATATTGATTTCTTACAGCAAGGGTTGATTTTGTGATTACCCGAACTAAGTGATTTTTGACAGAGAACTGTTACAAGAGCGACCAACGAACAACGGTGAAGGAGTGGTATGATGATGCTTCGCGCATCAGACACTCACAATGTGACCTTAGATAGGTGCAAACGTAATTTTGTTGTGAGTCATAACAAAGATCTAAAACAATATTTAAATTAATTTTGTAAAATATTTTTATAATCATTTAAAAAATATAAAGTACTTAAAATATAAAATAAATATAAAATATTAAAATGAAACTCTTTTATTATTTCAAATACCATATTTAAACATCTATCGACTAATACAATTTTATTTTGTAATCAACAAATTGTTTCGACGCTAAACACACAACGAAATGTAATATTTCGAAAGAACCTAATACCTTTGGGAACTTTTTATTAATTTGGCATCCAATTTAGCGCTATTTCTGCGTGGGACAACAAGTAACAGTGTTGGCCGCGAATTTTAAGTAATTTTAAATATAAGCTAAACCGCCGCTACTGTTACACTATTATGTTTATCGTTTACGCACTAAACAGTACTGGTCATCATCAACACAAACGTCTTTGACTAAACCAACAATATTATATTATATTAATTTTGTGATATTTTGTCTACATTCGTTTAAAAGTGACGAACGCATTTCAATTCAGTTACTTTTGAAGTAATAAATAGACCATTATTATTTTCAGAATTATATATTATTTAAATTTTAATTAGGTATATTTAATTTCTATTTACAATATTTAAAAAAATTTTAATTATAATT
The DNA here is from genome assembly GCA_035578155.1 of Brachynemurus nebulosus. NCBI lineage: Eukaryota > Metazoa > Arthropoda > Insecta > Neuroptera > Myrmeleontidae > Brachynemurus > Brachynemurus nebulosus. The sequence continues at coordinate 66,439,579 of JAPWDM010000004.1, read as the reverse complement.
GTTTTTAAATTGTTGATACTGAAAGCAAAATATTAATAAAAAAAAATCGTTAAGTACGTGTTTGACAAGCATTAAGTTAGGACTCCTCAGTCTTTCACAATTTTCGGGGTAAACTATATAAAGCATTTAAGTATATTTTTACGTTTTAATACAGAAATAGATAAAATAATGTATTCGACAATTTTACTTCCATATGTGTTACTTGAGGGTCAATTATGTTATAATTTAGTTTCCTATATTTCTTTAAGAAACACCACAAACTTTTATGTTTAGTATTTTGCAAAGGAAGCTTAAAAAAGAAAAGTGGCTAAAGAAACCTAATTTTTATTTTATTTTTAAAATATCTATCTAACGATACGATTTATTGAAATTATAATACGGTATACGGTAAACGGTAATAAAAAATACTGTACGAAATTATGTACCGTAATGGTTATAGGTGATAGTACATTCAAAAATATTGGTACATTTTTATATACTTATACTTTTTTCCAAAATTCAATAATAATAAAGAGAGATAAAGTAAAGGAGTGGACTGTAAAGGACGATACGAAAACCGACTTCTTTTTTTAGGCGCTTTTGAATAATGTATTCATATTTTTGGGGTGCGTATGAATATTAGGATAATTAAATTTATGGTATCAATTAATTATATTCCATCACTTATGATTAGGGGACAATTTGAGGATAGATACTTGTATTTTAAATTACTTGAAAGCGGTATAAACGGTATTATTTATTTATGGAAATGTAACAAGTACACTTTTTTGCGTGAAATTGTCTGCAAAATTACATTGCTTAGAATTTTGTGTAAATAACTACAAATTATATCGGTCCCTCAATCTACACGAATTTATTTGATTTCCGCGATCTTATTTTACGCGGTCATATATTTATATGTATATAGTCAAGTGTAAAGTAACCTTATAACGCGAATTTCATATAATACGGTATAAAATTGTGATAAATCTCCTAATAACGCGGTCTCCGTAGAATGCGGTTTACGTATAATAAAATTTCAGCAACTCAAATGACTTAAAAAAATAATCTATAGCAATACTTTAAATTTTCCAAGTGCTTCTGATTTCGGTCTATCATAGAGTATACTTGTTTCGTTATGATGTTTGTTTATAAATGATACTTTATGTTCTTGAAAACTTTGATCATAAATATTATGACATAAATATTTGACATAAAAAATATTCGAATGACGTTACGTCACAAGAAAGAATTACAAACAGTTACACGGAATGACTAATGAAATCACAAAATGAAATTAAATCTACTTATTATATGAAATTGTACGACATTAAATCTAATATTAGATAAAAAAAATTACAAATTAATGTTTACAGTATTTTAAGAATGATTTAAATTCAGATAGATGGATCGGTGAGATATTTCTCGATAATGAATCGAGATAATCCACACACTTAACCCTAAACAAAAAAATCTTAAAGATAAGCTAACGTAATTAATATTTGTAACTTACAATTAGGCTAATTAAAAAATTGCATTGAGTTTGTAACTCGGAAAGGTTTAAAACTGAGTTTAAGCACATGACTAGAAATTTTTTTAATTTGTTACTTACAAGGAAAGGTATCCAACTGTATCTCTCAAAAATTTTTGAAGCTTTGGCGGATTGTTGATCTTATTGAAACTAATCCAATGCCATATTTCGTTCGTGTCCATAAGCGGTTTAAGGGAGTGAAACTCACCCCTGAAAATTAGAGTTTTTTTCAATTTTCTTAAATATCTTGGAAATGGTAAGAGCTTTGGTAGGGAAACTATATATATTTGTAAATGAAACTTTAAGATCTTTATTATGATACCAAAATTAAAGTTATAAAATCATTGGGGTTTCATCCCCCACCCCAACCCGTAATTTTATCAGGTATTTTTTGGTAATAGAGGAGGCTGTTATGTGTAAATAAAATAATTTTTAATTAATATATTTTACATCGCACTAGTTTATTTCTTGTTGCATAAATACACCCTTTGTTAACTTGGGAAAATTTTTAATTTTTTGTTTTAATAATGAGCAAAAATATGGTCAAAGAATCTCGTATTTTAGTAATGAATTGTTAGAAATTTACGATATACTTAAAAATACATAATTTAGAAAGAAAAATACACTGCAAACCCCCCCCCCCTCTTACTTGACAAATCCATCTTTCTATACAAATCTATATTCTAATTATTATTTATTATAATCCATATTTATATATCTATACAAATCTTATTTACTTATTTATTTATTTCTATTTGTCTATACAATTGTCAATATTTTTTAACCTCTGGATGTTTATGGATATCGACTCTGAAAACAATTCATCAGATTATTTTTGGATAATGTAATTCTAAATGAGTATATAATATTGATTCACATCGCGGTAACAATATTCTAAAACTTCAGTCTCTAGCTCACAATCAGTTTTCGTAACCTCTTTTTCAAAATTTGTTCAAGTATGGATGGTATAAAAATTGATATATTGACCAACGACCAGAAAGTTTTGAAAATACTGTAACATGTTGCTTTTCCAAAGAAGAAAGAAGAGCACCAAAGTATAGTGTATATGGTAAACCGGCTTTTATAAGATGTGCTTGGTGTGGACAATATTTTTCTCTTGAAAATTTTTATGAACAATATCGTTATTGTGTAGATTACAAACCTTAAAATATTTACAATTGTATAGATAAAGAAAAAGAAATAAACAAGTAAATAAGATGTGTATAGATATCAGTAAAGTATGGGGGGGGGTGGCTGCAGTGTATTTTTTTTTCTAAATTATGTATTTTAAAGTATATCGTAAGTTTTGTAACAATTCATTACTAAAATACGAGATTCTTTGACCATATTTTTGCTCATTATTAAATAAAAAATTTGGGGGACAGGTCTACCCACACTGTCAACTTCCCATTGGATGTCCTTAAAGACCAGAGACTACTGTACATAAATAATTCTTTTTCCATTTCGGGCAACTTCTCCCTAGGCCCCCGATAAAGGCTTTGCCCCTTGCACTATATCGGGGGCTTCGCCTTCTGTACCTAAGGGTGGGGGCTCCACCTTTATCAAACAAATGATAATATCATTTGTTCTCAAGATGTGCGAAACAAAATATATTTCAAAAACAGTTTCTTATTTCGTTAGGTTCAGTTAGGTTAGACCAAATTTCCTTAGGTTCTGTTAAGTTGGATCAAGCTCCGTTAGGCTCACTTAGGTTGGACAAAATTTCACTAGATGTCGTTAGGTGTGAGACCAAATTTTACTCCATCCACCGCCCGAGGCTTCTAGAACCACCCCGGTAGTTTTACCTCCATCCGAGGTCGGCCAAAAAATTCGGATGGAGGGATGGAGGGCCCAGAACTGTCCAATTTCTACTACTGACGTCTTGACTGGGTCAGACACACTTTCAGATACGATTTGTTACGCACTCAGCTAATTCAATTATTAATAAAATTCGTTAAGTGCGTGTTTGACACGCACTAAGTAATGTTCCTCACAATCAATGGTCATAACTAAAACTTCTTAAAAGATAACAGTCCGGACACATACGTTCACGATGTGACACATACGAACACGATCGTTCTGAAATCAAAAAATAGGTTATACTTTAGGAATAAAATTTATTTATTAGGAAAAATATTTTATCCACCTTCATATCCCGTTATAAAAAATTCCTAGAAACAACTGATGTTACGGAACACTGTTAGCGCAAGTACAACTTGCACTTGACGACTTGTTTTTATTAAAGTTAATTATGTATATAATAAAAATTAGAAATAAATAAAGCTTTAAAAAATATAAACTACGAATTTTTTATTAGAAACACAAAATTACAAAGAACGTATTTATTATATCACAAAAGTTATTTCTAATGAGTTTATCGTAATTGGAAGATTTTCTTGATGTAGATGTACGAATAAATAAAGAAGTAATAAAGTCCTGACACGTTATTTTGTCCACCTACGTGCACATTTTTTTTTTTTCATTATATCACATCTTTATTTTTTATTTTTTTGATTTGTTTTAAAGTACGTTCAGTTGTATAAATTCCAAATTTTTTAATATATCTAAGTTTATTCTTTTATGTTGATCTTGTTGTACGTACGGTCATGTTAAAAATCAGGAAGTGAAAAAATATGAATAGTAAATTAATTTAATTAATTAAGTGCTTTTTTGAAAAGTCTGTAGAATAAATATTACGAGTATATCATTAAAAAATTTGACAATTATTGATAATTTTAAAATAAATTGAATTCATTTTTATTGTTATTATTTTAGTAACGATAATATATCTTTTTAAAAAATGTGTTTATTCGAGGACAATAGGAATAAAACCTACATTTATATTTGTATATGTCGTAGTCATATAGTAAAATACGTTATTTCACGAAATACCGAGGCAATCCATATTATGCCGGCATTTTATGTAACTTGAAGATTTTACACAATATTCTGCCTAGTCAGTTCATATTTTATTTTGACATTTCATGTTAAATCAAATGCAATTCATATGACTGTTGGTCAAAGACATACGCATTTAAGCTTTTCAAATTTCTCTAACTGCTACATACATATAAGCATATTATTATTAATTAATTCAAATTTTGTTGTAAAATTATAAAAAATAAGTTTTAGTTGTTAGCGGACTTTTTTTCTTCTTAATTAAAGTCTTTTTTTAATCAAAATAATAATTTTTTTATCTACAAGTTTGGAAATAAACAACAATAATTATTTAATTACAACAATATTTTTTTTGGGATATATAAATTTCACGAAGAATTTTTTCAACCTTCTCCCAAATTGCGTGGACTAGCTTTATAGAAGGATGGACATAATGAAACCAATATCTTCTATTTCATAGCTTTTCTTTATTAAAATTGCCAAAATATTTTCGATATGTTTAATATCATCTTCAGTGGCTAAACATCAAAAAAAAAAAAAAAAAAAAAATTTTTACAACGTAATAATAAACAATAACATCATTTTTATATATTTACAATTCTTCGTTAACTTATACTATTATTTTTTAGGTTATAAGCTACATATTGGATAGGAGGATTATTTATTTATTTTTGTAAAAACAACAAGAATTTGTGATTTAGTTGATATATAGGAAATTTTATGTTTGGAAGAATATCTATTTGTGTTAACGAAACAAACAAAACCTATTTTTTAATATTAGCGGATTTGAGACAGGACAAACTGAAAGAGTATGTATATTAAAATGTTAAAAATTTTTTTTTTTTTTTTTTTACAATCTTACTCACCAGAAATTATCTAAATTTCAGATTGTCATTCTTGGATAACAACCAACCATACCAACAATCCATTAGAACAATTTAACTAGTTTTTTTGCATTTCACATGGAAATTTGTCAATCGAAAAAATTTTTTATAAAATAATTACTTTAATTTAAAACAATTAAAAAAGTCAAACATATTTAAAATGTAAAATCAAAAAAAAAAATTTCAAGAGAATTTTTTTTAAATTATCACAGTTTGTACAATGTACTCCTCAAGTACATTGTTATTGGTATGGTAGCACAGTGATCAACTGAACTAAATTTGTAAATTTTTTGTTTAAAGATAAATTTCTCGAAAATTCTAGACAAAATTAGTCCGGTCTCAATTTACATATTGGTATGTGTTTATTGTTTATGTTTTTTGATTACAATGTATTATATAAGCATCTTTTGGAAATATTGTTTATTGATTTCTATTATTATTATTATTTTATTTTTTTAATAATCGGTAAATAGGCATTATCTAGAGCTAATGATTCTATCTGCTTGTTGCAATTTTTTGATTCATTCAGTTTTATGTAAAAACCTTCACTTAATAATCTTTTTTGGTATTTATTTTCTCTGTCTAATATTTCGACTTGGTCGAAATTAAACCTGTGATCATTATTTATCGAATGTTCAGATAATCCAGTTGCCTCTTTGCCCCTTTTTATGTCATATTTGTGTTGGGCTAATCTATTATTCAACGACTGTGACGTTTGTCCATAGTATGATAATTCGCAATCTTGGCAGTTTATTTTATATACTATATTGTAATCTTGTTTTATATCTGTTTTTACTCTTTTTTTAGTGTAAATGTTTGAAATTTTATTATTAAAAGAAAAAGTTATTTTATTTTTGCTATTTTTTTCTATTATTGGTTTTAATTTCTTAGTTAAATTATTATAGGGTAAACAAATTCTATTTTTATGTTCATTTTTTGTATCTACATTAGTTTTTGTTGTATTATATGCTAAATGTATAACTTTTTCTTTTATCATGTTAATTAAATTTATAGGATAGTTATTTTTAGTTAGAATGGAAACAGCTAATTTTATAGATTCTTTTCTATTTTTTATGCTACTTAAATGTACCGCTCTATGCATTAGATTATGTATCATGTTATTTTTTATGTATTGTGGATGATTCGAGTTGTAATTAATGATTCTGTCAGTGTAATTATCTTTTTTATGCCATATTGTGTTAATCACGTTATGCTTATCTTTTTTAACTAAGGTGTCAAGAAAAGCTATTTGGTTATTTTCTTCTATTTCAATGGAAAACTGTAAAGTTGGATGATAATTATTAAAACTATTTTTAATATGTTCTATTAAATTTTCTGGCGCTACTGTTAAAATGTCATCTACGTATCTATAGAAAAAAGCTGGATTCCATTTTTTGACTTTTTTAATACTGGCAGCACAAAGAAAATCCATTACATACGAAGCAATGATACTGCTAAGGTTCCCACCCATTGGGCAGCCAAATAACTGTTTATAAAATTTATCCTGAAATCTAAAAACATTATTTTCGAAAATTAACTCAATTCCCTCAATAAATGATTCTCTATCTATATCTGTAAATTTTTTTATGTTGGACCATTGTTTTTTAATGACAGCTATTGCTAAGTTTAGAGGAATATTTGTAAATAAAGATTTGACATCCAATGAAAAAATTTTTTCATTAGAATCTTTAAGTTGAATGTTATTAATTTTCTTTACGAAATCATACGAATTTTTTATGGAAAATTGACTATTTTCAGATTTAGTTAATATTTCAGAGAAATATTTTGCTATTCCCTGTATAGGGGAATTGATCTGGCTAACAATTGGTCGTAATGGTATATCCTTTTTTTGAATTTTTGGTAAAAAATAGATTTCGGGTAAAGTTTTTCCTGATTTTTGAAGTTTGGTCTTCGTTGTGCTGTCAATATATTTATTTTTGTATAATTTATCTGTATATAGTTTAATTTTTCTCAAAATATTTTCATTTGGATCTTTTCTAATGTTTAAATAAGTTTTTTTATTGTTTAATTGTGTCATAGCTTTATTAAGATATTCTTCCTTATTTAAAATTACCGTTGAACCACCTTTGTCAGCTTTAGTTATTATAATTTTGTCAGAATTTTGTTTGATGAAATTTTTGGTCTGTTTATGGCAATCGTTAATGTATTTATGTAAAGGATCAATATATGATTTTTTATTAATATTATTAGTGAGGCTGTTTATTAACTTTTCTTTCCAAATCCTTTGTTGATTTTTTGGAAATTTGTCAATGTTAGATTCTATTGATTTAATTATTGATAATATTGTTTTGTTTTTATTTATTTTATTGTTGTTAAAATTGTCATCAATAATGAAATTCGGACTTAATCCTAATATAAATTTAACCTCTTTCGGAATTATTACGTTAGATAAGTTTTTTACCCAACCCTCATCAATGTGTATTTTTTCTAATAAACTTTGTTCAGTTTTGTAAATTTTATTTATTTGTTTCCGGCTGGTATACGAATCAACTTTGTTTTCAATATGTGACGATGCCATGGACAGACCAACCATATCATCCTTACTAATCAAATGTTGTAGGTTATTTTTAATTTTCCTGTTTAAATTAATTAAATTTTTTTGTTTAATATAAGAATCTGTAATAATTATTTTTAAGATTTTTAATGAAAAAATGTTCTTTGCAGAATCTAATTTCATCAACGGGATAGGAAAACGCTGTTTTTAAATTAAAATTTTGGAATTGTTATTATTATGGAAGAAGCGTGTTTAGCTATAGTACTAGCGTTTGCAACTCAAAACAAGAAAACATGAAGAAAAAAAAAAAGGAAAAACGTTATGTTCGTAATGTTTCTTCTAGCTTAGCCATACATATACGCATGTATGTACATACGGTACATATCGTACATATTGTACATAATGCCGTAGATACTAATCAATAATGGCTGGCCGCATACATTCCGGTTGTAACCGGGCCGGTCAACCGGTCGTATTAGCGCATACATGCCGGTTGATTGAATTCTTAAAAAAATATATCAGGAGCCCGTTTCCTGAAATCATTCGCAAATAAAACGTATACGCAATTCTCAATTTACGAACGCTTTTTCAAAAAAGTTTCTGAAAAAAAAACGTATACGTTTAATAAAACGTATTCGCAATTTATTGTTCGCATAGAAACGGATGGTTGGAACCGTTCGAATTATATTATTTCTAATATATGAATAGTTTCATTTTTTCATTTTTCTACAAATGAAAGAAAAAAAATATATTGAATATATAATATAACCAAAGCTTTTATTATAAGAGGAAAATTTTGGAAATTAAATTAATGAAAGTCCGAGGATATTTATTTAATCACAGAAATAACACAGAAAATTCAAAAACAAAAAAACTTTTATGTAAGAATTTGGTTCCGCGACTAAATAACCGCAGACAAAATAACTATGACAAAGTAATCATGGACAAAATAACCGAACGACAAAGTAGCCACGGCTAATTTCTTTAATTATAAACATACTCCTAGTTTTCATGCAAAGTGAACTATCCTTTAGATCTTTTTTTTAGGCCTTCAGTGCCTAAAACACTAAATACAAAGAAGAATGTAACCATATATGACGACTAGGATATTTTGACCCCAGTACACTAAGAACATGATATAAGTAAGGGTAGGGATGTGAGACTTTCTATTAATGCCGTTATAGGATTATTTGAAGATCTGAATAATAATTTTCATTACAAACAATTATGTACTCGTCGCCTGTGTCAGGATCCACTGGCAAATTTATTTGCTGTCATTCGACAGCAACATGGATCCTGCAGCATATCATCAGTGAATCAATTTATTAATGGATTTAGACAAATTTTAATTACCCATTTATCAATTGTCAGGAGGATTTTAATCAGTGGCGGTTATTCCAGGTATGCGGGGTAGGCGCCGCCTACCCCAGCTATTTCTAAAAAACTGAAATAAATTCATAACAAGAACGTAACATTGTTTACAAAATAATTTAAATACACAATTTCAATAAGATTTACTTTGATAATATTGCACATTATTACATATATTGCATATTAGAATATACATAATTATAAAATGCATAAATATTGTAATATTGTCCGTAAAACGTACATATACCCATTATATACACGATATATACTATACTACTATAGCATATCTATAGCCACTTTATCCAGCTATACATACAACAATATTATTCTACATGCACACTGCACAGTTACCATACCTACGATACCTACCATGGTAGGCTCTCTGAGCAGAGCATATCCGTGTGTACTGAACCTGTATATGTTTGTATATATTATGTAGCTGTATTAGTTGTTTATAAACCCTGTTGGTACTTTCACATAGTAGGCGATTTTTTCGGTGACTACCGTACATACGATTACAGCCGAACTAATCAAAACTTAATTTGTGTTCTAGTCATATCACGTTTTAGGGTATTTAGCATGCTTCTTGTATACCTCTTGTAAATTTATCGTTGCTGTTCCGTTGCGGTTTGATTGTTATTTTATTATTAACTGTCTTTTTTTAAAATGACATACTACAATAAAGTATTAAAAAACATTTTTTTAAAGGAATATTGAGGAAAATAATTTTTTTGAGTAGGTATATTGAAGATAATTTAACTTATGCATATTTAATCCCATAAAAATATTATCGGTTTTTTACTTTTGCTGTGAAAAAAAAAGTTAGAACCGATATTTTATATTTTTTTAAATAAATTTGTGTTTTCTACAATTTTAATTTGTTACCTAAAGTAATTTAACTCGAAGAATTGTCAACTAGCAAAAATACGACAGCGAAGCAGAAATATTTTTGACAATAAATATTTTTTATATTATATAAACATAAATTTATTACAACAAATACAAATCTCTCGTGTAATATTAAGTGAAAAAATATGATTTTTTCGAGTGATAGATCATTGCTAATTTATCCTTATTTTAAGGGTTGATAATTCAGAAAAAGCATTTGTACATCAGTTTTAATAAAGTTTTTTTTGAATATTCTAGGTTAAATTGTTGTTTGATATCAAAAAAGCTTTTCTCTTGTCTATTCTCTGTGAACAAAATTGTATGGGCAACTGCTAGGTGCGAAAATTTTCCCAATGTTGCCAAAAAACATGAATGGAGTCACGCTCATATGCAAGCATGTATTTCATTGAATGTATTTGGTTTTGTAATAATTGATGCAGTAAAGAAAATATTTATTTCTTCAAAGCATAACAAAAAATCACTAAGGGTCTCATGAAACGCTTAACTGATGCTGTATATTTTTTGGCTATGCAAGATCTTGTATTTCGTTGACCTGACGAATTCTCAGAATTATCAAATTCAGGAATTTACATACTATTTGTAAATTTACTATTTTGATATGATGAAAAATTAAACTTTCATTTAGTTTACTGCATTTACCTTACTTGTTTGATAATGGTCATTTAGAAAACTCACATTCGTTTTCTAGGAACATTCTAAGAATACGATGAAAGATGAAAGATGAAAGCAGTTTAAGTTAATTTATATTGAACAAAGCTTTCCTGAAATATTACAGTTAAAATCTAACGTGCTGAGTAAAATTAATTTTTTTTTTTATTTCTTAATTATTCGTTTATTAATTTTTTTTTTAAATTTCTACATGCAGTTAGTCCTTTTTATCCATCTTTGTGTTCAATGTATTTTCGCAGAAAAGTGTAAATTTAGAGCAGGGGTGGCCAACCCAAATGATCTTGCGGGCCACTTTGGAAGCACATCATAACTCCACGGGCTGCATATAAAATTATATGTTCCCATAATATATTACGTATTTTTTTTTTTTTTTTTTGATACATTGGTTTTCACTACCATGGTCTTTATAAAATAAATATATTTTGTATAAGTGTGATGAATCTCACGGCCCGCGGGTTGGCCACTCCTGATAGAGTAGGAATTATTTACGTACAATACTTTACGATATTTTTTAGTAAAAGAGTATTTGTTAGTATTAGACTTTACGATATTTAGTAAAAATTCGAAAATATCATTCCGCTTTCTCTTTAGTACTTCTTTACACACTAAGTAACATTTGAAATTAAAAGTATAAAACACTAAGTGTGGTTTATCTTTTCTGAAAGCGCATACCCAATCTTAAAGCTCACGAGCCGCCACTGATTTTAATTATGTTTTAGTTAAACTAAATCAAATAAATAACATTCAGAAAAAGCAACCAGCTACAAGAACTGTTACTAGTAATTTTACTATAATTGATATTGAATTACATGGAATGTCGGAAATTGAAATATTTTCAGAAAATAATTCAATATCATATATATCAGGATATTTATTAAAAAGATTTACGAATATAAGTTCATGCCAGGATTGTAAAAATATTATGGAAAATAATACAGATAGAATTGAGGAAAGAGAATTATTTACAGTAATGAAAACATATAATGATTGTCAACTCTTAGAACTAAAAATTTTGTCTTCAATCAAATAAAACAATGGGAGTTAGAATTCAATAATATTATTGATAAAATAATCCCTCTTGTGGGTATTGGGAATATTTTATTTAATATTTTTAAAGCTTCTAATAAAATCGTACTTTGTTCAGAAGAACATTTAGCAATTTTTATTAAAATTTTCCTAAAAGTAAGACTTCACTGGGAAGCAAGATTTAGACGAGAAAAAACAAACACTAATAATAGCAGTTATAAATTTTTTTTTATAGAGTAACGGGAGTAACGTAATCAAGTTAAATTTTATGTGAATAATGAGGTATTATTTAATTTAAAATTAACTATGAAAATTAATTTGAATTCAATTAATTTTTAAAAAAATCAACAATTTTTTTCCCTAGTTATAAGAAAAATATTTTTTTTCTTAATTACATGACATCTGCAAATTTTGAGAACAAATAAAAAATTAATTTTTTCTAACGATTTTCCGTATTATTTTTAGAAACTAAAATTGTACACATGCATAACACATAAATACGCGTATTTTAAAATAGTTTCCCAAAATTAAATCTAAATAATTTTATTATAGTTAAATGACTATTAACTATTATAAATAATTTTGTAAAATTTTGTTATTATTAATTAAACTACTAGTATAATATAAATTGAAAATCGTATTATTTAATTATTTCCTCTGATTTATAAATTATAATAAGCATGGAATTAAAGATTCACTAATAGTAACAATAAGTATGATTTGAAAATGGCGGTTGAATGAGTAGTTACGGGCCCAGCTCGCAACGTGGCGCTGTTTAAAATTTGGTTCGATTTTTTCTATTAATATTTAATGCAAATTTCCTCTCTACCCCATTCTCTTTGGTTTGTTGCAGGTTGATAATTATATCTATAATATAAGGATACAGAACATCACTTTATTTTCTTCCAGGCCGTCAATAAGGTGAGGTCGCTAGTGTCCATCTTGTTTCGCTTGGTTTCGTCTGGTTTCGTTCCATGTAGATCGTTTATGTTTTCTTTCCGGTTTCCGTCATTAATAAAATCGTGATTTGATAAATCTGTCATATGTGATAAATAGAGATATTTTGTCATTTGCGAGTTTGTGAATTTGTGAATTTCGCGAGTTTGTGAAATTGTGAAACACTTTGTGAATTTTAATTAAAATTATCTAATAAAAAGTCACTCAAAAATAATATTTCAGAATTTGATGGTAAAACTTGCACGCCAAAAAACAAATCAAATTTTAAATACATATTATTTAAATATTTTGTTCGTAATATCGTACTCCGGTTAACTAAGTCATAAAATTTATTTGCACATGCTTTCTTAAAAAGATACATTTACAAATTAAAAAAGGAGACATGAAATATGCTTTATTAGTTCAGGTACTGTTTTCAAGAAACGTTTTCTTTTTTTTACTATATTTTATTTTAAAACAATTTTCACGTGATTTTTTTCAAAAAGACATGACCTAGTTTAATTTACAAATTTGAGGAAGGTATATGTATAATAAAAGTATTTTAAATGTCAAATATTATTTTGAAAAATGAATGCATAAATAATTCAAAAATTACTGTACTATATAAAAGTATTAAATAAAAAATAATAAAAATACATTAAATGTGTTTTAATTTTATTTCTGAAATCCCTTGTTAAAAATCCTTTTAAGATCGATTTAACTTTGCATTTTTCTGATTGATATTTGATTTAATTGAATATGTTGTTTTTTTTTTATTAGATTGTATTTTCAGATACCTCGTTTGCAGTACTTTTCTAAAAATAATTTTTTTTCAATGTAACTAAATCAAATATCAATCAGAAATATGCGTATAAGAGTAAAAATGTAAGATGAAATTTGAGTGTAGTGGCATTTCAAACGCACACTCCTAAAATTTTGTTTTCTTCCGGACCGAGAGATGGCATGTAAATAGTGGTTTAGCACCGTTGTACAGAGATAGTTATCTTTAGTGTATTTGATCTGTGTGTAAAACGCTAAAACGTGTTTTATATGTCCTTTGTTTTGTTGAAATGGCGGAAACGGACGAACTATGACGAAACGACTAGGTATAAAATGAGCGAAAAAACGGACACTGAGAGCCATCTTACGGTTGGGGAGAAAGTACAATGATGTGCAATATGACCCTATTTTTGATAGGATTCTAGATGTATATAATTTTTTCTATGAATTATGTGGGTTGGTCGGTAAGTATGTAATTATCACAAATACGTAAAGATGGCTCTGTGTGTATTAAAATAAGTTATTAGACAAAGATAACAATTTTTAGAATCTGTCCCATTATTAATAATTTTAAGAAAAAACAGCGAAAGAAAGAGATAAATATATACACGCTTCTATAAAATAGAAATAGAAAGAGAAAATGTTTTTTTTTTCATTGCAATTTTGTTGTTAATTTCATATCACAAGTAAACTTGATTGTGTATTGGCCACCAAACCATAGAGTTCACAGGTACATGAAATATATACCATACACAAGCAATACAGTCCTCTTGCGTTTATTCAATATATGAATGTAAAACTCCATAATTATTTACCATTTGTTCTCTGATTTACCACTTCTCTCAAATTTTCGGTCACTCATCAATTTTATAATGTTCCGAACTTACACGAAGTTAGTTCGGAACATAAAAAGGGGAGGTTTTTCACTTCACAAGTGGGCTTTCAATCATTCTTCTATATTAGAGGATTCATTTAACTCGAATGAAATTACAAACAGTCTACAATTTTCGGACTCTCAATTAGTAAACACCTTAAGGGCGCCATACACGATGAGATCTGTATCGCTACATTTTACAGGTATCAGTATCATGATACAGATCTCGTCGTGTATGTGACTGTCTCCGTAACACTGCATCAGTATCAGCAAGTATCAGCTGGTATCGTGCTTGTCTCAAGTATCGTGGTAACTATGGTTGCATTTTCATTTTGACAGTTAATAAAGTAAATAATTGTTATTTATTTGAATAATCATGTCTGCAAATAGAGATTTTTGGGAAGATTTTATTGATATGTATAAATTATACCCATGTCTACGGGATTCAAAATGTAAAGATGTTTGTATTGCAATTGCTAATAGCAAAGATGCCACAGGTCGTAGATCGCACATTTCTTTATTAATAAAATTTTTTATCTGTACTGAGGTTTTACGATTCCGTCTCAGCGTATGTGTGCTAAATAAACATGATACAAATCTCAGATATATGTATCGCTATTTGTATCGATACAGATCTCACCGTGTATGGAGCCCTTTAGATTTAAAATTGGATGCTACCTCTGATCATCTACAAGTTTGTGTTCAGACGGAATCAGAATTACCTACTACAAAACGGGGTATTCTATCTTGCATTGCAAAGTTATTTGATCCTTCAGGTTACCTTTCTCCGATAACATTTACAGCAAAGATTTTCATACAAAATCTCTGGATAGAGAAACTGGAATGGGACGAAACACTTCCAGATTCCCTTTTATGCAAATGGGAAAATTATTACAATGATTTACTTTTTCTCAAAGGGATTCAAATTCCTCGTCATTACTTCAACTCAAATAATATTTGTTACGCCGAAATCATCGGTTTTTGCAATGCTAGTACAAAAATGTACGAAGCTAATGTGTATATTAGAAGTTATTCCAATAAAACTTGGACTTTTAATTTGGTCATATCCAAAACTAGAGTCACACCATTAAAACGGTTAACTATTCCTAAACTTGAACTTTGTGGTGCACTACTCTTTGCACGACTTACTAATACAGTCGTCAAGAATCTTATTCCAGTCATCAAAATTAACAAAATTCACTTACTTACAGACTCGACAATTGTTTTGTCTTGGCTGTCGAATAAATCTAAAAAATTAGATATCTTTACATCTAATAGAACAAGTGAAATTCGAGAACTCACTTCACGTTCTTCATGGAATCATGTCAATTCAAAATCAAATCCAAGTGACTTTCTCACATGAGGTTTGAAAACTGGACATTTAATCAACAGTAAGCTATGGCGGCACGGTTACGGAGTCTTCATACATGAAGGTACTCCTACACAAGTTTTCTAGTTTCATCAAATTGAAACGTGTTCTATCATATTGCTTAAGATTTTATAACAATTTAAAATCAAATCAAAAGGTTTGTGGTCCACTAACAGTATTAGAATTACATTCTGGTCATGACATTGTTATTAAAGCTGTTCAGCAATCGGAATTTTCTAAAGAAATTGAAGAACTGCAACAAGGCAATCTTAGTCGTGATTCCTTTACCGTCAAATCAAGCCCTCTCAAAAGGCTAACTCCATTTTTAAATAAAAAGGGAATTTTGCGCGTTGGTGGTAGAATAAAAAACGCGAATATACAGTTCGATCAAAAACATCCAATCATTCTTCCGAACAAACATTTTGTTACTCGACTTATAATAGAGCACTACCACTCAAAGTTCTTTCATACAGGCACTCAAGCCACTCTGGCGAACTTAAGATTGAAATATTGGCCTCTAGGAGCGCGAACAGCAATTAAACCAATTATACATAAATGTATCACTTGTCGTTTTAGAGGAAAACCGTGTCAACAACTTATGTGCAACTTGCCTAAAGAAAGGATAAATTGCACACGACCATTTCTAGTTACTGGAGTGGATTTCGGGGGTCCTTTTTACGTGAAATCTTAGAAATCGCGTAAGGCACCAATTGTTAAGTCGCATTTATGTCTCTTTGTATGCTTATCTACAAAAGCTGTTCATTTAGAACTAACTTCTAATCTAACTGTGGATGCCTTTATAGCTGCTTTAAAACGGTTTTTTGTACGAAGGGGTATTTGTCACACGTTATTTTCGGACAGTGCAACTTCATTCAAGGGAACTCACAATGAATTACGTGAGTTGTATCAATCCTTTCATTCACAATTGGATTACAACAAACTTATCGACTTTGTATCTGAACATAACGTTCAGTGGAAATTTACAGTACCCACTGTAAGTCATATGGGGGATCTGTATGAGGCAGGAATCAAAGCTGCAAAAAATTTACTAAAACGTAAATTAAAAAATATGCATTTTACTTTTGAGGAGTTATCCACTTTGTTTGCTCAGATCGAAGCCATATTGAATTCAAGGCCTTTATGTGCTGTTAACGATAATCCCAACGATCTTATTTGCTTAACTCCTTCTCATTTCTTAATTGGTCAACCAATGATCGAACTACCTGAACCAGATCTGTCTCATATTTCAGAGAATAAACTGTAATTATATCAAAAACTTTCTAATATAAAATGTCAATTTTGGAACCAGTGGTCCAAACAATACTCTTGAATGAACTCAAAAATCGTTCAAAATGGTAACAGCCACATGCTAATTTAAAGGAAAACGACATTGTGCTCGTTAAGAAAGACAATCTTCTACCGCTTAATTGGGTAAAAGCCCGCGTTGTTAATTTTTTTTTATAATAAAACTGACCAGTTAATTCGATCTACTTTAATAAAAACGGAAAAGGGCGAGTATCATCGACCCATTCATAAACTCATACGACTCAATGTTTCTTAAAATTGAAGTATGTAATTACTATCGGTTAATGCTTCATAGAATTGAATTTTGTTCACAATTTTGTACAAGTTGTTCCAACGCCCCCCCCCCTTCCGGAGGATGTTTCGTAAAACGAAATGTTATTCTTTTTCTATTTAATTCCTTTCAAATAAGAATTAATTGTTTGAATGTTGATGTGATATGGTTTCACTGCGCATGCGCGCATAACGGACTTAGCGTCCTTTGTTTTTTGTTTAAAGAGACTTTGAACCCAACCACGCTCCAAGACAGACGTCGTGAGAACTTGCCTTATGGAGTTGAAACAATTTACAGTCCTTTTAGAATATATATTTAGTTTTGTGTTGTTGTAATTATTATTATGTGAATCAACTTATGTAATTTGTGTGCAATAGTAAAATAAACAGCTTCCGTTTTTAGATGAATAAAAATTAGTTAAAATAGTAAACAGTGTTGTGTTTCATTCAATACAAAACCACGCGAAATACAAATGTTCATTCCTGAACATATACAAATATTGTTTTTACTAACAATAAAAGCAGCAGGTCTTTTGAAGGCTTTTGAAGGTGAAAAACAAATCATTATTAAAAGAAGGATATGGCATTATTCAACAAAAAACCGCCCTTATTCATATTTAAATCAGTTTTTTCTTCACTTCCCCATTAATATCAATCAAGAGTTTTTTTCTTTTATTTCGGATTCGATTAATATTAAACTCATACGAATATATTTTAACTGTTTTATTGCTTAGTATTCATATAAGTTTGTCTTTATCTTATTGGTTCATCTTATGGATGCATTTATTAAAATGCATCCATATATTGTTGAAAGAATTCATTTGTCATAGCATCTTTGTTGTACAAAAAATATGTAGGGTAAAACTCTACAGTACTTTCCATTTTTTTAAGCTCTAATAAAGTTATACTTATCGTATATACGTACATATTTGCAAGTCTCTTTGAACCTTTTTTTTTTTACATGCTAATTTTAATTGTGTTTACAGCAAAATGCAATTTAGGGCGTGCAAAAAAACTAAACCATACAGTAAATTCAGAACATTTTTTCGACATTATATGGGGGGTTACATCCTTTTAGTGAAAAGTCCTAGCTAAGGTTGTAGAATGAGCTTAAGTAAATTTAATTAAATTTTTCAAAAAATATCTAAGGTACAAACCTACAAACTAATCACCAAATTTTTGTATGACCTGGGATTTTTCACGACTGTAGAGCGGATTATATATATTTAGAGCAAGAGAAAAATTCTAACAAACATAGTCACTCAGTCCTTCAAATGACCGCTGATCGAGGAATGCGTGTTAAACATCCGTTAAACTTAATTCCAAATGGACATAAATTATATCGAAAATTAATTTGCTGTTTAATTTCCCAGTTAATTAATTCACTTGTCATGTATTTCACTTACTTCTTTAGAGGGTCGTAGAGAAAAATGGCAGGCCTCAGGAATAAACCACATTTTTTAAAAATTTCCTCCCAAAAATAAGTGGTAAGCTACGGGCCCCCTTCTCCACCCTCTCGTCTCTTAGTTTCATTAAATATTGTTTCAGAGCAACATGCTCAAAATGTTTTTCGTTTATCTCTATACATGGAGTTTCTAACGGTTACGGAATTGCAGTCAGTATATATTGTAAATTTTTTGTTACAAAATCTTTTACTAAAAAAAGCTGAATTAGTTAAAACCTATTTGTTCTAAATAGGATCAAAAAGGAAAGGCTACCGTACATACATAGGAACTCCAATATAACGTAGTGGCCGGTACAAAATAAGGGGAAGTTTGTTATATCGGATCACCAGGGCCGTCAGTAAAATTTTTTAAGGGGGTACAGAAACATAATATGCGAACACATACGCATTTCGTTACTGATATACACACGCGTATACACTTACTTAAATGCATGCTTAAAAGAACACACGTCTTCATCTAAATACAAACATATACATAACTGTCGTACATTGTAGTTGTAAGTATATTAGAAAAATGGATAAGCTCCAAAATTTGACTACAATTTTATAATCCTCTTTTTAGAGACCAGTAAAAATATTAAAATACCGACTTCATTATTGGTTAGCAATTGAAAAATAGAGCAAACAGTGGAATTTAATAATAGTTTTAGAATATGCTATTCGGAAACTAGGAAAAATATCGGAAAACTAACTTTACTATGCGATTTGCCATTAAAGAAATGGTGGAATAACGGAATTTGACAAAAGTTCTAGATCATTCTATTCGAAACCTAGAATAGATATCAAAAAATAAACTTTACCATTAGACAGGTCATCAAAGAAAATGCTAAATAACAAAATTTGAGAGATGTTCGCGAATAGTTATTCTATTCGGAAACTAACAAAAATATTGAGAAAGCAGATTGGTCCTTGGCGAAAAAGGTCAAATAGTGGTGCTATACAAAAGTTTTAGTTATAAATTTACGCCAACGTATACAATTGCAAAAAAGTATAATATTAATAATTAGATTAGATGAGTGATAAAATTGGTTTTTTGATATTTTTGCTAATTCTCGAATAGAACATTCTAGAATATTGTTCAATTTTTGTTATTTAGGCTTTCATTCGACGACAAATCCGATGGTAAAATCAGTTCTCCGATATTTTTACTAGTTCTCGAATAGAACATTCTAGAACATTGTTCAATTTTTGTTATATTTAAGCTTTTGTTTATGACCAATTCGATGGTGAAGTCAGTTTACCGATATCTTTGCTAGTTCTTGAATAGAACATTCTAGAACATTGCTAAATTTTTGTTATTTATGCTTTTATTCGAAGACCAATTCGATGGTGAAGTTAGTTTCCCGATATCTTTGCTAAATCCCGAATAGAACTTTCTAGAACTTTTGCTGAGTTCCGCCGTTTAGTTCCTTCTTTGGTAGATTATCAAATGGTGAAGTCGGTCTTTCGACATCTTTGCTATTTTCTGAATAGAATATTCTGGAACTTTTATCAAAATTTGTTATCTGCCTTTTTTTCCAGAACCAATCAAATTGTGAAATCGATGTGTAGATGCACACGTATTTGTCTACGTATGCATATACGTGAAATAGTATGTACGTGTATGTCTGTATATTGGTGTAATTGTTTGTTGGTATTGATAAATTTACTGTAAAAGGTCACAGAAATTTGAATGTTTTTGAACAATCACATGGATGAATTTAAAATCACAACCTCTAGAAGTCTAGAACATAATTTTGGGGATTTTAGCGATGCCTGATATATATATATATATATATATATATATATATATATATATATATATATATATATATATATATATATATATATATACACTAGCGGACATAATTAAAGGATCAAAAAAAAATTCCAAATTTTTAGCGATTTTCCGAATGGCTGTATCTTCGTGAAAAATGGTCGTATCGGAGTCGTAAACAAAGCAGTTTAAAGCTGGAAATTTCTAGTTTTCAGATCTTGCGATAAAAAATTTTCAAAGCAACGTGTATCGCTCAATCCTAATAAGTACACTGAAAAAAAAAAACTTCCGAAATTTTTTCGGTTCCTTTTTTTAGTTCACGGACTTGGAAAAAAATTTTCCGACTTAATCACCATATGGACCGGATAACTTGTTCAATTAGCTTTAATTTGCTTTTTTTAGACCTTTATACCACCACCTCTCGCTGAGATATCGGACTTTGAATGGAAAAGGATCGTTTCGTCTTTGACCTTCGATATCTCAACAACCAATGATCACACAGAAAATTGAAGGTGTGTTTCGAAAACTCGCATAAATTCTCTACAAGGATTAGCCATTGTTTTTTCAGAAAAAAA
This sequence comes from Brachynemurus nebulosus, assembly GCA_035578155.1. Taxonomy (NCBI): domain Eukaryota; kingdom Metazoa; phylum Arthropoda; class Insecta; order Neuroptera; family Myrmeleontidae; genus Brachynemurus; species Brachynemurus nebulosus. The sequence goes on along the minus strand of JAPWDM010000004.1, from coordinate 66,418,467 downwards.
TTTTTTTGCATACTCTACATGAATTTGAAATACCCCTGTCGCAGCATCTGCATAACATAGCGAATTTCCAAATCTTGGGCACTGGCGGATCTCATCTAAGACCTGTACCTATTTAAAATAGTTTAGCTTTCTAAGAGTAAAAGAATTTTTAAAATCGGCTGGGTAATTAGTTTTGGTATTTTTGGGGACCCAAGAACCCGAACGAATTTTGTGCAGCATAATTGTATCCATCTTAAATAATTTAGTTCTCTAGCAGTGAGAAATTTTTTAGCATCGGTTCGATAGCTTATTACTGGCGTTTTCGGATCTGCAAGATCCCGGTGGACCTCATTAAAAAATCAGCTCGACCGTATATTCTACACGGACTTTATGTAATATATATATATATAAGTATATATATATATATATATATAGATATATATATATATATATATATATATATATATATATTCAAAACCCGTTGTGTAGCTTTCTACGCCGCATTTGCATCCGCAGGACAGTTGTGGATCTCAGATAACACAACCTGTACCTATCTAAAATAGTTTACCTCGGTAATAGTAAAAAAGTTTCAAAATCGGTCAGTTATTTTATTTTTGACACTTTTAGGTCCTACTGACACTGTCAGACCTTACATAACGTAATCTGTATGTATCTAAAATAGCTTAGCTCCCCAACAGTGAAAAAATTTTCAAAATCGGTCGGTTAGTTTATTTTTGACACTTTTGGATCCGATGGACCCTGGCAGACTTTACATAACGTAATCTATATTTATCTAAAATAGTTTAGCTCTGTAACAGTGAAAAAATTTTCAAAATCGGTCGGTTAGTTTATTTTTACCACTTTTGGGTCCCATGGACCCTGGCGGACCCTAAATAACGTAATGTATGTCTATCAAATAGCTTAGTTCCCCAACAGTGAAAAAATTTTCAAAATCGGTCGGTTAGTTTATTTTTGACACTTTTGGATCCCATGGACCCTGGCAGACCATACATAACGTAATCTATATTTATCTAAAATAGTTTAGCTCTGTAACAGTGAAAAAATTTTCAAAATCGGTCGGTTAGTTTATTTTTGACACTTTTGGATCCCATGGACCCTGGCAGACCTTACATAACGTAATCTATATTTATCTAAAATAGTTTAGCTCTGTAACAGTGAAAAAATTTTCAAAATCGGTCAGTTAGTTTATTTTTGACACTTCTGGATCCTATGGACCCTGGCAGACCTTACATAACGGAATCTATATTTATCTAAAACAGTTTAGCTCTGTAACAGTGAAAAAATTTTCAAAATCGATCAGGCAGTTTATTTTTGACACTTTTGGGTCCTATGGACCCAGGCGGACCTTACATAACGTAATCGATATTTATCTAAAATAGTTTAGCTCTGTAACAGTGAAAAAATTTTCAAAATCGGTCAGTTAGTTTATTTTTGACACTTTTGGGTCCTGTGGACCCTGGCGGACCTTACATAATGTATTCTAAATCTATCTAAAATAGTTTAGCTCTGTAACAGTGAAGAAATTTTTAAAATTGGTCGTTTAGTTTATTTTTTACAATTATGGGATCAATAAATCCTGGCGAAACTCATACAAGACTAGTACTCTAACAGTAAGAAAAGGGTTCTCAGGATCTCATATAACTTATGGCAGTCCATAAGCTTCTTGCGGACATCATTTAATTAATTAATTCAAATACTTTAACTTACTAACTGTGAAAAAATTTTTAAAATCGATTGGTTAATTAATTTCTGGCCTTTTCAGGTCCCGAAAACCTTGACCTCACATAAAATACCTTAAATCCATTTGAAATGGTTTAATTTTTTAACATTATTAATTATTAGTGAAAAAATTTTCAAAATCGATTCAAAATATTTTTCCGTGCATACATATGTACATTGTACATATTTTGTTTTGTTTCATATATTTAATAATATTATATCATAACATAATCTTCAATTTCTTGTTTACTTAAAAATTCAATAAAAAAAAAAATTCTTCATTACATTAGCTTAGAAAATCTGTTTAATTTACATTTTTTAACATGAGATAGAACCATGCTAATTATGATGCAATAAATGAGAAACAAAACTCTATACATGTATGTGTGTTATAACACATGTATGTGAATATACTTTTCTCACAAAATTCTTTAATAAAAAAGTGAAATATTTTTATACTTCATAAAGAACTGAGATAGAAATATAAATTGCTTATTACAATGACAAAGAGAGCAAAATAAGGCAATAGTGAAAATTACGATTTTCTCGAAAACTACTTAACATAGAAAGAAAATTATAAGAACATTTTCTTCATAATTTTTTTTTCCTTTTCAACGATGTCTTATGGTAGGATCGAATGATAAAAAATGGCCAGAAAACCTACTTCTGGGCATCCGACGTGTCTGGCTAACGAACTTAGCCAAGCCAATTCAGAATCCAGTCCGCACACAAAATTTCATAAGCGTTAGACGTTTCGTTCGAGAGTTATCGTGGGAACACATAAATATATATATATATATATATATATATATATATATATATATATATATATATATATATATATATATATATAAATTTTAGTGAATATCATTTTCGTATTCTAGGAACCTCAAAACAGATTTCTGCCATAGTCCCGGACTCAGATTGGGTCATGAGACCTACTGTAATAGCTGAATTTCGAGTTTTCGAAATTCGCTAAAATCAAGAAAAAAAGAGCTTTTGGGGGCTTTTTGGAAAATCAAGGGCTGAATTAAAAATTTCGAGAAAACCATTGATGTTAAATGTGCCTCTACCCACAAAAACTCCACCGAGTTTCAATTGAATGAATCCATCCAGGCGTTTTGTTGTTTCATTCGATAGAATTTTTGAAAAAATTTAAGGATCATTTTTTTACTCTTAAACTTTCATAATCTTGAACAAAATGAAAGAAAAATTTTTCTCAGCTTTTTTCACATTTTTATCAACAACAGTAGGGTAAAAGCCCCGATTGTGGAACACTATTTTTAGGTATTTCATCAAACTTGCTTACAAAAATTAATAAATGAATTAAACACCCATTTTTTTTTCTTAATAAGCATGAAACCAAGTTTTTTTAATCCAATGAATATGTTTTTAAGAAAATATAACCCAAAAATTTTGATTTATTAATGTTTTGTTTTATAATTTGTTGACATCTATAAAAAAACGGACAGAATATATTAACACCCTTTTAAAAATCAGCACATTGACACCTAAAAAAGAACACGTATGTACGAACATGAGATACATCAAATACATCTTTTACCATCTTTTCACTCTATGACATAGAGTGACATCTAGTAGTAAATAGAATGTCAAATTAAAAAATATAGAATGGTTTAAATATTCGATAAAATAAACGACCAAAATCACAGAATATATCAAAATACTATATTTTGTTTCGCCATCTATGTATTTTGGTAAAGTTCTAATCAATTCTAAACTGACTTATCAAAATGGCGACAATTTTTCATTATTAAGAAAATTTTGCAACTTTAAATCAATATTTTTTTATTTATCAATTGACGATACGCTCCGAAATAAAAAAAATATTAAAAATTTTACGATTTTACAGCAGTAAGTAAATATTTTAGACTCAAAAAGAAATTAAAACTATTTATAATATAAATTTTTAGTTATTTTGCGTATATGATTTTAGTTAAATACAAAGGTTATATGTGTACTGAAGGAAATACACACATATATAAATTACATTTAAACCGAATAAAAAGATGATTTAGCTCTTATAATCACTTAACTGGACTAATAAAAATTATTTGTATAGTTTTATTGCGCTAACTTCGAAAATTAACTGGAAAATGTTGAAATTTATAAGGCATGTGTTTCTATAAATAAGCATTGATCAAACGCAAAAGAGACACATTCAGCAAAAACTGTTTAATATATATATGTATTTCTTTAATTAAGTAAAGAAATATTAAATGTGAGATGAATTTAAATTGAAAAACAATCATTCTATTAATAATAATTTTTGTTATCAGACGTTTCTTTCAGAAATAACTTCATTAAGATATAAATGTCAAAACTGTTTTTCTATTGGATCGCGTTCCACAAACGGGGCTTTTACCCTATTTAAATTTATAAAAAAAGAAAATTTCTCAAAAAATTTTTAAAAAACCATTTTTTTTACGAATTTTTAGAAAATGTTTTCCAAAAATTTTCTTGAAAAATTTTAGAAAAAATTTTTTAAAAAATTTTCTTTTTTTATAAATTTAAATACTGTTGTTGATAAAAATGTGAAAAAAGCTGAGAAAAATTTTTCTTTAATTTTGTTCAAGATTATGAAATTTTAAGAGTAAAAAAATGATCCATTAATTTTTTCAAAAATTCAGTCGAATGAAACAAAAAAACGGCTGGATGGATTCAACTGAATCTCGGTGGAGTTTTTGCGGGTATATTGAACTATAAAAGGGACACTTAACATCAATGGTTTTCTCGCAATTTTTAATTCACCCCTTGATTTTCCAAAAAGCCCCCAAAAGCTCTTTTTTTCTTGATTTTTCAAATTCATGTAGAGTATGCAAAAAAAATTTTTTTCTGAGAGGAAAATGACTAATCCTGTAGAGAATTTATTCGAGTTTTCGAAACACACCTTCAATTTTTTGTGTGATCATTGGGTGCTGAGATATCGAAGGTCAAACTCGAAACGATCCTTTTCCATTCATAGAGGTCTAAAAAAAAGCAAATTAAAGCTGAATGAACAAGTTATCCGATCCATATCGTGATTAAGTCGGAAATTTTTTTTCCAAACCCGTGGACCAAAAAAAGAAACCAAAAAAATTTCGGAAATTTTTTTTTCAGTGTACTTATTAGGATTGAGCGATACACGTTGCTTTGAAAATTTTTTTATCGCAAGATCAGAAAACTAGAAGTTTCCAGCTTTAAATTGCTTTGCTTACGACTCCGATACGACCATTTTTCACGAAGATACAACCATTCGAAAAATCGCTAAAAATTTGGAATTTTTTTTGATCTTTTAATTATTGCCGCTAGTATATATATATATATATATATATATATATATATATATATATATATATATATATATATATATATATATATATATATATATATATATATATATACACCTAATATGTATCTTTTCTCACTATATTTTGACAAGTATAGCGGTTCTCATGCGCGGAATGAGCTAAAATTTGGTAAGTGAGATTCTTTTATAGTCACAATAATACTATATGGTCAAAATTAAAATTTGTTGCAATTTATGGAGATAGTGGTGAGGAACGCTGTAACTAGGTTCGAATTTACCTTTGAGAGGTTTCTAGGCGCTTCTCATGTAGAAACCCCTGACTATTTCATATGTGGGGGCCTTTGCTAAAGCATTAAGGAAACTTTTGAAAATTTTCAAATTTTTCTGAAAATAGAATTTATTAGTAAAAAAAAGGAACCGAAAAATAGGTATTTATTATTAACTTGGTGGAAGTTTCGGGGCACATGCCCCAAGTGCCTTTATGTAAATCCGGCTACGTAAATCTAGGTAAATTGTCTACAACCTTACAAGATAATTCTTCTCTAATCCTTTTGGTTTTTAGAACACTTTGGAAGCGGTAGAGAAAGGAAAGTGTTTTGTCATGTTTTTCAAACAGTGACATGCCAAAAGGTTCAAAAGGTTCAAATTATTTCCAAAAGGTTCAAATTATTTATATTGACCCAATTAGAGTGTGCCTTTTGGGAGTTTCAATTTTTAACTCTTTCCCTAACCGTTTTTTTTTTTGTGTTTTTCGTAAGTTATCTATACATACACCCTTGGGCGCTGAAACTTTTTAATATTTAAACAATAAAAAAAGTAAATTTCAATTTTACTTAGCTAAGTTAAAAATTTCAAATGTGAAGGGGAAATTAGGCTCTACTTAGTAATAGAAATATGTTGCTCGCGCCATTTTTTTCTAAATAGTTTAAAAATTGCAATTTAATATCATAAGTTATTCTCATCAAGGTATTTTTTAATGTCTATTTTTTTTTTAAATATTTCTTTTTAGTACCTTAAATACCTTCTTTTTTATAAATTCCAAAATGAATTACGAAAAAATAAAAAACTTACGAAAGGATCTAAAATTGCTGATATTATACTCGACTCGATATTGATTTCATATTTATATAACAATTTTTTTTGCGTCACCTTTTACATTTACATTTATATTACAAATAAAAAGAGTTAAATTATGCATTTATATTTTACTCTAGAGAGTAAACAATGACAATGACTCTAGTTTCATAATAAACTTTATAACACTGAAATATAATTATTGATATAGGTAAGTATTTTCCCTCTTTCTAATTTTTGTATATGTGGGAAGGATAACCATAATATTTTATTTGTTTATGATAATTAGATAGTATAAATTTTCAAGAAACAAACGCAATAAGGTGACAATATAATAACCTTCTTCTTCACTTTGAATTTCATTTCATTTCAAATTGTCTTTTGAAATATCATAAAGGCAGTATATGATCATACTTATACTCTTGAGCGGATGTTGAATTTGTTATGTATTAACTGTGAAAATAAGATCTTAAAAAGAAAAAAAAATTTATTACAATAAAATACTTACCTTCTTTTTAGAATTTTACCACTATATTTGATTTTGAACACGTCAGATTTGGATAGATTTAAATCCAGAGCCGGATATACACCAAGGGCCGGGACACGAGCCAAGAGGCACGTACGTCGAGATCTCCACACAAAAGGGGACTCCGCAGGATTAATAATAAATTTTAAAGTAGTTTATTTTTTGTTTTTTATACTATTTTATCATCGATCCTTTTCGAAAAATTTCGGAAATTACTGGAGCTTATCACCTTAACAGGGGCATTTACAAAAGTACTAAGGCGCTTCCACATGAGAAGCGCCCCGATGTCTCCGCAAAGGCCAATCCGACCCTGTTTAAAGCAATATGTTTGTTATTAAGAACATTGTAGAGCTTGTAATAACAATAGTAATTATAATGGAGTTTAACGTCCGTTTTTAAATAGCTAGTTTACAACAGACGCCACCTACATCATTATTGTTCCAACTTATTATATTACAATTTTTAATTCTATTATGATGTGAGTGGAGGATAAGGGAAGTGGTGTATGGGCTAGGATTTGGTAGGTATGCGTTTGCTGCCGTTCTCTTACGGAACAATGCCGATATTCATTTGGAATTGTGAAGCGAAACTGCAGAAAACCTTTACGAGCATAGGCGGCCGCGAGATTGAAACCCTCGACCTACCAGCCCACAATTGCCAGTGCCTACGTGGCTAAGTGGCCTTCGCTGGTGAATAACATCAGCCACTTCGCTGGCGAATCTGTATACATATATATATATATATATATATATATATATATATATATATATATATATATATATATATATATATATATATATATATATATATTTAAAATTAAATTGTGCATTGAATGATATAAAATTTCTTTTTCCCTTAGTTTAACGGTGGGTAAAAATAGAACATTTTTGTGAAATATGAGATATAATTTATCATTCTTAAAACTAGAAATAATTTTCTGTCTAACAAAAACATAATACATGTATGTACCTATTTTCATGCACAAGCCAGTATTACATGAGTGTGTGTGTCTCATACATATAGGTCAAATCAACTAAAATCGTCGTCGATGATATCGACGTCATCAAGCAAATACAACAAAGGAAGCAAAATTAAACGAACCTAGCTTATTGTTTTTTTCTCTATTTGTTATTTTTAATATTAGACTTACTATAGTAACCTAGACTGTACGTTTAATTTTGCTTCATTTTTTAATAACGGTGGACCATTTTTAGTTGCTTTGGCTTATATACAGTCCATCAAACAAATGATGTTTAATAAAAATATTACATATAGAAAGGGATCCTTCCTGCACCCATAACATACTTATATTATAATACTTATTTAAATTGATTAGAATATGTAACATACAATTTGAAAAAAATTTCTTTACGGTATGTAAAAAATACTCTTTATCATTAATCAAAGCATTTTTTCTATATGTTCATATTCTGATATGATTAATTAACTGTGTAATTCATTGGAACGTTTTAATTCTATGAAACAAATGATTTTTGTTTTTTTTTCTTTATTTTTTTATTTTACACTTGTATGCAAGTATAAATGGATAGAAACCAACCACACGTAGGTATATGACTCATAAATTCTAATTGTAATTATTGATAACTCCAAAAAAAATTTTAGAAGAATTTGTTCTATAATCTAGGATTTTTTTAATTTCTTTATACTTATATATATATATATATATATATATATATATATATATATATATATTTATATATAATATATATATATATATATATATATATATATATATATATATATATATATATATATATATATATATATATATATATATGTGGTGCCATGCACAACACATAAAATTTGCAAATTTCAACAAAATCTATCACCGTGAGATCAACGCAACATAACTACACACAGGATGTGAAAATGCAGAAAACAGCATAATCCACGAGCCAACTACCGGATGTTCCCTAGACATATTAAAATAAAATATATTTTCTATTTCATACAATGTATTTGAATATAAAAATAAATTCTATCTTTGTTAAATAAGTTTTGCTAACTAAACATAAAAATTATTATAAATTCGATGTAAATTCATTATTTTCAGTTTTGGCCATTTTAATAAATTTTGATAGTCTTTTCGTCGATATGTTCAGATCTTTTTATTTAATTATTTTAATTGTTGTAATAATAATTTTACTTTAATAAAACTAATTTAATTTGAACTTCGTTTTATTAATCAATACCAAATCACATCAAACAAGACAATTATAAGTTAACGAAAAATAAATAAATAAAATCTTTGAAGTAAATAAAACTTAATAAAAATAAACAAAATTTAAATAAAGTGAACAAGTAAATCAATAAGGACTTTAATTCAAGCCAAAGCTCCGTTTCTTTCGTTTTCGATAAAACAAAGTGGCGATCCTCAACATTCCAAACGGGATCTCCGGTGTCGTCCGGGTTTAATAAGTTTCATTAAAGTTTCGGTCACGACAAATCTGGCGATCCTGCCAGGATAGTTATCGTTCGGTCGACAAAAAGGACAATAAGTGAAAAACGGGACATTGTGAATACAGACTGTGAATTTACTGTGCACTACCAGCTTGTGGAACCAGCCCAGGTCAAGACGGTGTACAAAAGGAAAATAACGAGCAACCAAACATTGTGCGCTACCAGCTTGGAGTCGAACCAGGTCACGACGGTGTACAACAATTGGAAAAACAACAAGAAAATCCGACTACAGAGACAGGTCAAGACGCTGCAACAAAATAGCCGAGCTCGTACAAAGGTAGGTGGATTGTTGATTTTTCTCTCTGCTTTTAAGTTATTTTTCCAATCATGAATCCTGATTCACAAAATCCATCCCGATCACAATCCCCAGAAGTCTCCGAAGATAACGATGTTCCAATGGAACACATTCCTATTTCATTCCTTGCGCAAATGGTAACCCCATTCAACGGAAACCCTTCCGAACTACATAATTTCATACAAAACGCCGAAAATGCCCTCAACCTAGCAAATGATTCACAACAAAGAGCGCTAACGGCACTTATATTTTCAAAAGTCTCTTCAGACGTTAAAAATAAATTAAATGCTACAAATATTTTATCATTCTATGATTTAAAAATAAAATTAAAACAAATTTATCAAATAACAGAAAGTCTCACATATTTGCAAGAACAATTAGAAACGTGTAGGCAAAAACCAAATGAATCTATAAAAGAATTTTACTTAAGAATTGAAAGTTTAAATTCAAAAATTATTCAAAAGGTAAAAGAAAATAATATTTCAGAATCATTATTATTAGGAAAGCTAGCACTCATCGAAGAGATGGCATTACGACGGTTTACACACCATTGTAAACCCGAAATATCAAATATTTTACGCCATAAAACTTATTCTTCGATGAATGAAGCTTTATGCATAGCAAGCGAAGAAGAAGCATTTCTAAACGTTCAAAATCAATTTAAAAATCTTAACGTTAGTAATTCTCAACCTCGTAAATATTGTAAAATATGTAAACGTTCAAATCATAATACAAGGGATTGTAGGAGTAAATCAAATTACCCATCGTATAACAATCCTCCAAATCGGTCGGATAATAATCGATCAGTAATTAAACAATGCACATATTGCAATTTTAAGGGTCATACTATTGAAGAGTGTAGAAAAAAACAATATAACGAAAGATTAAATAACCCTAATCCAAAAGTAGCACATGCAAATGATAATTTAAACTTAAAAACGCTCGGGTTGACAGAAGCCGCAACAACGAGCAAACAAGTAGAATCGGCTTCACGAAAATTCCAAATGGCTTAATTGATAAAAAATTAATTTTTAATTCCCCACATTCAAAAACTAACGAATTTATTTTCTTGATCGATACTGGTGCAAGTGTCAGTCTGATAAAATTGGACAACATAAATCCAAATTATAGTACTGAAATAGATACAAGTATTAAACCAAATATTAGCGGTATAACAGACGGCGTAATACAACCTTACGGACTTGTTTCAATCTTTTTAACTAAAAATAATTTCAACTTTCATCATTATTTTCATTTAGTAGATAGCGATAAAGTTCCATTTCATGGAATAATTGGTTCTGATTTTTTGGCAAAATATAACGCAGTTATTGATTATAAAAATAATTTAATTTCTCTCGATCCAATACTTAATGTTTTCCAAATTAATATTGATCCTGTACGAAAACAAGAAATTATTAAAATTTTAAGGACAGACGGACTTACAGAAATTGAAAAACAAAAATTAGAAAACACTATTTTACAATTTCATACTATTGTGAAATTAGATGACGACCCACCAGGTTGTACACAAAAAATCGAGCACGAAATTAAATTAATTGACAATGTACCAATTAAAAATAAAATTTACCCTCTTCCAAAAAAATTAAGGGACGAAGCACAACGACAAGTAGATGAATTATTAAAAAATGGTATTATTCGTAAAAGTAAAAGTCCTTATAATTCACCCGTCTGGATAGTCGATAAAAAATTAGATTCTTCAGGTATCCAAAAGTATCGAATGGTTATTGATTATAGGAAGTTAAATGAAAAAACCATCCCCAATAGCTACCCTATTCCACGTATCGATGATATTTTAACAAACTTAGGCGGAAACAAATATTTCAGTGCACTTGATTTGGCAAGTGGTTTCCACCAAATTCCTGTAAAAGAAGAAGACATTCCCAAGACAGGTTTCACTGTAGGAAACGGCCATTTCGAATTCCTAAAAATGCCATTCGGATTAATCAACAGTCCTGCTACTTTTCAAACCCTTATGAACGAAATATTTCATAAACAAATCTTAGAAAATAAATGCATGTGTTACCTGGATGATGTAATTGTATTAGGTAAAAATTTAGATGAACACATACAATATCTCTCTGAAATATTTAGTATATTAAAAGAAAACAATCTAAAAATTAATATGGATAAATGCGAATTCCTTAAACAGGAATTAAAATACCTAGGCCATGTAATTTCCTTAGAAGGAATCAAGCCGCAGGTTGAAAAAATAGATAAAATATTAAAATTAAACGAACCAAAAAACATTAAACAATTACAAAGCTTTTTAGGTATCACCGGGTACTATAGAAAATTTATTAAAAATTATGGACAAATAGCCAAACCATTAACTAATTTATTAAAGAAGGATCAAAAGTTCAATTTTGATAATAATTGCAAACAAGCATTCGAAACTTTAAAAAATAAAATAACTTCAACACCAATCTTAAAATATCCTGATGAAAACAAAATGTTTTCAATTACTACGGACGCATCGAACGATTGCGTAGGAGGCGTCCTTACACAGGAATATGACGGGATTGATATGCCAATTGCATATTACTCCAGTACATTAAATCAGGCTGAGAGGAACTACCCTGTAATTGAACGCGAGTGTCTTGCGATTATTAAAACAATTAAAAATTTTCACCATTTTTTATACGGTCGTGAATTTTTAATAAAAACTGACCATCGTCCTTTGGTATGGCTAAATTCTGTAAAGGATCCGACGAGTAGATTGGTACGCTGGAGGTTAAAATTACTTAATTATCAATATAAAATTCAATACACACCAGGCAAAACCAACTACACCGCGGATACTTTAAGTCGTCCAATATTAGTAGCTATGTTAAATAAAGAAAAATCATTTGAAAATTTCCAAAGATTTAATAAAACATGTAACCCCAATATAAAAATTAATCGAGGTAATGACATAAATAATATTAAATCACTAATAATACCTATTACAAAAGATCTTCAAATAAAAGAAGAATTAAAAACATTTATTCTAAATAATTTTAATAAAAATGATATTACAAATGCTAATATAGGTCAAATAATACGAAAAGATAAAAATAATCAAAGCATAATTTTATTAATATTAAAACATAAAATAAAAGATAAATTAAATCTTAAAATATTATATCAAGCGTTAGAAGAAATATCTTTAACATCCGAAAATAATACAATTATTAATTTAAAACATATCGATAAAACAATAAGTGAAAAATACATAAATAATTTACTATCGTATCATTTTAATGATGACATCGAAATAATCGATATAAATAATATTGGTTTTTCTTCACTATTAACTGAAGAGGAAATCCAAGAAGCATTAGAAAAAGAATTAGGTGTAAGCAATAATACAATTGAAGAAGATTTAACAGAAGAAGAAATACAAGAAATATTAGAAAAAGAATTGAACGAAATTCAACAAGAAGGTATGGACAACGTAACTAACAATCAAGAAGAAAATGAAGGACCAATACCAAGCACTTCAGGTATGAATAACGCAATCGAAACGATACCAATAGATGAAGAAACAAGTGACGAAGAAATTGTTAATGAAGAAATTATAAATGAAGAAACAACTAACGAAGAAATAAATAATCAAGAAACAAATAATGAAGAAACAGTGGAAACTATCATCGTCAGAACAGAAGCGGAAAAACAACAGTTATTACGCGAATACCATGATTCACCATTAAGAGGTCACCCAGGCATTGCCCGCACATACAGCGAACTTCGACAAAAATACTTTTGGAAAGGTATGAAAACATACGTCGAAAAATACATCAAGAATTGTCCCATATGTCAAAAAACAAAAACAACTCGTATTGGAAAAGCACCAATGGTAATCACCACAACAGCAAAGAACTTCAATGACGAAATCTCAATGGATTTTATAGGCCCACTTCCGGTAACAAGGAATCAAAATAAGTTCATCCTTACGATCCAGGATAATCTGACAAAGCACCTTCAAGTTTATCCACTTCAGGATAGAAAAGCAGAAACAACAGCAATCTATTTCCTGAAATATGCAAGCACATTTGGTTTTCCGAAATCCATTCTAACGGATCAAGATCCTGTTTTTACCAGCTCCGTCATCAAAGAAGTTAATAAATTATTCAACATCAAACAGAAGACCACATCTCCATATCATCCTCAAACAAATGGTTCGCTAGAAAGAACACATTCGTACATTGAAAATTATTTAAGATCATATATCAACACTGAAATGAACGACTGGGATGAAATGCTGTATTTAGCCACATTTTCATTCAACACCCACAAAAATCGCTCCACTGACGAAACACCATACAAACTTGTATTTGGAATCGATCCGAATATTCCAACATCGTTTGAAAGAAACACAAATGCAAAAACATATCAAGAATTATCACAAGAAGTGCAAGAAAAAATCAAGAAATTACGATTAGCTGCAAGAGAAAATTTAAAACAAAGTAAAATCAAAAATAAAGCTCAATACGACAAGCAAATAAAAGTAAGAAACTTCCAAGTAGGAGAATACGTCCTAGTAAAAGAAGGCCAATCCGCTCCAGGGAAATTATCCTGTCGCTACAAAGGTCCATTTAAAATCATATCTGTCCATTCTGATACCCACACAGTTAAAGTTAGATATAGAAATACAAATAAAACATTCCACGAAAATAACCTGAAACCTTACGTTTCAGATGGCGAAGTTATCAACGTTGTTACCAATACTACTGCTTATACACCAAACGACGGCAGAAATACAGGTGGAACAAATTAACACCTCGCCGGGAATTTTATTCAAGAAACTAGGGGACGCGAAAATATGTAACCAAAAATTCACACTAATGCACTACATCAATACAACTACATTCGAAGAAAATTTAGAAAAGGCTCAAGAATACTACCACAAATCATACATTTTCTGCAAAATGATACCAAGTAATCACTCCAACGCCGGGACTTGTAAATTACAACAAAAATTATTAGTACAGCAAATGGAAGAAATAAAAACCTTAATCAAAACTATTCAAGCTCATCACGTACGTAGACGAAGAGGACTTTTAAATGTAGGTTCTAAAATATTAAAATGGCTTATCGGATCACCGGATTCTGATGACGCAACATTCTATACGAATACTATAAATTCTATTATTAATGATAGGAAAACAACACATCTATTAATGAAAGATCAAATAAAAATTCTATCAGAAACAATGAATACTTTAAATAAAACGTTAAATACTATTCAAGACGCGGAACAAGAATTAAATATTAATATTAAAACTTTTAATCAATACATATCTAATTCTTCTAGCATAATTAATCGCAATTCATTTGAAATCGAGCTTTTAGACCATTTATTGCTAATAAAACAAATAAATGATTTAAATCTAAAACAATTACAATCTTATAGTATGACACTAACATTAATAAGACACGGGATAATTGATTACAACATAATTACTCCTACAAATCTTATGAATGAATTAAGTCAAATTTCTTCTCTTGAATTACCAATTAAAGTTAGCACAGAGACTATTGAAAATTATTATAAATTAATGGAAGTCAAAGCTTTTATGACTGATAACATTTTAGTAATTTTATTAAAAGTTCCAATAGCGCAAATTACTGAATACAGTTTATATCAAGCATTTCCACTTCCAACACCATTACAAAATTCCTCACAAGTATCCTATATTACCATAGATTTTCCCTACATAATATCCAGCAGAGGAAAGTCACAATTCGCTACTCTAAAACAGCTCGATCCATGTACACTAGTCAATGATGTGTACATCTGTAAAAATATCGACACACTACAAAGAAGAACCGACAACATTTGCGAATTAGAAATGTTCGATCTTCAAGAAGCATCCATTCCCAGGTCATGCAAGAAAACTACCATATACGCACAGTCCGAAGTCTGGAAACAAATATCCCAAAATCAATGGTTGTTCATCTTATCAAAACCGACAAAGGGAACCGTACTCTGCACACAGTATCCAGATGAAGAAAGAAGCCTACATGGAATCGGACTTCTCAAAATTCCAAACAACTGCCGCTTCATGACACACAACGTCGTACTACAGCCCGAAATGTCAATCAAAAACCTATCCGTCTACATACACATTCCAGCAGTCGACATCCTGGAAGATGATTGCTGCAAATATTTACATAAAGAAGAGGCCCTAAAACCACAATACTTAAAGCCCATAAAATTAACAAATCTGGACCTCAACGAAGTCAAATACACTCAACATCAATTGGAGAAGATGGACGAAAATCTTCAAAGCCAGTTAAACAAACCATTTATAATCAAGTACGAAAACGTCATTTACAACTGGTTATGCTACATTGGTACGGGAATCATAGCTGTACTACTACTTTACTACTTTTATAAATATGGAATATTCAAAGTAATAGCGACGTTACTAGCAAGATTATTCAAATGCCTATGCCCATGCACCAAATCGGGAGGCAACACATTTAATTTTTACAATTGTCTATTCGGGGAGAACCGGAGGAATCAAGTCCAGCCGTACAATCACGAAGTGGTCTTCGAGCCCAGCAGCCAAACAGTACTTTTGAAGGACCGAAGAATCCAAACTTCAGCATCATGTGTATCTGGACGCCGTCCCATTCGCCCAGTCAAATTCTAAGGTCCCGCAGGAACCTTTCTAATGGGGGAGGAGTGTGGTACCATGCACAACACATAAAATTTGCAAATTTCAACAAAATCTATCACCGTGAGATCAACGCAACATAACTACACACAGGATGTGAAAATGCAGAAAACAGCATAATCCACGAGCCAACTACCGGATGTTCCCTAGACATATTAAAATAAAATATATTTTCTATTTCATACAATGTATTTGAATATAAAAATAAATTCTATTTTTGTTAAATAAGTTTTGCTAACTAAACATAAAAATTATTATAAATTCGATGTAAATTCATTATTTTCAGTTTTGGCCATTTTAATAAATTTTGATAGTCTTTTCGTCGATATGTTCAGATCTTTTTATTTAATTATTTTAATTGTTGTAATAATAATTTTACTTTAATAAAACTAATTTAATTTGAACTTCGTTTTATTAATCAATACCAAATCACATCAAACAAGACAATTATAAGTTAACGAAAAATAAATAAATAAAATCTTTGAAGTAAATAAAACTTAATAAAAATAAATAAAATTTAAATAAAGTGAACAAGTAAATCAATAAGGACTTTAATTCAAGCCAAAGCTCCGTTTCTTTCGTTTTCGATAAAACAAAGTGGCGATCCTCAACATTCCAAACGGGATCTCCGGTGTCGTCCGGGTTTAATAAGTTTCATTAAAGTTTCGGTCACGACATATATATATATATATATATATATATATATATATATATATATATATATATATATATATATATATATATATATAAGTATAAAGAAATTAAAAAAATCCTAGATTATAGAACAAATTCTTCTAAAATTTTTTTTGTATATATATATATATATATATATATATATATATATATATATATATATATATATATGAGCTGGTGGCAATTTTGATATATGATTTCATCGTCATTGATACTTGATAGTACATAATATGTTATGCAGTTTACCATTGTGCGAATAAGAAAAAACTAGAGTGGAGTTTAAATGGTGCTGATTTTTCTTGAAATTAAATTTTTAAAATTTGAAGGAAAAGAAGCTCTCTTAAATTATAATTTATAATATCGTGTCTGCCATTGATATATTGTATTAAGGGCGGTAAGTAAATAATAAATTTGTGGATAGCACACGTCTGTATTGCTGTATTTAAAAATACTTATAATAATAATTACAATTTTATTTAAAAAAAAAAAAAAAAAAATAAAAATATTTTTAAGGTAAATTCAGGAATATGAACATCTTCCTTCCACAAATTTATTATGTACTTACCGCCTTCAACGCAATCTGTCAATGGTAGACACGATAATGAAATATAAGGGAGCTTTTTCTTTATCCAAATTTTCAAAATTCATTTTCAAAAAAAGTCAGCACCAATTGAACTCCACTCTAATTTTTTCTGACGGAATTCTCGATAAAAGTGTTTCTAGTCGTTGTTTCACCAAGTTTCAAAAAGGGGAAATGGAAGCCGAAAACAAATCGAGATCTGGACACCCTTGGGAAGTCGATCGAGTCGCTGTCGAATTAAATACTGTTCTATAACTAAAATATATTTTTTTCAAATTGAACTTGCTGAAATTATATATGCATTTTCAACTGGCTAAAATCACTAGATTCACTCATAAAATCATAAGAAGTCATAACAATCTAACATAAATAGGAAATGATACGTGTCGGATACTCTTTTCTTATTGGACAATGACTTTCCGAAAATTTTCAAATTTTCCCGCAAAACAGGGTTGGCGAGCAAAAAAAACTTATCCTTTTTATTTTCTTCTATTCTACTCTTTTAAGGGATTTATTATCAGTTTATCCATTTTGTGGAGGCTACTTACCATCTTTGAGATATTTGCAAAATTAAATTTTTATCCCAATTTTTAAAGGGCATTTTCAACCCTTTAGACTGGTTTTTCGCAGATAAAAAAAAATACGGGTCTCTTAGATTTCGACAAAGAATAATATATCATGGTACCATCGAAATTGTAAAGGGACTGCTTGGAATGTTTCCTTGTGAGATAAATAGACACGATCTCTGGTGTAATGTTTTTATACTTTTTATTCAATTATTCTTGAAGAAATTTCGATGGTTAGAATTTGCTGTTATTGTTGCCATGTTATTTCTTTATCGGATGATGTAATACTGTAAGTATATTGATAAAACAAACACTTGAACCAAGACGTTTTGAATGCAACGCGTTCTAACCGATTTGTGTTAGTTAATAGAATAATCGTTTGTGTATTCGTGTATTATCCACGACTTTCGTATAATACGCGTATTATCCGGTTAATACGCGTATTTTCTATTTCATGCGTATTAGCTGTAACATTATTACTATAAACTTTGAGACAAACTTCTACACGTTAAAAGTTGAAGATTCATTGTGTGATTTTTAATTGTTATTATATCTCAATAAGTGTTTATCAAGTTCAGAGTTCTTCTGATGTACTGAATAAACTCCAAGTTATCTGTAGTAACAACTTGCTAATTGATTGCTGATGTATTCATTTCAATATCCGTTTTAAATAACGTTTGTTTTTGCTAATTTTTACTTTAATTACCAATTTAGTACTTTTGTATACCTATATTTGATTCAACACAGTATTTATATATATATCAGAATGTAATTAGACTGTAAAGTGTGTTTGTATATACAGGGTAATAATTATTTTAATTTAGTTATTACTTTTTGCGGTGTTCAAGTAGGTTTATTATTGTTAATTAGCAAGAAAGAAAAAATTATAATATGTGTATATCCACTGACCTGTTCATATAATTGAGACATTGGCCATATGTTTATTATAAATGTTCTTACAATGGTGGTTGTGCTAATAAAAACATGTAGGTAATGCAAAACAATTGTTACTTTATTCATGAATAATTTTTTTTTTTATATTTTTAATGCACCGAATTAATTAAATGTAATGTCGAATTAAATATTCAATAAATTTGTTATAACTCTTGTGAACTTCAGCGTTAGTAATTTATTGTTTAATTAAAATTTACCACAAAAAAAGATTTAAATGTAAAGTATGTACATGAATTTGTTTGAAATAAATGCTTATCTGCGGATTGTTAATTAGGTAGTGAATATATGTAAATTTTTTCAATGATTTCTAAACACTATTTCTAAATACCATTGGTTTAGATTTTTGTGTAGTACCTAAAAGATATGAGGAGTTTGACATACTGAATAAAAGTGACG
Organism: Brachynemurus nebulosus; assembly: GCA_035578155.1. Classification (NCBI taxonomy): domain Eukaryota; kingdom Metazoa; phylum Arthropoda; class Insecta; order Neuroptera; family Myrmeleontidae; genus Brachynemurus; species Brachynemurus nebulosus. The sequence goes on along the minus strand of JAPWDM010000004.1, from coordinate 66,399,190 downwards.
TATTAATCAATCTGACAAATAGCAGATATCTAAAGATATCTGCAAAAATGGAGCCGAGTACGTTTTATTGTTAATGTTTCAATATTGGAAAAAAAATAGTTGAAATCAATTGTTATGCTGAGCACAGTTAGAATAACTATGCTAAGTGCATGTATCAAGTATTTAAAAAAAAAGAAAAATGCAACGTATTTTAAATGTATTTAATATTTTGCACATAAAAGTTTCAATATAAATTTTTAAAAAAGAAAACGTTAATAAATACATTAATAAATAAGTTGAATGATTTTCACCAGTTTGTATTGATTAAGTTTAAATTCTCATAAATAAATACCGTCTGTATATTATTAGCTATTTTTAAATAAAATATTTTCAATATGAAAATAATGTATATTTATTTAAAAACTCTTATTAAATGTAATATTGTGGACATATTTTATTATGGTCAGTGGTTATTTTGTCTATTTTTGTTTTTAAAAATAAATCGATTAATAATAGTTTATTATTAAAATATTGTCATTTTTTAGGTTGTTTTCTGTTTTGTCAATTTTTTTAGGTTTTTCGTCCAAATATGTAGTTGCTTTAAATTTAGGTTTGATGACACTGAAAGTATAATTTTTCAAGGTATTTAGGAGTGATGGTCATCAAGGAAAACAAAAATGTGTTTTTTTCCAAAGACTACCGGTTTCGATTTTTTGTCGTCTTCAGGCCTCTGAGGAAAAATTTACTAATATAAAAAATACATAGATAAAATACCACATTAGGTACTTACATGATTATATGTTTATATGTCCAACTGTCATTTGGACAAATAATTTTAAAAGATAATAATAATAGCACTGGTTGAAGTAAAAGTTTTAAATATTATTTTTAGAAAAATAAAAACACTCCAGAGTAACATTTCAAGTATAAAATGATTAAAAATTGAAAGAATAAAAATTGACAGGTTCCTTTCCGACCAATCTGTTCCATCAAAAACACCATCCTCAGCAACTTAGATAAATTTTTCAGTTCGATCCTCAGCAGAAATTTTCACAGCAAATACGATATCTACAACTCCTTCCTTTTCACCAACAAAATCAACAACATAAAGATTCTTAATAAGGGATACATACTTGCTAGTCTGGATTTAAAATCGCTCTTCACCAGCTGCCCTGTGGATCTTTTTCTGCAACATGTTGCTAGTGAGTGGTCCAGCATCCAGCCAAACACCATTCTTGATTACAATACCTTCATGGAGGGTTTACAACTTATCCTTTCCAACAGCTACTTCATCACAAAATTTCACCCAAATACCTTTTTCCACTAAGTGTCTGGGCTCCCTATGGGTGCTGCCATATCAGTTATTGTCTCCAATATCATCATGGACTTGTTAGTGGACACATCCCTGGACTCCCTTGATTGCATGATCCCCTTTTTTTTACAAGTATGTGGATGATATTTTTACAGCCATCCTCTTCGATATGATTGACTATGTTCTTGACGTCTTCAACAGTTTTCACCCTAAATTACAATTTACGATCGAAACTGAAAACAATAACTCTCTAGCCTTTTTGGATACACTTGCTATAAAGAAAGATAGCGTACTCACCACCATGTGGTATAGAAAACCTTATGCTTCAACTAGAACACTTAACTTCCATTCCAGGCACCCCCTTAGCATTAAGAAAAATGCGGCAACTAATCTCATTGGCAGGTCCCTAAGATTGTCACAATCCTGTACATCGACCATTAGCCCTAAAAAATGCAAAAAAATCATTTTTTATAATAATTATCCACCATCTCTTATCAACCAAATCAGTAAAAATCTTATCCATAGATTATACAACTCTCAACCCTCCATAGCTACGGACGTCTCCAGCCCCCCGTCTTCCTATTTATCCATTCCATACCTAGGCACTCCCTTCACATCCATCTCAAAATCCCTCCTGAAATCCAAATTGAATCCTGTTTACAATTATCCTCATGCACTTAGTAAGCTCTATACCAACATGAAACCCCAGATTCCCACCTCCAACCAACAAAATGTGGTATATATGGTTTCTTGTATCGCCTGTGACAATGTATACGTTGGAAACACGAAACAACATCTTAGTGAGCGGATGAAGCAATACAAGAACAATGTTAAACAAGCCAATATGGTTTCGGGACTGGTGCGACATTGCTGGCAAAATGGGCACAACTTCGACTTCAGTAATCCCATGGTGATCCAACGTGAGCCTAACTACAAGAAGAGATGCTTCATCGAAAGTTGCTGGATCAATACCGTTCAACCAAATGCAACCTTTACCAGGGTGCCATCTCTATCGACAATGCATATACCCGCAACTTCGACAAGATAAAATCTGCTGTTGTCAAGAGCACCAAAGTCGCGCAAACTCACTAAAAATTAAAACAATTATGATCACATACCTTTATTATCTTTGCAAAAGGCACTTTGTTTTCGGAACTCATCGTAGCAATGTATTTCATCTTTATTTTTTATTTTAAAAAACTCTCAGACTAACCTTAATAGTTCGTTGTGATGCACATTTCAATTCAAAAAATTCTTTAGAGTTTCTAAAAATTTCTTAAATAATTTTAATTTTTTTATTCCTTCAATTTTTAATCAATTTATACTTAAAATGTTACTCTGGAGTGTTTTTATTTGTTTAAAAATAATATTTAAAACTTTTACTTCAACCAGCGCTATTATTGTTATTATCTTTTAAAATTATTTGTTCTAATGTCAGTTTGACATATAAACATATAATCATTAAAGTACCTAATGTGGTATTTTATCTATATATTTCTAATATTAATTAGTTTTTCCTCAGAGTCCTGAAGACAACAAAAAGTCGAAACCGGTAGCCTTTGGAAAAAAAACAAATTTTTGTTTTCTTTGATGACCGTCACCCCTAAATACCTTTAAAAATTATGTAGTTGCTTTGTTTACTTCATGTAAAACTAACTGAGACCTACGGTTTCACTCGTGTAAAATTATTTAAATTATAGATCAAATCACTTTTAAATTAGATACTTCAAAATTCTGTTAATCTCCGGTGCTTGTACGAAATTATAAAACAAATTATATTCAAACTGTTTTAGGTGCATGTAAACCAAAAATACACCGATGGCAATTGATAAAATGACGTCATTTAATTCTGAATGACAGTATTAATCAATGCTGCTTTGGCGTATTATCTATTATTACGATATCTACTATTTTATTATTTCTCAGCTACTAGTAATTATAGTTTTGTTGAACTAAATATAATTTATTATTGTGTACATGTACACATCTAGACTGTTGGAAGCGTCCCCTTGGAATATTTTACATTATAGCAAATTTTATCAACATTCATCAGTATCCAAAATGTAGTGTATATACTATACACACTACAAAAGCAAATAAACAAGAATTTACTGTTTTGTACAATAATTTTGTATGGCCACTCACACGCTCAGATAACATAGCAGACATTTCCGTGAATTCATGTACTACAATATAATATTATATTTCAATTCAATCAAAATACAATATAGACATACATTTTGGGAAGCTAGCGCATTTCATTTGAGTCGTTAGCACGTTAGCATACATCTTGCTTACAGAAAATTCCAAACTGTAAAGTGGACTTTATCAATATTTCTTCTAGGTATTCCTTGCAATTAAACTAACGCTACAATACTTAATAAATATAACTGATGTATATGTATTTCTAACAGTGTCTCTTACTATTTGAATATACTTCTCCTTCTTACTTATAATAATCATTTAATCAAAAATAAAATTTCCCCATAGGGTATGATATGTACATTTAAAGCACTGTATATTGTTTTTGTACATGTAACTAATTTTAAAATTTTTACCCGACTGCATCAGAAGGAGGGAAATGTTTTTCGAAAGTTTGTATGTATCCTATAATTATGTTTCTTTGGCGTAGCCTGCAGCCTAAACGGCTTGACGGATTTTGGTAAAGAAGGTGTCGCTGGATTCGTATTAATCTGCGAATTGCTATAGGCCACATGAAATTTCAAAATTCATCCCCTAAATAGGGGATGAAAAATTTACATAGTAAATCACTGGGTCTAGAAACTTGAAATTTTGTAGACGAGTTCTTTATGTAACGTAGGGGAGTACTAAGAAAAAATTTTTGGAAATTCATCCCCTAAGGGTATAAATTTGGGGATGAAAATTTATCAATGGTAAAATTTTGCATAGGGTCACAGGGGTCCTTTAATAATGTAAATGATTATTGTGAGGGAGATTTTTTGTAAACATTTATCCATTAAGGGTGTAAAATAGGGGATGAAAATTTATACAGAAAACCGCTGGGTTTAGAAACGTAAAATTTTGTACAAAGGTTCCTTTAGTAACGCAAGCAAGCATCAAGAGTGGATTTTTAGAATTTCGTTTCCTAAGGGGTTAAAATAGGGGATGAAAATTTATATAGAAAACCCGCTAGGTTTATTAACGTGAAATTTAGCACAAAGGTTTTTTTAGTAACTTAGCAAGCACCAATAGTGAATTTTTGGAAATTCGTCCCCTAACGGATTAAAATAGGGGATGAAAATTTATATAGAAAACTGTTGAACCTAGAAATCTGAAATTTTAGACAGGGGTTTCTTATATAATGTAGGTGAGCACTAAGAAGGGACTTTTGAAAACCTGTTCTCAGGGGAGTAAAATAGGGGATGAAAAATTATATTAAAAATCGTTGGATTTAAGAACGTGAAATTTTGTACAGAGATTTCTTTAGTAACGTAAGTGAGCACGAACAGTAGCTTTTTGAAAATTCATCCCCTAAGGCGGCAAAATAAGGGATGAAAACTTAAATGAAAGCTAACTTTTCTCTACGAATTCGTCTGGGTAGATGGAGTTGATAACGACATAGTGTGTACAACTAGTCAATCTACAACGAGTTACGCGGAGAAAATCGCGGACAAAAAAAAAACTCCTATAAATTTTTTTTGTCAAATTCGTGGTAATTTTGGCTACCAGCCTCTGTAATTTCGTATGCGTACTTATATATATTTTCTTCTAAATAATTAAAGGACACTAAAAAGACCTAAATAAAATACTTAATTAAAAAAATCAAAGAACCCGACTGCATTTAAAGTAAACTAAAATGGTGGAAACAAGATGAAATAGAGAAAAAGAAGAATAACTAAAAAGTAAAGCAGTCGGAGGCACACCTGTTGTACCAAGTTAAACAGAAAAGTTTGATGCCTCCGACTGCTTTACTTCTTATTCATCCTTCTTTTTCTCTATTTCATCTTGTTTCCACAATTTTAGTTTACTTTAAATGCATTCGGGTTTTTTGATTTTTTTAATTAAGTATTTTATTATATTCGTGAATGCGAATATTGTAGCGAAAAAAAATTAGTTTAATAGGTCATTAGTTGATGGATATGTTTTATTAATCGTTGATTGAAGTGTTGCGGCTGCGGTGGTAAGTATTTATTATTAAGGGGTTGAATGACCTCTATGGAGGGTGCGCGAGTGTCAAGTAGAAAAATTCGCAGAGCTTGCTCGAGGTGTTGATGAACTTTAGAGCGGGGCAGTGGAAGGTGTTCAGGTCTGCAAATCTTTTCCCCTTAGCCAGACAAATCACCCTCGATCGCTACTTAAACGTGTAAGGTAAAAATGGATAAATAAAATTCCGTTTCCCGACCACAATTTACAATTTATTTAAAAAGAGGTAACTATAGTGGTAGTTTCCACTTTGACATTGAATTTTATAAATCGTTCGAAACATAAAATACTTAACCAAGACAAAATATTTTTAGTCGAATTTTCTCCGAAAAATTAGGCTTATACAGTCTATACGATAAGAGCTACGAGAGGCGAGAGTAGGGGCGCTATCCGTTTTCGGACCCGTAGAACACGAAGATGTAGAAAAAAAATGTCTGATATATATATATATATATATATATATATATATATATATATATATATATATATATATATACATATATATATATATATATATATATATATATATATATAAAATGTCTGATATATATATATATATATATATATATATATATATATATATATATATATATATATATATATATATATATATATATATATATATATATATCAGACATTTTTTTTCTACATCTTCGTGTTCTACGGGTCCGAAAACGCGAAAACGGATAGCGCCCCTACTCTCGCCTCTCGTAGCTCTGAATTGAATTTTATAAATCGTTCGAAACATAAAATACTTAACCAAGACAAAATATTTTTAGTCGAATTTTCTCCGAAAAATTAGGCTTATACAGTCTATACGATAAGAGCTACGAGAGGCGAGAGTAGGGGCGCTATCCGTTTTCGAACCCGTAGAACACGAAGATGTAGAAAAAAAATGTCTGATATATATATATATATATATATATATATATATATATATATATATATATATATATATCAGACATTTTATATATATATATATATATATATATATATATATATATATATATATATATATATATATATATATATATATCAGACATTTTTTTTCTACATCTTCGTGTTCTACGGGTCCGAAAACGGATAGCGCCCCTACTCTCGCCTCTCGTAGCTCTTATCGTATAGACTGTATAAGCCTAATTTTTCGGAGAAAATTCGACTAAAAATATTTTGTCTTGGTTAAGTATTTTATGTTTCGAACGATTTATAAAATTCAATGTCAAAGTGGAAACTACCACTATAGTTACCTCTTTTTAAATAAATTGTAAATTATGGTCGGGAAACGGAATTTTATTTATCCATTTTTACCTTACACGTTTAAGTAGCGATCGAGGGTGATTTGTCTGGCTAAGGGGAAAAGATTTGCCGCCACCTTTTAATTTGTGTAGGGCTTCCCTATGGAAGTTAAGAGATGAAATTTGGTAAATGGGGCTCATTTTCGAGGCACCTCATACTATCAAAATGGGGTCAAATTTTGGGCAAATTTTTTTTCTGACCCGACTTTAAGGGAGTGGTGGGGGGCGGAAAAGCAATAAAACTTTTCCAAGCCGGTTTTAAATAATGTTTCGGTCAATTATCTACAACATATCCAAAATTCAGCTTCCTAGGATGATTTGGTGGGAGTAGAGGGGGGAAAAACGATTTTCGCTGGATCTAACAGGCCCCCAGCCCTCCAGAATTAACGTAAAGGGTTGAAATTTGGTGTGCTGATAAAGTTCGTACCTAGATTGTGCTTTTTGGAGGTTTTAATATTTTACCCCTACCCCCCTCATTTTTAAGCTACAATTTCATGCATTTTCGACGTTTTCGAAGTTTGTACAACTCGCACAGGTCACCCAAATAAACCTAGAGGGCTGAAATTTTGTATTCGGATTGAGTTAGTATCAAGGGGGTGCCTTTTGGGTGTCTCGACTTTCAAACCCTACCGCCACCATTTTCATACCCAAAAGAACATGATTTTTCTTGTTTTTTAACAGTTTCGTTCGGGTCAAAATCTCCCCAAATAAACCTAGAGGGCTGAAATTTTGTGTACAGGTTAAGCTAATAGCCAGACACTGTTTTTTGGGGGTTTCAACTTTTAACCCTTACCCCCACGATTTTTACGCCAATATTTTCTTAATTTTTTTGCTTGTTTTCTAACACGTCTAGAGACTCTCTAAGGAAACCTAGAGGGCTGAAATATTGTACGTGTATTCAGTTAGTATCCAGCTAGTACCTTTTAGGGAGTCCACATTACTTTTCCCTCCACTTCTTCCATTTTTACATCGGAATTGAATGCTATTGTTAAATGTGTTTTAAATGCATTACTTTTATTCTAAATACAAGTAGGCGAATAGTAATTTTAAAAAATTTAAAAAAAAGTGAATACAATTTTTTAACAAATGAAATACATACATATTAAATAATTTGAAAATGTTATTAAAGTCACTCTTTATTTACAAATTAGGAATTTTGGATTTTTATTATTTATAAAATAGAAATTTTGGATTTTTTTGGAAAGAAAAAAATATCTTCTTAATTAAAGCCTTCCAGTTTACTATTTAAGTTCCTTTTGTAATATTTAAAAATAAAACACAAAGGCAATTGGCGGATAAGAATGGATAGAAATGCCCTCGTACGAATTGTGTTGGCTTTTTCCCTGTTAACTGATATCGGCACAAAATTGAAATTTACTGAGATTCAGCCCTTAAAAACTTAAAACCTTTTTCTAAAGCCCCGATCAACCGGACACTCATCATCAGTTTTGAAACCACCAAAATTACAAATCGCTTGTGGACTTTCAATTATATTTCGCTTGTAGACACTCAATACCGAAGATGAAAGGAAAAATTCGACTTCCGTGATGGGGCTCCGCTGCTCACGGCGTTTTTTTTCCTTTTACTTTTACAAACGGGTGATTGCAAACTTTGACTCAGATAATTAAAACGAGCAAAACCAAGTGTGCAATCGTTCGTCCTCTTTCAGTAAGATTAAAATTTATAACAAAATAAATGTAACTTATAAAATAGAAAGTTTTGTAACCAAATGTAATTTAAATATGACTAGACTTAAGGGAGGAGTTCAAATAAAAAAGCAACTTTTTTATTTATGATTATTTTGCTTGTTGAAATTTTTCTTCAAATTAGGGAGGGTTTCAATTAGAAAATTTTGTTTTTGAAACATTCATTACTCTTCCCTGTTGGGGGAAGGGGCCCTTTTTCACAAATTTTTAAGCGTTTACAAGGAACGCCATATCTCAAAAAGTAATAAATATTTTTCAAATATTTTTTCATTATTTTGTTCGTAAAAGACTTGTCCATAAAGCTGAGTATGGGTTTCAGGTAATTTTAAAAATTAACTATAAAATTTTAATCCCAAACTTCAAAAAATTATAAAACCCAATTTTTTAATAAAAAAAAAAATGTTTAAAAATAGTTACAATTGTTCAAATGGAAAAGGCATACTCCACTTTATGCGCAATATGTTTATGAACAAAATTAAAAAAAATTAACTCTCTATCTTTTCTAGAACTTGAGATATGATTTTCCTTGTCGGCAAAAACACAACTTTCCGGAAAAACAAAAATAATAACAAAAGAAGCGGTTTACTCACTGTTTATTACAACGTCTACAAAGGCATACAAATAAAAGAACATTATCTCAGTGCATACTATAACTCATGTACACACCAAAACTAAATATTACTAATAAAATCGCGAGGGGGGGGCGAGCGTTATATGCAAAGGAGCAGCAACTTCGCTGTGCAGCGGCTCACAAATAAATATTTTTCTACTTGAAAAAATTTTTTTTGGCCATGTTTTCTATATCACCATGTTTGTAAAGTACCACAGAACAAAATAAAAACAAAAAACGAAACTCGAAAAAAATTAGTTTATTAGCCGTTTCTGGCGTGAACTCCCCCCTTAACGTATTTGAAAAAATAAATTTTTCATACAAATTTGCAACTTGTTTTTTTTTGGGAGTACCTAAAAACTACACTTAAATAAACTAGAGCACGTACCTTAATTCCCTATATCACAATTTCAATGAAGTACGTTTTGGTATAACGTGCACCCTGTCACTAGATTATTATCACTATTTAAATACATCTAATATCGTTTTCCTTTTTATTTTGGTCTTTTTTTTTCTTTTTTAATTTTTTCCTTTTATTTTTATTTTTATTTATATTTTTATATATTTTTTATAATTTTTCTATTTTTTTTTTGAGGTTTTTTTCTAGCGGGATAAATATTTTTTTTAAGTTAAAGTGCTCTTCTAAAGGCGCACGAGGCGAATCGAGTCCGTTTCGGCTTTCCTCGATTAGACCTCCTTCGCTTCCGAAGTGGAAAAGCGGAAACTAAATGTTGAAGGAAATAAGCGTGCCTATTTTAAACTATGGAAAGGGTTCAATGATAAACGTGTTGGATTGTATTTATGGGACGTAGGCCGAAGCTGAACTTCGGACTACTGCTTTTGGTCCCGTCCAAACACAATTAAACGGTATATAAAATTTTAACGGAAAGAAAAATTTATGAAAAGAAATTATTGAAGAACGAGCGACAAATAAATGGGGTTGATCTAACTAACACATTAATAATATTTTATCTCAGATGGCGGTGATATTTGTCGATAAGTTGCACGTGGAGAAAAATTATATTATTACATATCGTACCGGAAAACAAAGCAAATATTACGTAACAACCTTAAACAACAAACTTATCTACCGCACTAAAACTAAATAAATATGTTAAGAAAATTATTCAACTCAAAAGATTATTAAATTTCTAAACTAAACCAGATGCGTTTATTTTAGTACTAATTACGATTACTAACCGCTGGCAAAAATTTTTTTTATTATTTTCCCCCGAGCACGTTTAGACTGCGTCGGAAATGAAAATGTTTGGACAGTACGGCGTGAAACTAAATATAAAAAATCTTTACTTAAGCTACATTTAAATTACGAACATAATTCACTTAAATAATTTATTTAGGTTTAGGATCCAAATGTTTACAGATTTTAGTTTTATTTGACATAGTTTTGCTTGCAACATGTAGTATACTGATCCATTTTTTTCCACGAACAATCTGACTGAATAATGGAGGATTTTAGGCCATTCTGTCAAATCGTATAAGATTGCGCTTCCTTGAATTTCAACAATGGCACAAGTACTTTCAATTCGTTCTAATTTTGGAATTTGGTTTTCTTCAAATTTTTCTGGCAATTCAGTTGTTTGTCTTTCCATTATTTTTGACGTTACATGTTCTTCACTTTGTGCATTTTTGGAAGTTTAAGCAATTGTTTCACGAACAACATCATTAAAGTAATTTAATTTTAAAAATTTTCTTAACTTATCACTTAAAAATACCCCTGGTTGCAGTATCTGCATAACATAGCGAATTTCCAAAGATTAGATACTGGCGGATCTCATATAACAACCTGCATCCATCTAAAATAGTTTAGCTCTTTAACATTAAAAAAATTTCAAAATCAGTTAAGTAGTTACATTTTGCCGCCTTTGGGTACCCAAGACCCTGACAGATCTCATATAATATAGCATATATTCATTTAAAATAGCTTAACTTTTTAAGGGTGAAAAAATTTTCAAAATCGGTTGAGTAGTTGATTTTTGGCGTTTTTGGGACAGCAAACTCCTAATGGACTCCATACAACATAACCTATATCTGTCTAAAATAATTTAGCTTTTTAATAGTGAACAAATTTTCAAAATCGGTGATGACATGTACCTGAAAAAATTAGTTAATTTTTATTTTGAAAAGTAAAACTGATATATAAGTATTGTTATTCTAGTAACAAAAACGACGAAGCATTTATCGTAAAGAAAATCGTCAAATTAATCAATCAAATAAGTCGTTCGCTGTTATGAGTGGGCGACTCAAATAATTTCTTTTATAGCAGTTCCAGTTTTTATTTGATTATCAAATATTTAACATTAAAATGTATTGCAAATATAATTATATATGTATCAATTGTATTATAAACAGATATACGTGCAATCGAATTCACTAGTCAAAGATGACATTCTGTATAATGGTTATGTTCAGCCAGCGCTCGCCCTAGAGTTTACGTCGCTCCGGGTAAAAGGGAATAATTCCGCCACGGTGCAAAGTCTGTGACCTTTTTTTTTGGTCGCTGGGTATAAAAATGTCGCCCTGAGCCCACCGGCGACTCGGCAGCTGTAAAATGTTGTCCCTTTTTTTACAAAATTTCCGCCCTTTTAATTTCCCGCCCCAAGCAAATCTTTTTTTGCTCGTCACTTGTAAAATGCCACCTCTTTTTACATCCCGCCCTTAAAATTTACCGCCCCGGGCAAATGCCCGGGCTGCTCTCCCCTTGGAGCGGGCCCTGGTTCAGCAGGTTTCAGCGCGCAATAAGCGATTAGTGATCAATTGTATTAGCGAGTTTCCAGAATGGATACACGCTATTACAGTCGCTGTCATAACGCGATCTGAGCCCGGGACTATGGCAGAAATTTGTTTTGAGGTCCCTAGAACCCGAAAATAACCTTCACTAAAATTTATATATATATATATATATATATATATATATATATATATATATATATGTATATATATATGTATATATATATATATATATATATATATATATATATATATATATGTATTTATATATATATATATGTATTTATATATATATATATATATATATATATATATATATATATATATATATATATATATATATATATATGTGTCCGCACGATAACTCTCGAACGAAATGTCCTAGGATTACGAAATTTGGTGAGAACGTTGGAAGTCCAAAAATCTTGGATGAGTTCTTCAGCCAGACGTGTCTGACGTCTGGAACATGGTTTTTCAATAAGGAGATATTTGATATGAATTATCCATATACTATATTTCGTTACTGAAGTCAACTAACGACTTATAGAGTTAATATGTACATACATATATGTATGTAGTAAGATACTGTATACATATTCCTCAAAGACCTATGCATGTACCATTGATATATGAATACTATTCATATATCTATGGCATGTACATTACTACGAAATAAAAATGTCGCCAAGTGCAAGTTGTACTTGCGCCAATAGTGTTCCGTACAAGCAGTGATTATTATAGATTTAATGTAATATGTAGCATATAAAATACCTTTGTCGCAGCATCCTACATAACATAACGAATTTCCGTTTACAAAAATTAGTTTTTGTCGGAAATTAGTTGACAGAATAATTATTGTTCAAAAACCGTTTTTATGTGATTTTTTCAATGGTGTAAAAAAATGTTACAAAAATTTTTGAATTTGGGGAAATTTTTGCAAAATTTAATTTTTTTCACGAAAAATGCCCAAAAAACCATGTTCCGAGCATCACATTTATGGCAAGATTTTTGGAGAATTTCCAGAATGGAATTCAGCTATTACAGCCACTGTCATGACGCGACTTGAGAAAAATTTCGTAAAAATAGGACATTTCATTCGAGAGTTATCGTGCGAAAACACACACACATACATATATATATATATATATATATATATATATATATATATATATATATATATATATATATATATATATATATATATATATATATGTGTGTGTGTGTGTGTGTTTTCGCACGATAACTCTCGAATGAAATGTCCTATTTTTACGAAATTTGGTGAAAATGTTGGAAATTCGTTAGTCAGACACGTCTGATGCCGTAAGCATGTTTTTTTGAGCATTTTTCGTTAAAAAAATTTCTTTTTGCTAAAATTTTCCCAATTTCAAAAATTTTCAACAAATTTTGAAACATTTTTTTACACCATTAGAAAGAGGAGAAAAATCAGATAAAAAAGATTTTAAACCATCATTGTGTATAATAAACTGGTTACCGAGAAAAACTAATTTTTATAATCGGAAACTCGCTATGTTATGCAGGATGCTGCGACAGGGGTATTTTTATTCTGGTGAACGCCTTTTATATGACAACGACGACAATTAACGTTTGACAAGCAATCAGCTAATCAGTGTTGACTATCACCGATAACACGTTCCGCTTTTTTGCAGCGTACTTTAAATATGATGGAAAACATGGCGACTGCTGAGTAAACATGTTGCAACTCAACGGAAAAAGAAATAACATTCAGCAGAAAATCATAAACCGTTTTGCAACTTTTGCGTTCTGCTGAACGTAGTCGTATAATTACGTTAAAATTAAAATTTTTCGAGTGTTACTGCAATCATGTATCATTTATTAGTCGAATTTTCTCCGAAAAATTAGACTTATACAGTCTATACGATAAGAGCTGCGAGAGGCGAGAGTAGGGGCGCTATCCGTTTTCGGACCCGTAGAACACGAATATGTAGAAAAAAAATGTCAGATATATATATATATATATATATATATATATATATATATATATATATATTCCCGCCACCTTTCAATTTGTGTAGGGCTTCCCTATGGAAGTTAAGAGGTGAAATTTGGTGAATGGGGCTCATTTTCGAGGCACCTCATACTATCAAAGTGGGGTCAAATTTCGGGAAAAATTTTTTTTTGACCCGACTTTTAAGGGGGTGGTGGGGGGTAACAAAACAATAAAACTTTTCCAAACTGGTTTTAAATAATGTTTCGATCAATTATCTGCAACATATCCAAAATTCAGCTTCCTAGAGTGATTTGGAGGGAGTAGGGAGGGGGGAAAACGATTTTCGCTGGATCTAACACGCCCTCAGCCCCCCAGAATTAACGTAGAGGATTGAAATTTGGTGTGTTGATAGAGTTCATACCTAGGTTATGCTTTTTGGAGGTTTTAATATTTTACCCCCACCCTCCTCATTTTTAAGCTACAATTTCATGCTTTTTTGACGTTTTCGAAGTTTGTACCACTCGCACAGGTCACCCAAATAATCCTAGAGAGCTGAGATTTTGTATTGGGATTGAGTTAGTATCAAGGGGGTGCCTTTTGGGGGTCTCAACTTTTAACCCTTACCCTCACCATTTTTATACCAAAAAGAACATCATTTTTCTTGTTTTTTAACAGTTTCGTTCGGGTCAGAATCTCCCCAAATAAACCTAGAGGGCTGAAATTTTGTGTACAAGTTAAGTTACTAGCCAGCCACTGCTTTTTGGAGGTTTCAACTTTTAACCCTTACCCCCACGATTTTTACGCCAATATTTCCTTGATTTTTTTGCTTTTTTTCTAACACGTCTAGAAGCTTTCTAAGAAAACATACAGAGCTGAAATTTTGTACGTGTATTGAGTTAGTATCCAGCTAGTGCCTTTTGGGGATTAAACATTACTTCTCCCCCCACTTCTCCCATTTTTACATCGGAATTCAGTGGTATTGTAAATATGTTTTAAATGAATTACTTTTATTCTAACACACAGTAGGCGAATAGTAATTTTAAAAAATTAAAAAAAAAATGAATTTACTTTTTTAACAAAGCAAATACATATAGGTAGTTGCATACATACATATTATATTACATATAGGTAATTCTATATGTATACATACATATAGGCTGACGAGCACCAAATCAGAGAAATTTACTACTTTAGTTTTGTAAACTACTTTAGTTAGAACTAAAGAAGTATTATACTATTTTAGTAGTTTACTACATTAGTTTTGCTTGGAGAGTTCATTCACAGAATACTTCTTTAGTTTCAACTACTTTAGTTTTCTCCTAATACTCTTTTAGTTATTAGAAATGTGTGATGTAACATAAAAATTTTATCAGAAAAAGATGGAAATAATGATTTGGGTGGCATCCACTATAAACAAAAAATCTTTAGAGAAAAAATTTTTTGTTTCTTAGTTTCTTTTTTTTCTGAAAATTTTGAAAATTAATAAAAAAATTTTATCTTTCATTTTTTCTATATGGTGCGCATCCCCCCCCCCCCCATTCTCAAATAAAAAGCTTGATTTCTTACACGCCTGTTTTTTCTAACTTGAGCAGTTCGTACTATAGACTCAAACGTATTATCTTCATTAAAAACACCATTCATATTGCCAAAATACAGTCAACAGCGATTACTCGGTGCAGTAATGGGAGAACAAGGACGGACAAATCAAAATCATGGTTAATTCAAAATTAAATTGAAAAAAAATTTAGTCATAAAAAAGTTAATTAAAAAAATCAAAAAACCAGACTGCGTAAAAATCAGACTAAACGGTGGAAACAAGATGAAATAGAGGAAAAGAAAAATGAATAAGTAATAATTGTACCAAGTTAAATAAAAATATCTGATGTCTCTGACTGCTTTACTTTTTAATCAGTTTTCTTTTTCTCTACTTGATTTGTGTTTAAAAATTATTTAGAAGAAAAATATATAGGTACGCATGCAGCGCGTGGGTTTTCACATTCAGCCTGGTTAATTTGCCCCCAAATAATTGGAAACTGACTGTAATATTTAATATCATTTTATTATCATATTACCACATGTAATTAAAAAACCCCAAAAAATGTTCAATTACGAAAATAAACCGAAAAGAAGACACAAAAATGCACGTCACCAATGTTTTTTAAAGATACTCTTTTACATACTCCTGCTAGTGGGTAGGAGTATATTTTGGCTTTGTTTACTCTCCTACTTACTACTTTAGTATTATACTCCAGAGTGGTGCACACCAGCGATTGTTTACTCTCAAGAGAATATTTTCAATACTTCTTTAGTAAAATACTCCACAACTGAAAATACTACATTAGTATAGAAAGTAATTGAAATCGTCAATTTTTCACTCTTTTAGTAAAATACTATGTTAGTTACAAAATCTCCTGGTTGGTGCTCGTCAGCCATTAAGTAGGAATTTTGAATTTTTATTATTTATAAAATAATTTTTTATTTTTTATTTTTTTTATTTTTTATTTATTTATTTATTTATTTTTTTTTTTTGAAAGAAAAAATATCTTTATAAAGGCCTTCCAGTTTACTATTTAAGGTCCTTTTTTAATATTTAAAACTAAAACATAAAGGAAATTAGCGGATAAACATGGGCAGGAATGTCCTCGTACGAATTGTGTTGGGTTTTTTTCTGCTACCTGTTTTCGGCACAAAATTGAAATTTACTGAGATACAGCCCTTAAATACTTAAAACCTTTTTTTAAAGCCTCGATCAGCCGAACACTCATCACCAGTTTTGAAACCAACAAAATGACAATTCGGTTGTAGACTTTCAATCACATTTCGCTTGTAGACATTCACTACCGAAGATGAAGGGGAAAATTCGACTACCGTGATGGGGCCCCGCTGCTCACGGCGTTTTTTAATATATTTATGTTCGACTTATAAACTCGTATACCTCGTATAAGTCATAAAATTTCTGATTATAAAATTATGTTTTAGTTCATTTTATTTTATTCTTTTTGCATTCAAATAGTATTTTTGTAATACAGTATTATCAAATATCAAAAATTAATTTATTATTTTTCAAGTATTCAAATTATAACATACAAATCATGCGTAAAAAAAGCATAATGTATTTTATATATAAATATAACAAACTACATATAATCTCTCCAAAAATGTAAGGAGGAAAATTGCATTACAAGTTTAAATTATGTATATTATAATATATATGGGGTAAAAAGACGAAGGATCTGAACAGTTAAATGTACAAGCACCGATAGATACAAAGACAAGTTACGTACTAAAGCAGTAGAGTTCATAAAATGGTAGAAAAAGTGCAATATTTAGCATTTTCTTTTAATATTTAATGTGGCCACGTGTCACGAACATTGTAAGTATTTTGTGATTTACGTTTAAATATTTTACTTTGATGTTTTATTTTATGCACTGCACTGTGTAGTTAGGTAGGTACTGTATGTAGTTCTGTTGTAAATAGGATTATGTGTAACATTTACAGTAGAAAGCAGAAATTTTCACCAATAAGTTTCTTTAATATTAGAGAGCTTTGCAGTAGAATAAGTTACAATATTTGAATCATTTAATTTCAAAACCCCCTTATCGACATTTTCAAATTTTTTTTAAAATATATAATCCGATCAATTTAGCCCTAAAAATAGTAGTAAAGATACAAAAATTAGGGGAGAGCTGAAAATTGGTATGAATGTTCGGAATACCATTATAAATGAGTGTTGAAAAGTCCTTATCGATCCTGTACGTGGAAAAAATTTTATTCAAGGTTAAAGTTTTCAAAAATAGGTTTTTCACGTTTTTCATCAAAACGGTAAGTTTTATCACAAAATTAGGTCAGACAAATATTGTAAATCATATAATTATCTATAAAAAATGTCTTAATACTTTTTTTCCTAAGAGCCACCGTTTCTAAGATATAACTATTATAAAAAATCTCCCACCTGCGCCGAAAAAATTCCTCAACACAATTTTTTGTAATTGTAAAAAGGGATGACATAGTGCAAAATGTGGCTGCAAAAAAGTTGGATTGTTTTGTTCTCTTGCATGTACCAGTTGTCAAGGCCAGTCGTGCTCTAATGTTGAATCACCAACAGAAGAGGGTTCGTATGATACCAACGAGAAGACATGTTATGGCATCGCTATTGAGGAAATTTGCTTGCACCCAACAAGAAGAACAAGAAGAAAAAGGAGAAGAATAAGAACAAGAAGGAGAAGAATAAGAAGAAGAGGAAGTTGAAATGTTGATTATGAATCTGACGAATAATTTCCCTCACTTTTTTTAAATCTCTACCGCTTTCACCATTCCCAATACTAATATTTTTTTCTTTTTCGTTTTGACCGCTACCCAAACCTCATCACTTTGGGTAGCGGTCAAAACGAAAAAGAAAACTAATATTTTTTATTATTCAATAGCTTTCAATTAAACAGGATCACCATAGACCGTGGAATAGGCCTACCGGGGAAAATCTTTAAAAAAACCCGCTAAATACACTACCTCACAGGTGGCGTGGAAACGTGTGCATGTTATGAAGATTACAACTTTTGTAATAATTATATCTCAGAAACGGTGGCTCTTAGGAAAAAAGTATTCAGACATTTTTTATAGATAATCATATGATCTACAATTTTTTTCTGACCTAATTTTATGATAAAACTTACCGTTTTGCTGAAAAACGCGAAAAACCCATTTTTGACACTTTTGACTTTGAATAAAATTTTTTCCACGTACAGGAACGATGAGGACTTTTCAACACTTATTTATAATGGTGTTCCGAACATTCATACCAATTTTCAGCTCTCCCCTAATTTTTGTACCCTTGTGTGTTTAAATTGACCGGTGTAATGCATTTTGTAGTTAAAGCATTTAGCACTCTTATCTAATTTTTTTTGGAAAATGTTACATAGTGGTTTTGAAATTCGACGATTGATTTGTCTGGCGCTGCATAAAAATTGCGTATTTTAATAGAGTGTAGGTATGTACCTACTCCTTTTTACGAGCATATTCAGTGCCGGATTTATAAATATGCAATAGACGATTGCTTAGGGGCCCAACGTCCTACAGGGGCTCCTAAACACAAGAAAAATATTATTAATATTCTCTTAAGATTTTTAACAATAGTAATACTGATTTGTATAACAGGTACATAAGTACTGTTATAAACTAATATAGATTCATTAGATTAGAATAGTGTGTGAATGGGTAAATAAATCTATATTCGTAATAGTTTCGAAATTAGAGGTCAGTCTCAGTAAAACTAGTAAAAGATAAATTACTTTGGTCATTATATTTACTTGATTTCATTAAATTTTTGGTGAACATTTTTTTAACGGTAGTGTAAATGCACATGCAATTTAATATAGTTTACTTGTGATTTTCGTGTGCACTAAAGCAGTTTATGACGCAATTAAAATTGAATTTTTTTCTTATGTGGAGTGCAAAGAGTACCTATAATTCTTTCGGAAAGGAGAATAAATTTCCACATTTTTGGAGCGTTTTCTGAAAATGACAGGATTTTTATTAGATGAAACATTTATTTGACATGATTATAATTTAAGCATTAAACACATAATGGAAAATTTTTATTTTTACGGTAGATAAATTTGCAACCCGTTAATTGCATCATATTTCAATCATATTTATCCATTTTTTGTTGTATTAAAATATGTTTAATTTTATTTGCAAAAGCTAAAAGGTAGAAAAACAAAAAAGAATTAAAACCTAAAGGAAAATGTTTCAATTAACAAATAAAAATTCACCAAAAATTAATTAAGGGTATTTGCTACCCTTAAACAGCCAAAAATTGAATTTTTCCCCAAAAAACATTACTTCTCTGAATTTATACTTAATTTAGTTTTAAATAAGAAATTACAACTAAAATATAACTGAATAGCATACCTTATTCACTAGAAAATATAACTCGATACCTTACCCACCTCATCTCACAGTGTATCTTAACTTGAATTGCGATTATCCGAAAATTTATTTTTCTATGTTTTCAGTAATGAAAGTGGATATTACAAGAAAGCCGTCCGGTTTGGGATTTCCAACATTTTCACCAAATTTCGTAAACCTAGGATATTTCGTTCGAGAGTTATCGTGCGGATACATATATACATATATACATATACCCACATATATATATATATATATATATATATATATATATATATATATATAAATTTTAGTGAATATTATTTTCGGTTTCTAGGTACCTCAAAACAAATTTCTGCCACAGTCTAGGGTTCAAGTTGCGTCATGACAGTGGCTGTAATAGCTGAATTCCATTCTGCAAATTCGCTAAAATCAAAACTGACTGATTGACTGACTGATCGATCAAGGCACAGCCGAAACTGCTGGGCATAGAAACGTGCCCTTTACAGGGGTAAAATAGGGGATGAACATTTGCATAGAAATCTGTAATTTTTTTGTTAGAAATATGGAAACTGGTATTGGGTTACTGGTTTGGAAGCAAAAGTAATATGTTTCTGTGTTGTTAGAAATTCATCTCTTAAGGAAGTGAAACAGGGGATGAAAATTTATATGGAAGTCTGCCATTTTTACAATTAGAAATGGGGAAATTTATATGGTATTAGTACGCTGGTAATTTTGAAATTGATTCTTTTGTATACGTTTTAATAGGATGTCAATTTAAAAAAACGCCGTGAGCAGCGGGGCCCCATTACGGAAGTTGAATTTTACCTTTTATCTTCGGTATTGAATGTCTACTAGCGAAATGTAATTGAAAGTCCACAAGCGATTTGTCATTTTGGTGGTTTCAAAACTGATGATGAGTGTCCGGTTGATCGGGGCTTTAAAAAAAGTTTTTAAGTTTTTAAGGGCTGAATCTCAGTAAATTTCAATTTTATGCCAATAGCAGTTAGCAGGGAAAAAGTCAGCACAATTCGTACGAGGGCATTCCTACCCATGCTTATCCGCCAATTGCCTTTGTGTTTTATTTTTAAATATTAAAAAATGAACTTAAATAGTAAACTAGAAGGCCTTTATGAAGATATTTTTTCTTTCCAAAAAAATCCAATTCCAATAAATAATAAAAATCCAAAATTCCTAATTTTATAAATAAACAGTGACTTTAATAACATTTTTAAATTACTTAATATGTATGTATTTCATTTGTTATAAAAGTGTGTTCACCTTTTAGTCGAATTTTCTCCGAAAAATTAGACTTATACAGTCTATACGATAAGAGCTGCGAGAGGCGAGAGTAGGGGCGCTATCCGTTTTCGGACCCGTAGAACACGAATATGTAGAAAAAAAATGTCTGATATATATATATATATATATATATATATATATATATATATATATATATATATATATATATATATATATTCCCGCCACCTTTTAATTTGTGTAGGGCCCCCCTATGGAAGTTAAGAGATGAAATTTGGTAAATGGGGCTCTTTTTCGAGGCACCTCATACTATCAAAGTGGGGTCAAATTTTGGGCAAATTTTTTTTCTGACCCGACCTTTAAGGCGGTGGTGGGGGGCGGAAAAGCAATAAAACTTTTCCAAACCGGTTTTAAATAATGTTTCGGTCAATTATCTACAACATATCCAAAATTCAGCTTCCTAGGATGATTTGGTGGGAGTAGAGGCGGGAAAAACGATTTTCGCTGGATCTAACAGGCCCCCAGCCCCCCAGAATTAACGTAGAGGGTTGAAATTTGGTGTGTTGATAAAGCTTGTACCTAGGTTGCGCTTTTTGGGAGGTTTCAATATTTTACCCCCACCCCCCCTCGTTTTTAAGCTACAATTTCATGCATTTTCGACGTTTTCGAAGTTTGTGCCACTCGCACAGGTCACCCAAATAAACCTAGAGGGCTGAAATTTTGTATTCGGATTGAGTTAATATCAGGGGGGTGCCTTTTGGGAGTCTCGACTTTCAAACCCTACCGCCACCATTTTTATACCCAAAAGAACATGATTTTTCTTGTTTTTTAACAGTGTTTTAACAGAAGAAAAAATTACATAAAAAAGGTTTTTAAACCATCATTCTATGTAAACTGGTTTCCGAGAAAAACGAATTTTTATAAAGGGAAATTCGCTGTTATGCAGGATGCTGCGACAGGGGTATTTTCTTTTTGCTGGGGTCGACGTAAACGCACGGGCGCTGGCCGTGTGCGTACTTAAATCTAGACAAGAAAGCCTATTTCAAATTTTTTCAAGCTTTCATAATTGGAAGTACAATGGAAACAAGACCGAGTTTAAAATTTGGACGTTGCTAGGCAGAAGTGTTCCTTTCCCCCTCACCCCTTCTTCATTCCGTTAGAGAGGGAAGCGGTTGGAACGGCCAATCTCCTTATAAAGATAATTTTCATTAGGATAATTTTAATTTCATCACGTAATAACATCGCTTATGAAAATAATTTGAAAATCAAATTTTTATATTTTGGATATGTTAAGTAGATTGAGCCCAACATATAATAAATGTAATACTTATTAAAATTTAGTCGATATTAAAATTTAATATTGAAATTTCCGTCAAATATGTGAGTATCAAAGGATTTGGAAAATTAGTTACAAGTTTACTGAAAAAGAACGTACTGTACCTGATCAAACTATGAAAACTATTCAAAACTGCAGGCGACTTTAATATTAACAATAATTTTATACCTTAATAGACTGTGTAAAAGAAAGCTAAATGAAAACTTTTCTTAACCCACCCTATATTTATTTTTTATACAAATATTTTTTAGTATGCATTCTCTTGGATTGTGCATCCCTAGACCAGGGCCTAATGGTAAGCCCAGCCCTAGATGAAAAAAATTATATTCCTGGATTGTTGTTGAATTTTCTTGCCTGTATTTCAGTGAATTTTTGGTTTATTTCTGATCCGAGATTAAGTACATTTATGTTATTATTCCTTATTACGCTATTATTCTACAATTCTTCGTTTAGAATTTTAGTGTTATATAATGTGAAAGATACAACACATGTGGACTCGAAAATATAGAAAGCATAATTTATGATTTATTTGTTATCATAATTCAAATAAAATATGACAGATTATTGAATATATAATATACGAGCGTGGTAAAATGTTAATAAGAGCAAAATAAAAGCTACAAAAAAAAAAAAATGGTTTAAAAATGAATAATTAATGAACCGTTAATTCTCGAAACTACTTATTAATGATATTATAAATAGGTATATCTTACACATAAGAGAAAAAGAATTGTAGAGTTCAGTTTCAAAAACCATTTAGTACGTTAATAGATTTGTTATATTAAAGCGAGGTATTCTCTGGCATTCGGAGTATCTGATTTGTGTAAGCATGACATACTTATATTAATAAAAATTTGGGGGGACAGGTCTACCCACACTATCAACCTCCCATTGGATGCCCTTAAAGACTAGAGACTACTGTATATAAATAATTTTTTTTTCATTTCAGGGACTTCCTCCCGAACCCCTGACAGGGCCTTAGCCCTTTGCACCCCACTGGAGGGCTTAGCCCCGTGTATCCCGTGGGGGACTCCATTCCTCCTCAAACAAATGATATCACCATTTATTTTTATTATAAAAAGCAAAACACCAATCCGAATTTTCTGGAAACTTTATTCGGTCTTCATTTTTTAATTACGCATCTAATATAAAATTAATTCGGAGTCGATATCATCATTTGTTCTCGAAATATGCGAGACGAAAAAAAATTCACGAACGAACGAACGAACAAACGACGCACACACAGACATCACGCTAAAAAGAATGAATTCGGATTCTAGTGACCTTGAAACGTGGAGATATGTCTAAATTAACGATTCGTAAAATCGGACCCATTACAATAACTTCCAATGGGAAGTTAATAAAATTGGTGTTCAATCATCGATTTTGTGTTACCAGCAAACAGGTTGACCACCGCTTCTCATCTTCAAATTTCTTCATTTTCGACCCTGGATTTATGTGTGAGTGGAAAAAAATTTCCCTATTCGGAGCCGGGTGAAAATACAAAATTGATTTTGCGACTGGGTGATTCTAAGCAAAAGTCCATTCGCGAACATTATTGGACCAATTGGATTTTGAAATCAGTCTTAACCATTAATAATTCAAGAAAGCCCACGAATAAAGAAGAAGATGTCATTTAAAATAACAATCCTCATTCCGATAAGGCATGATTTGCAATAATTCTTTTGCTATCACAACCGTTATGTATAACACTGTCCACCTGTTTTATTTCACATATTCATTCTGTTATATATTTTTTCGATCTTGTTTGAATGAGAAAAACGTGAATTTAACATAGAAACACATACACACTCGAATATGTATGTGGTACTATTCGATGTTTATATGATGTCGGTAATGGTGAAACCACGCACCACGGTCGGAACAATCTTTATACTTATCATAACTACGAGTATAACGGAATTGTTCAAGTTCAGATAAATTTGTAGTTTATCCTATTTGTTGTTAATATATAAAACAACTGTTTTTATTACAATGGAGTACGTTATACGTTGAGGGTAAAAATGTATACAGTCACAAACAAAATAAACTAACTTCATACAAAATATAAACAATAACCTATTTAACCCTTGATGGGCCACGGTAGCCAAATGGCTATGTGAACTTTAATTGCCATTTTGTCTTGTATTATTAAGAATTATACATTTAAACTAGCATACAGACATAAAATGGTTCTTATTTAATATCTTGTTGAACAGTGCTGTTCACTACTAAACAAAAATATACATTAAAACTGTCATGGATGTTGCTTGTTTGGTTGGTTGTTCAAAGTGTTTAAAATAATTAGATTTTTTGGTGATTAGTACATTTTAAAAATTTTTTTGATGTATGTTACTAATTTAATTATATATTTAATTTTAATATGCTAACATTATTTTATTTTATTTGTGTCTAGAAACCTTTATAAATTTACTAAATATTTACTGTTGCCGATTGGATACACTGGCTTAGATAAGTAATTAGCCGAATTTTCTCCGAAAAATTAGACTTATACAGTCTATACGATAAGAGCTGCGAGAGGCGAGAGTAGGGGCGCTATCCGTTTTCGGACCCGTAGAACACGAATATGTAGAAAAAAAAAATGTCTGATATATATATATATATATATATATATATATATATATATATATATATATATATATATATATATATATATATATATATATATATATATATATATATATATATTTTCCCGCCACCTTTTAATTTGTGTAGGGCCCCCCTATGGAAGTTAAGAGATGAAATTTGGTAAATGGGGCTCATTTTCGAGGCACCTCATACTATCAAAGTGGGGTCAAATTTTGGGCAAATTTTTTTTCTGACCCGACATTTAAGGGGCTGGTGGGGGGCGGAAAAGTAATAAAACTTTTCCAAACCGGTTTTAAATAATGTTTCGGTCAATTATCTACAACATATCCAAAATTCAGCTTCCTAGGATGATATGGTGGGAATAGAGGGGGGAAAAACGATTTTCGCTGGATCTAACAGGCCCCCAGCCCCCCAGAATTAACGTAGAGGGTTGAAATTTGGTGTGCTGATAAAGTTCGTACCTAGGTTGTGCTTTTTGGAGGTTTTAATATTTTACCTCCACCCACCTCATTTTTAAGCTACAATTTCATGCATTTTCGACGTTTTCGAAGTTTGTACCACTCGCACAGGTCACCCGAATAAACCTAGAGGGCTGAAATTTTGCATTCGGATTGAGTTAGTATCAAGGGGGTACCTTTTGGGAGTCTCGACTTTTAACCCCTACCCCCACCATTTTTATACCCAAAAGAACATGATTTTTCTTGTTTTTAGCGAATTTCCAAAACTGGAAATTCAGCTTTTACGCCAGGTGTCATGGTGCGACCTAAGCCCGAGACCATATCAGAAATATGTTTTGAGGTCCCTAGAATACGAAAATGATATTCACTAAAATTTATATATATATATATATATATATATATATATATATATATATATATATATATATATATATATATATATATATATGTATCCGCGCGATAACTCTCGAACGAAACGTTTAATGCTTATGAAATTTTGTGTGCGAATTCGATTTTCCAAATCGTTGGATGAGTTCGTTAGCCAGACACGTCGGATGCCCAGAAGTAGGTTTTCCGGGCGTTTTTTGTCAACAAAATGAGTTTTTTGCCAGAATTAAGCAATTTTTCAAATTTTTTTTCACCAGGCCCTAGTAAAAGGTAAAATGCATAAAAAATGTTTTTATAGCGTTGCTCTAAATTATTTACTTTTCGAGAAAAACTAGGAAATATGTCGTTCTCCATTTCACTCGCACTCGCATTCTTTTTTTTTCTGTCTCATTTTTTGCGAGCTAAATTCGAAAAAAACCGCTTTATAAGTAGCGTGTCATGATTTTTTTAATCCAATTTAACGATTCGGCTATATTCTATTTCTCTGTCAGTTAAATGTTTTTATAATGTATCTCTGTTCCATTTTTTTTACAAAAAAAATCCCGACGATATCTGTTATGTGATATGATCAGAATTTAGATTATATTTACACCTTCCTAAAATTAATAAGAGTTTGCTTCAATCGTATAAAAATTACGTTAAATCATATTCAAACAATAATATTTTTACGTAATTTTCTATCCAATTGACAATACAGTTATGATTAGAATTGTATAATCAGAGCATTCTAATATTAAATAATTTTGCACATTCAATTTTTTTTTTTAACAAAGAAAAATTTTTTTAAATTTTGACACATTCTTTTATGAAATTTCGATTAAGAAATATTAAAAAATTTTTAAAGTGAATCATTTAAAAAGAGTTAAAAATAAATTAAAAAGGAAACATTTCTCTATTTTAACATATTTGTAAAGAAAATTTTACAGTTTACTTACAGTTTTTTGAAAAAATGTAATAACATTTTTACATACAATAAAGATTATATTTGAACGGTAGGAAATCCACAAATTTTTTTTATTTCTTTAATTAATTATTAAATTTGGTTTTAGAAGAAAATCTTCGTCTAATTCGCTCCAAGCCGAAAGTATAGCCACTAATAAGGACATTCCACTGTTAAAATAAATGGAAAATATATTGAAATTTATTTAATGAAAGCCATTCATACACATTTTTAAAATATCTTTTTGAATTATATAACAAATAAAATCTGTGTAAAAAAATCTAATTGACGTGTTTTTTCTCAATTTGCTAATATTAAGTAAGGCTCGTTAATTAGGGAGTGATTGTGTCAAAATTTTAATATAAAATATGGTAATTTTAACCCTCTTTAAAAGAACATTTCGATTTTAACAATAAAAAAATTTTAAAAAGTGTTTTTCGTTTTTCCCGGATTACCAAAAACTGTTCATAGGCATATCTGTGACTAAAGTTGCCTCCCTTTCTTAAGAAAATAAGGTATTTTTAAAATTTTGTGCAAAAGAATAAAACACAATTAACGAAAAAAAAGTACGCGTTTCCATATTTTTAAGATTTTGTAGTACAAGAAAATCCTTATAAATTCATCATATCTGTTATTGCATTTACTAGCTTTTACGCAATTTAATAAACAGTATCGTTTTGATTTTTTAAACTCATTTAAGGACATTTATTGTTAGTGAGACATATTTGAATTATTTTCCTAACTAATAAATTAAATTCTGTAGACTGATGTTTTTGTAGGTAAAAAAAATTCTAGGTAACGTCTGTATGAGACAAAAGTCTGAAAATGGACGTAGAATCTCACTGTTATTAATTATTATGTCTTAGTCTTTTGAAAAATTATTTTTTGAACTAAAATAAGAATAGGAGGAATATAAACTTAGGGGTAAACGACAGGAGTATATAAACTTTATTTTAGATTCTACGTTTATTTTTACAGAAAATCATCAAGTACCTATTATTTCTTTTTTGAATGTATAAATACAAAAAGTTCGAAATTATTTTATATTAGAATTTCAATTTTGGTCGACCCTACGGGTTGTCCCCATTTACTCTTTTCTCGTCTCTTTTGATCCCAATTTTTCATAGAGAAGAAATTATACGATTTTTGTTAATTTTTCAAAAACCACCGATATTTTTAAATTTTTTTGGATACTGCTGATAAAGTGACCATCTTCGCGTAAATTTTTAATATATTAAAGATTAGGTACTCATAAAATAAATACAAAAAAATACGGTGTGAAGTCTGAATGCGTACCTATTCATCCTTGTCTACGGTAGCACATTTTTTATTGACATAAATATTAGAAACGCAGGAAAAGAGACCAGGAATCAACATAGAAGTGGATTATGGTACGATATATTTTCTGAAAAAAGTGCTTAGGACCAAAGTTATAGAGTTCAAAGTGATGCACTTGATGATGACTTTGAAGTTGACCTTGAGGTCAATTTCCAAAGTCATTTGAAAATCATTTAATATTTTTCAAAAGGAGTAGTTTACTTTTCATCCCTAAATGGTTCAAAGTATATTCGAACGAATTTCACATGCAAGATAGAAAGTAAGTGATCAAGAAGTAATTTTGAAAAATACTTGCTCAATCGCAATCGGAAAAATAATAGTTAATCATATGTTGAATTGAATTCCTAATATGATAACTATAGAGTAGCAATAAAAATTTTAAAAAATTTTGAAAATTTCTAATATAACATAAAGTTAATGTTTAACTTACAATTGGAGTGATATTAAATCTTTTCTTAACTTTACTTCTAAAATTACTTACAAAAATGTTTTCTTCTAATTTTTTCTATAAATTTGCGCCTATTTTTCCATTTCGTCAGGTTTTTATTTTTTTTATTTTAGAAAAATAACGCAACAAATCAATTTTGAAGATAGATTGAGTCAATACATGAAATTACTGCTTATAGGTACAGGATATGGTCAAAGTTCGGCAATGGCTAATCATTTTCAACTGACCTTGAAAATCGATTTCAGGGTCACTATCAAGTGCATCGCTTTAAATTCTACAAATTTGGTACTCAGCCCTTTTTTCAGAAAATATGTCGTTTCAAAAATATTTAGCTATAACTGTTTTCATCTACAGAGGTTGAATGGTGTTTTCTACCCCTAAAAAGCGTATTTAGCCGAAATAAAAAAACACGTATTTAATATTTTTCGCTGTTTAATAAGTATGTTAAGTTTCATTCAAATTGGCAAGTATTAGTTGGGTAGTGTTATTTGTCAGAATGTTTTGCCGATCTAGTTTTTTCAATATTTCTTTGCTCGTTTTCAGAATTTGTATTTTAATTTCTACGGACAAATAACTCATTCTTTTCTTCGATTTTAGTAACTTTTATTTGCTGATGTTGAGCATTAATTGATCGAAACATATCAAATATTTTTCAATGATTTTTTTAGCGAATGTCGAAAATTTTGAAAATTTTTTCACCGTTAGTAAGTTAAAGTATTTGAATTCATTAAGTAATTAAATGATGTCCACAAGAACCTTACGAACTACCATAAGTTATATGAGATCCCTAGGACCCGTTTTTTACTGTTAGGATAAACTTTTTACTAAAATTATTTTAGATTTACTGTTCCCATTATTGTAAAAAATAAACTAACCGACCGATTTTGAAAATTTTTTCACTGTTAGAGAACTAAATTATTTTAGATGGATACAACTATGCTGCACAAAGTCCGTTCGGGTTCTTGGGTTCCAAAAATATCAAAACTAATTACCCAGCCGTTTTTAAAAAATCTTTTACTCTTAGAAAGCTAAACTATTTTAAATAGGTACAGTTTTTAGATGAGATCCGCCAGTCCCCAAAATTTGGAAATTCGCTATGTTATGCAGATGCTGCGACAGGGGTATTTAACAGTTTCGTTCGGGTCAAAATCTCCCCAAATAAACCTAGAGGGCTGAAATTTGGTGTACAGGTTAAGCTAATAGCCAGACACTGTTTTTTGGAGGTTTCAACTTTTAACCCTTACCCCCACGATTTTTACGCCAATATTTCCTTAATTTTTTTGCTTGTTTTCTAACACGTCTAGAGACTCCATAAGGAAACCTAGAGGGCTGAAATTTTGTACGTGTATTCAGTTAGTATCCAGCTAGTACCTTGTAGGGAGTCCGCATCACTTTTCCCCCCACTTCTCCCATTTTTACATCGGAATTGAATGCTATTGTTAAATGTGTTTTAAAAGCATTATGTTTATTCTAAATACAAGTAGGCGAATAGTAATTTTAAAAAATTTAAAAAAAAGTGAACTTACTTTTATGACAAATGAAATACATACATATTAAGTAATTTAAAAATGTTATTAAAGTCACTCTTTATTTATAAATTAGGAATTTTGGATTTTTAGTATTTATAAAATAGAAATTTTGAATTTTTTTGGAAAGAAAAAATATCTGTATAAAGGCCTTCCAGTTTACTATTTAAGGTCCTTTTTTAATATTTAAAACTAAAACATAAAGGCAATTAGCGGATAAACATGGGCAGGAATGTCCTCGTACGAATTGTGTTGGCTTTTTTTCTGCTACCTGTTTTCGGCCCAAAATTGAAATTTACTGAGATACAGCCCTTAAATACTTAAAACCTTTTTCTAAAGCCTCGATCAGCCGAACACTCATCACCAGTTTTGAAACCAACAAAATGACAATTCGGTTGTAGACTTTCAATCACATTTCGCTTGTAGACATTCAATACCGAAGATGAAGGGGAAAATTCGACTACCGTGATGGGGCCCCGCTGCTCACGGCTTTTTTTTTTAAATATAACCATTATGAACAATTCGTAGCCATATGGATACACTGGCCTTTAATAACATTTTTTCATTTTTGGAATATGGGACGTGCAGCTATACCGCTACAGTAAATTTTATGTTAAACTGTGTGATGTGGCTATTTTACAACTAGATGTATCCGATGCATCAGATTATTCGAGTCAGATATTGGGGACACAGAAATGCTGGCGTTAGAATCAGATTTTGAAGAACCTTATTTAAATAAGAATCACAAACGTTCGTAATCCAGCTTATTGTCACGAAAAGATAACTTTATACATCGTTGGGTAGTTTAGACCAACAAAAGTCGATAATAACATTGTAAAAAATTATTCACGAGATTAAAATGTGTAAAATGTGATACACGGCTTCGGCTCACCAAAACAAAGAAATATTTTATTTCATTTCATCAGTAATAAATTATAATATTATTTCTACACTTGTAAATGAATAAAACTGTCTTGCAGAAATAGAAAAATATTATTTTTTTGTTGAAACGTTTGTTTTATTCAAAGGCCAGTGTAGCCATATGGCAACATTTTACATAAAACAACATTTACCGACAAAGGCCAATGTAGCCAAATGGATACGAAAGGAAAAACTAATTTCCACGCATTTCCCTGGTAAGTACATGACAGAATTTCAATATTTACGATATTTCTAAGCTATGTACTAAAAATCAGACTTGTACAATTGTTAGAAATATTCATGGCCCATAAAGGGTTAACAATGTATAACTAATAAATTAATCTATACGGACAGTGAGATTTTGCCAAAAACGGCAAGATTACGATCATTTCGTCGAACATACAACGCGATTATGTGGAAATAGTTTTGAGTGCCGTTATTTTTGAACGGCGTAGCCGCCTAATATCTATTTCAAAAACACATTCAAGGTACTCTGAAGTGCAACACAATCAATTTACAGATATCGAAGTAGACACTGTAATTAGAGCGGCTACCAAAAGCAACATTTCTACGTAGAAATATCAGAATACATGTTGTGCGAAATGTATACAAGTTTGGTTTTTAAACACAATTTCTATAATCCCGGAACTCCCAAAACCAGATTTGTCTAACTATCAATCTAACTTTCAGTCTTTACAACCGATGTTAGAAAAAGATCTCTTTCAGTGTCTACAAGTGGTGTTGTAACAAATACAAATGGTGTAGTACAAAAATACTAGGGAAATTCAGTTATTGAGTGAAATTTATACCGTTTGTTTTAGAGAAGTAATAAATTTTAATAACATGGAAAAAAATTGTTCGGATGAAAATATATTCATGATTTTTACATAGTATTCATAATATATATTTAATTTTAAAATGGTACTTTTTAAAAAGTATAACTACAATAAGTGTAAAAATTTTGCCAAATATTACCTGTACTCTGGAGGTACTATTAAATACAGTAGACTCTCGTCAATTCAAACGTGCGATAATTCAAAACTCTCTATAATTCAAACGTATCGCGAGTTCCCTACAAAATCTCTTTATATTTAGAACTAAAACAATACATTTTTATACGGTTCGTAATTCGAACGAAAAAATCATTGCTACGTAACAAAACGACACGTTAATTCGAACTCATCGGCGTCAAACACCCGACAATTCAAACTTGCAGAGAGAAAGAAACAGAAAAATTGTAAGTACATTTTGAGAAAAATTCAAGTTCATTAATCGCAAATGCTTAAAAAGTTTTTACCTGCGATAATTTGAACCTCTCTATAATTCGTAATATTTTAAGAGTCCCTCAAGTTTCGAATTAACGAGAGTCGACTGTAATAATAAATAAATAAATAATATTGTATTTATTAAATAACAAATAATAAATTTCAATATTAATTAAATATTTACTAGTAATTATTACGATGAACCACTTGTTTAAATAATTCACTGCTGAGAGATTTACTTTGTGAAATTTCATCTTAAATATTTATTGAAAATATTTAAAGTCTTAATTGCTTCGTTAATATCACTATACAGAATAATATTATACTTAACGCGTTTTCAGTCTTACGACCATCTTCGGACTACGTTAAGGTCGTAAGACTAAATAAAAACGCGTTATTAAAAAAAAAGAAGAAAAACACGTTTATTCTTAAGTTATACGAAATTATACGAAACTAGTTACGTTGTGACTTAAATAAAACTAACCCTTAACAATAAACTGGTGGTTTTCTTTCTCAAAAATTCATTATCATTTAATAAATTATTAATTAATTAGTCATATTGGTGATTTTCACAAAAACTTTAATAACAGTATCCATTAAAGCTCTAAGTTTTGCTGTACTTTAGTAAGAGCCTTGCTTTTTTACTGGTTTTGTTGCTTGTTCACTTCAGTCTTGGTATTGGTCTTGTATAATAAACATACTTAATATCTTGGTAGGTATTGATCTTGCTAAAGTATACACATTACCATTCTTAACCTGGGTCTTGCAAGGAATGTAAGACTGATTTTGTTTATCACAACATTCCAACAAAATTAAATTTAAAAAATTCATAGAAATATTTGTATATTTTAATGTTGGACTGTATCGTATACTTACAATAATATTGTATACTGATGTGTCCACGATATGTGTATATTTTTCGATAAATAACGCTTGGGGGAGAGTTCATCTCCAAACAAATACGCCTACAAAAACATTATCGAATAGAATGTTCATTAAAAGAAGGTCCCTGTGCACATTATCAAATATGGCACAATGGTATATTTTTCTTTTTACATTCAACAAAATTATAATGACAATTTTTTGTTCAAAATAACCAAAAATATTTTGGTACAAATACCTAGATGCTTCTATGATATATATTTGGAATTTTCTCCAGTTAAAGGTCACTAATCAGTTTTTAAAATTTACAAAGTTCAGGAATTATTCAGGATTAGAAACTAAGAAAAGGCATATTTTCAGTAATTTTCTCTAAAGAAACCTTAGATATATATGCAATCGACCTGGAAACACATTTTACACATTATCAGGCATTCCTTTAAATATCAAAAAAATTTTCCTGGTGACGCATTTTATACGTAGGTAGTGCCAAAGTTGACGCTTGAAAAAAAAACACGTTGTGACGCACAGCACACAGCCTCAGCGGATGGTAAGAAACTAGAAAATCAAATGGGGTTTTGACCTGTTCCCCATTGCAATTACAGCGGATATTAAACAAATGTATCGACAGGTCAATTTAATTCCCGCACATAGGTGCTTTCAAAAAATCTTTTGGAGATTTTCTCCAAAGGATTTAATAAATACGTATGAGTTGAACACTGTTTCGTTTGGCGTAAAACCAAGTCCTTATTTGGCCTTGCGAGTAGTTAAACAACTAGTAGCTGACGAATCAAAATCGTATCCGTTAGCAGCTCAATTCGTATTGCGCGATACTTACATCGACGATTTTTGTGCGAGCGTCGAAAACTTAGAAACAGCTAGTTCACTTCACACAAATTTGCTGGGTTTATTCATGACTGGGGGGTTTAAATTGACCAAATGGTCCACTAATTCATCGGAATTATTGGCTCAAATACCTGAAAATATCCGACTTATTCGAAATATAGTTTTTGATGATACCGAATATTTAAAGGTTTTGGGATTACAGTGGAACCCTGTCAGTGATACATTTTCATTCAGTTTAAATATACCCTCGTATACTGAATGTTCAAAGCGAATTATTCTGTCAACAGGAGCTAGAATTTTCGACCCTTTGAGTTTTTTATCACCAATAACCTTGTATATTAAAGTATTGATCAAAGAATTGTGGAAATTGAGTTTGCAATGGGACGAGGAACCTCCCACTAAAATTAAAAAATTATGGTTCAATTTTAAAAATGAATTAAAAGATTTACTCAACTTCCAAATTCCGCGACATCTTTTTCTATTTAATTCCGGTACACCTTGTACACTGGTAGGTTTCGCAGATACCTCAGAAAAAGGTTATGGTATAGTGATTTACTTGCGGACAGTGTGTCCCAATAATTCAGTGAATATTAGTTTCGTTTGTTCGAAATCCAAAGTATCTCCATTAAAAATCATTTCGATACCGCGTCTAGAATTGATGGCTGCGGTTATGTTAGCAAAAATAATGCGTTTTGTGTTAAATATTTTTAATGATCGATGCACTGTTGACAGTATCTATGCCTTTTCGGATCCCACAGTAACTTTAAATTGGATTCATTCGGAACCACATCGGTGCAAACCTTCGTAGCAAATCGTATCACTAAAATTCAAACGGATTTACCCGCAAAACATTGGTTTTTCGTAAATGGAGACAACAATCCTGCTGATTGTGTTTCCCGTGGTATGACGCCTTCGTCATTTATAAAAAATACAAACTGGTTAACCGGACCGGATTGGTTACTTCAAGAGCCACAATTGTGGTCTTTTGGAAATTCAGAAAATTATAATATATCGCACTTACAATTAGAAGAGAAATCAGTTTCCTTAGTTGTAGTTAATAAAGAGCCACCTCCTCTTTATCATTTAATCAATAAATTTTCGTCGTGGTTAAAATTACTTCGTTCCACAGTTTATGTGTTACGATTTTTGAAAATGTTACCAAACGAATTAGATATTAGTAGTACTAAGTGGCAGAACATTACCTGTGCAAAACTGTACAATCGGTACATTTTGCAGAAGATTTTAAAGCTTTAAAAATCGGAAAAAATTGTAGTGCTCCTCTGAGAAAATTAAGACCCTTTATCGATAATGGCGTTATTCGAGTTGGTGGTCGCCTAAACAAAGCACCACTAGGGTTTGAAGTACAGCATCCTATTCTTTCGCCAAAACGGGATCCCTTTGTATCGTTATTAATCGCGCATTATCATAATACGAATTTACATACGGGACCCAATCTGTTATTAGCGCTTATTCGTAAACATTTTTGGATACTTTCAGCTCGAAGTATCATACGTCAAATTGTGCATTCGTGCAATGTTTGTTTTAAAAAAAATCCAACTTCGACATTTCCACTTATGGGAGATTTACCATCTCCTCGTGTAACGCCTGCTAAACCTTTCACACATACGGGGGTCGATTATGCAGGACCTTTTTCGATTACTATGGGTCGAAAAAGGGGTATTCGAAGTCAAAAGATATATATATATATATATATATATATATATATATATATATATATATATATATATATATATATATGCCTATTCGTTTGTCTTGTTACGAAAGCGCTGCATTTGGAGTTGGCGTCGGACTTATCAACGTCAACTTTTCTCGCCGCACTTAAACGTTTTATAGCTCGTCGAGGTCAAGTAATGTATTTATATAGTGACAGAGGAACGACCTTCATTGGTTGTAGATCACAATTGAATGAAATATACAGTTTTATTCAATCATCGAATTATCAAGAAGCTTTAAAATTAGAGTTACTTCGTAATAAAATAGAATTTAGAATGAATCCGCCAAACAGTCCCCACATGGGTGGCTTGTGGGAGAGTAATGTAAAGTGTGTTAAAACTCATCTATTTCGTGTCATAGGCACGCAGCTATTGACTTACGAAGAGTTTAGTACACTTTTAGCCCAAATAGAGGCACTTTTAAATTCTAGGCCTCTTTATAGTTTAAGTTCTGACCCATCAGAACCCACCGCACTTACTCCAGCACACTTTCTTAATTTATCTCCTCCTAGTTTTTTCCCCGCGTTGGATACATCAGATGGTTCAACCAATTTATTAGTTCGGAAAAATCTTTTAGATAATTTAGTACAAAACTATTGGAAACGCTGGAGTACCGAATACTTAACTAGTCTGCAAATTCGTCAAAAATGGAACACGGATTCCAATCCCATCACCCCAGGTACAATAGTCGTTCTTATAAAGGAAAATACACCCCCTCTTAATTGGCCATTAGGCATTATAGAAGAGGTTCATCCGGCAGTGGATGGTGTTATTCGTGTTGCCACTGTTCGAACCACTTCAGGCTCTTACAAACGACCAGTGGTTCGTCTTTGTCCTTTACATACTCAGTAAACTACTGAGTGAGCAGGGTCACTTGTTAGTTTTCATTTAATATTTAGAATTTCTCTTTTTGTTTTGTTTTTTGGCAGTGAGAATTATCCTATTATTTAAGTTTAATTTGCCTTTATAGTTTATTGTTAGTTTGAGCGTTAAAAGTACCCTTTTAAGGCTGGGGGTTTGGTGACGGCACTTTATTGGATTCGAATTTTGGTTCGACTGGGTGAATGCAGGTGTCACCAGTCGGTAATTAATCATTTGATTTTATAAAAGTTTTTGTTTTTGTTCCTGCAAGTCTATATAGTAGAATTTTGATAATCATAATGCATACATGCTACACGCAGTAGTACTGTACTCGTTGTTCGCCCTTGCGACAATTTATATTTTGTGATATCATTTAAATTGTGATATGGTTTACGTTTTAGTTTAATATCCATTTTGGAATAAATTCAAATATTTAGTTAAATATTAGTTAAGTGATATTGTTCACAAATCAAATGTTTCGTTAAATATTAACTTTATTATAAGTTGTGTTATGAGTGTTTAGTGCACATTACACCTTTCCTTTTTTTTTCCTCAAGTTATCCTTAAACCCGAAGTGCAATATTTCAAGGAACATCAGTACGCAACAAAACGTAAGTAATTTGTACTTTCGTATATTTAAGTAATTTAAGCGGCCAAAATTGTCTGATCATATCCAACCTTTCGTCACCTTTACAGTCCACCCCTTTTCTCGCGAGCGGGTTAAAATTTCATATGATTTGAAATTCCTGACATACCAACAGGATTTGTGTAAAAATTAAATTAAAATTTTCCAACAGATTCCATAAGAGAAATTTATTTTGTTGTTCAATATATTTCGGTACAGTTGGCGCCATTTTCAAGAATATACATCTACAATATAACAATAACAACATTTTTTAACAATTTTAAAAGTAAGAAAAAATTTTAAAAAAGAAATATTTCTAGAAATAATTTACATAAATGTAAGCCTATATTAATTACAATTTTGTTTGTTTTTTAGGAAAGGCTACCTTCCAGAATGGCTTTGATCTAAATAAGATACAATTTACAATCAAGAAAAATTAATAATTAACTAGTAGAGTTAAAATTTAGTTAATGATTTCTAATTTAATTGGAATGCTACTTTTATATTATTAGAAACAATGCATTTAGTTTATGTGGAAAATTATTGAGTTTGTAGAATTAATGTTTATTTGTAATTTAAAACAAGACAAACCAAACAGGAAAATGAGACAGATGTACAACATACAATCTTAATTGGAAAGCTACTTTTACATTATCAGAAATAATGAATTAAGTTTATATAGAATTAATGTTTATTTGTAATTTAAAACAAGACAGACTAACCAATAAAATAAGACAGATGTACAACAAATAATCTAAAAGATTACTTAATTATAAATATTTTTCTGATTTTTCTATATTAACCAATTTTCTGAGTTCCTAAATCTAAAATTACATTGGTTCAGAAAAAAATGAAATTTTGTAAGTTTCTGAAAAAAAAATCGATAAATCGATCGTATTTCGTCTATAAAATGGGGTGAATTTTTTTAGGTTTAGAAAAATAGTTGCGCAGAAAAAATAGTTACGCTTTCAATCCGCCCTTATATATTATAATTAATAGAAAGCTATGGGCTGCAGCCTGGGCGCCGATTTAAAAACGTAGTTTTTAGTAAAATACGTTTCAAAATTTTTTTAAATTCCATTACATTCTTTCCAGTACTTCCATTACATTTTCATTTGAGACTACTAAAGTACAGCGGAAGCATTGTGATCGCTTTTGAAATATAATAATTTTCCCTCCAGGATGAAAATTTTTACGTGCATTTTACGTTTTAGAGCTTCCTGAACAATTTTGGTTTCGTGACTGTCTGTAGTCATATCACACTAACAAGTAAACGTCCCGAGGCCGGACCTATCGATTTTGATGAAATTTAAATATGTTGTAGAACACTAAGAAATAAGCGACACGTATTTTTCTTTATCGGCGGAAAAACGGTTTGAAGAGGTGAAATCGCCCTCCAAAAATTGGGGTAAAAATTTAATTTTTTAAATACATTTCTCGAAAACGGTAAGAGATAGAGCAAAAGTTTAAATTGGCGATATTGCTCTTTTTTAAAGAGCTATCTATTGGTATGCAATTTGTTAAAATTGTGTCCACAGGGGTGGCTGGGGGTTAATATTTAGGGGTTAATTTTGCAAAAAGGGGGTGAAAAGTAAACAATATAAAAATTTTGTTTACAGATTTGAAATCTACGTCAAAAAATCTAATTGACCTGTTTTTGCTCAATGTCCTAATATTAAGTCTAGGGGTAGTTAACTAGGGAGTGACTGTGTCGAATAGTCGTACTACTTGGGTAGTTTAAGAAGTTTTTCTTCATGGAAAATAGTTTAAGACATTTAAAATAACGGAGAAATGAAATTTTCGATTTCAAAATTCCGTTTGAGCAACATTGGAGGGGGGGTGAGTCACCCTCTTAAATTACATATTAGTTAACATACACTCATTTTTAATATTAACACACTGACAGCGGGTAATAATGTCACAATAAGTGGTTCTGAAGTTGGACTGTCGTATTTCATTTCTACGTCCTAAATCATTTCTACGTTATTCTAAATGTCTTAAACTATTTTCCATGAAGAAAAACTTCTTAAACTACCCAAGTAGTACGACTATTCGACACAGTCACCCCCTAGTTAACTACCCCTAGATTTAATATTAGGATATTGAGCAAAAACAGGTCAATTAGACTTTTTCACGTAGATTTCAAATCTGTAAACAAAATTTTTATATTGTTTAATTTTCACCTCCTTTTTGCAAAATTAACCCCTAAATTTTAACCCCCAGCCACCCCTGTTGACACAATTTGAACAAATTGCATACCAATAGATAGCTCTTTAAAAAAGAGCAATATCACCAATTTAAACTTTTGCTCTATCTCTTACCGTTTTCGAGATATTTAAAAAATTAAATTTTTACCCCAATTTTTGGAGGGCGATTTCACCTCTTCGAACCGTTTTTCCGCCGATAAAGAAAAATACTTGTCGCTTATTTCTTAGTGTTCTACAACATATCTAAGTTTCATCAAAATCGATAGGTCCGACCTCGGGACGTTTACTTGTAAGTGCCATAATTTCTGAATTATTAGATTGTTTTTGATGAAATGGTTAGAAATTATGCGGCTTGATTTCTAGATGATTCCCTACGAATTTCATCGCAATCGACGGAATAGTAACCACGACGCTACCGAGAAATCCCATTAAATATTGATATTTTACTTGATGCTAGTCCTATTTTGCTCAAATTTTTAGAGTATTTGGTGGCTATGGAGAGTACTCATAGTTACTGTGTATATACAAACATAAAATAAGGAGTTGGGAACCCCAAAAACGCTCAAAATAAGCGATTGAACGAATTTTAACCAAAATTTGGTCAAATATTATTGACACTCTGAAACGTTATCAGAGATCGGAACTTTCTGTGATTTCAGAAATATTTTCCTCAAAAAGAATCGGAAAATAAAGTGTTCCTAAAATTAGCAATATGAGTATCCACAAATACCCCTGTCGCAGCACCTGCATAACATAGCGAATTTTCAAAGATAGGACACTGACGGATCTCATATAACAACTTGTATCCATCTAAAATAGTTTAACTCGATAACAGTGATAAGATTTTCGAAATCGGTTGAGTAGTTAATTTTTTACTTTTGAGTCCCCAGGACCCTGGCGGATCACATATAGTATAGCACATATGCATTTAAATAAGTTTAACCAAAAAATCACTAAAAATGGTGAAAAATGGCTTCTAAAAATCGGACATATCAGCTAACGAACCCGTCCCAGCTTTTGAGACTTTTGAACTTCTAACAAAATTTCGTACAGATTGAATGCTTCATTCGAGAGTTATCGTGCAGACACACACACAAATATATATATATATATATATATATATATATATATATATATATATATATATATATATATATATAAACAAATAACTCTCGTCCTTTTTTGGGGTGACTCTTTGCACCCTGTAGACACTAAAACCGCAGGAATTTTTTCGGAATTAACAGTCGCGTCATCCCTCGATATAGGAAATAAGAATTATTTCCTTTACACCCTGTATATAATATATATACACACCTACATATATATATATATATATATATAGATATGTATATATGTATGTGTGCATATATTATATACAGGGTGTAAAGGAAATGACTCTTATCCGTTTGAGGGGTGACGCGACTGTTAATTTCGAAAAAATTCCTGCGGTTTTAGTGTCTACAGTTTGCTAGGAGTCGCCCTCCACATAAAGGACGAGAGTTATTTGTTTTACACCTTGTATATACATATATATATATACCATATGAGTTTTTCAGGGGTTGCCATTCGATTTATTCCTAAAATATGCATCTAATCGAAAAAAAGTTTATACAAAAAATATTCAAAATAGAGGGGGCCATTCACGAAAAATTGTTCCAGACTTCTAGGACTCACGGTTTTTTTGGAATAGAAAAAAATTTTTTTTTTCAAATGGGAACATATGTTGAGATGTTTCTTAAAAATTAGTTTATTACTTCAAACTACCAATTATGCTAAAATTTTCATTATTTTATTGCAAATTTTTGAGAAATTGCATTTTTAAGTTTTAATTTTCAAAATCCGTGGTAAGGTTTGTCTAACCGAACGCAAAACATACGATTTATTTTGAATTTATACTAAAAAAAATAGGAAATAAATTGTAATGGTATATTCACATTAGCTTCTTACAGTGACAGAAAATTTATTAATTAAATACATTAATTATCAAAATAATTTGTAGTTTTTCCTCAAATATTCAACTTAATATTTATTAATCTAGTTATCAAATTACAAATGTTTTTGTAATATTTAATTGTACACCATATTAAAGAAGTCAAAATCTGGTACATGTGAAAATGTCATTATTAAAAATCTGGAAAGTAAATTATAGATGGCATCTGGATACGATCGTAGAACTGTCATAATATGACAGATCTTTTTTAAATTTAAATTGTTAAATTTTTAAACTCTTTTTTTTTAAAAAGAGTAAAGAAAAACAAAAAAATATTTTTAATATAAAAATTTTCAAGTATGTATGGTATGTATTTTAACAATACGTCTGAAAAAGATGTATTTTAAAAATATTATAACCTTAGTTTATTTTCCAGTAATCTCACCAGACGACCTTATCATGTTTGGAACATATTTTAATGATGTACAAGATAAAGTTGAGATGCTATCGGAATATTGCATAAAAAATCGCCTGACAGTAAATATAAACAAATCGAAAATAGTAATTTAAAATAGTAAAAAGTATATCAATATGCTGAATATGACAGATGCCATTTGCTGAATATGACAGACTAGAGAATCCCGAAAGTATGCTAAGCAAAACTAAAGGAACTATGTGATGATCGAACCTAGAAAAACTCTAACTGCGTTGTATCTTTAAAACAAAAGTTTACTCAACTTGGTTAAGAGGATTTGTGGGAAGCGCAGGACATGTTCAAAGAAAAAAGAATGCTGACCGAAGTTAGCCAGTTACGAATGTCAAATTAAATATGTACAAAAATTTTCTTCAAAGGGTGTAAACTGACTCTGAAACATGAAGAAATTTGTCAACAGTGTAACGAAGTTCTCAGTATCTTACGTACTTTCTTTTCAATTGTAAAAAGTATCCTTTTAAAAGGTAAATGTACTTGAATAAGCATATCAGTGGTGGAGGTGATCCCATGACGGCGTTATTAACCATAAGAGGGCTGGACCAGCTGAACGACAAAAAAAATAAATTCTACATTTTGTCAAATTATTAAATAATAAAAATAAATATGCAATGTAAATTCAAATTACTGTTTTATTAAAAAATCATAATTTCTGTTAATTGTTATACAATTTTACAATAAAATAATTTTCTGTTGATCAGGGCTGGGAGCTATTTAAAATGATTTCATTTGAAATATGTATTTAAAATACAAAATGGCATTTTCCATTTTCTATTTTAAATAAGTTCGGTCAAACCATTTTCCATTTTGTATTTAAAAAGAAACTTTGAATCCATTTTCCATTTTGTATTTAAAAAGAAAATTTGAATCCATTTTCCATTTAAAATGAAAATGCATGTATACTCAAATTTATGTGCATAAATTATAGAACTCGAACTGAACGATCTGAAGTCTAACAAATTGTAAATTAAATGTAAGTTTATTTAATTGATTCAAATTTTTTATAACTGGAGTTGCAAAATCACGGAAGTTAAATTTATTACTAGAGTTGTAGTTCTCTTAAGTCAAACTTTTCTGACTCAAGTTGTGTACTGTTATCTTTAAGACACGACAATAAAAATTGTTTTGTATTACAAGTAGATGATTTTCATAATTTAGAAGTCGCAATTGTAGCGTAGTCAAGGTTTGAATACGTCAAGGCTGAATTAAATTTTACAATATTTCAAGAGTTAAATTTCGTTTTCATATCATGTAAGCTTTACAAGATTTTCTCAAAAGACTGCCTTTATTTAATTTCAGTACGTTTAAAATTTTCTTAACTTTTTTTTAAATATTGATAAAAAAAATTTATAGAATTTAAAGTAAAAAAAGTATTTGGCATTAGGGTTTCCGATCTTCAATTTTTCGAATCGATTCTTTGGAGAGTAAATCGATACAGAGATCGTGAAAAATTTAGGGGATCGAAGATCGATCTTTTCGAATTTAAATTAGGATATTTTTAGTAAAAATATATTTTTTAAAAATTATTGTAAAATATATTTCAACTATTGTCACTTTTAACGCAAACTGGAAACCATTTTATTCATATTAAATTCAGCAGTTCATCTTCAAAGAAAATTAAAACTGATTTGTGATGACCCAATAAGAAACTTCATTAAAACTTTTATTTATCTTTTATTTTCTGCAAGTACAAAAATTGAATCGATTTTCGTCAGATCGATTTTTTATAAGCCGATTTTCTTCTACATCGATTTTTGGTTTGACGATTCCAATCGATCCACAAGATCGATTTTTTCGCCAGAGATCGGGAACCCTATTTGGCATTTTATAATCCATTTTAAATAGCTATTTTCAATTTTTTATTTTAAATATGTTCAGCAAAACCATTTTCCATTTTGTATTTTAAGTGCATTTTTGAAAACCATTTTCTATTTTAACCTCTATGAACCATTCTTTCCAGCGCTGCTGGTAGTTACGTATAATCAGTGGTAGATTTACACTACGGGCACGCGGGGCAGTAGCCCCGGGTGGCAAATTTTTAATGGGAGTTTCCTCGCGTTAACATTTCTATTTCTTGAATGTATGAATTTTTTCCACAGAAGTACCATCCTTTTGCAATTTTATATTAACTTCATACTGAACCAAAGCTTTACAGAATCCTATGAAATAAAAATTTTCGTTACTTACATTGTAAATAATTATTTTGAAATTGTGGAATTACCGTTACCTTTTAAAATAACAATAAATATTCCTTGGATAATATAAGAATTGGAGAGGTTATGTCATCTCGAACAATAATAAGTTATTAGAAATACTCCAATAAAGTACCTAAAACAGAATTACATAAATTATCAAAATAATTGTAAATTTAAAAAAAACACTGACATTTTAAATTAGTCATTTGTGTGGTAGAGTCCCTATAATAAATACAGTCGTGACATGTCATTCGTTTTCGGTCCAAATCAGAGCGGCAAGCTTCAAAATTGCTTGATCACATGCTTTGTAAATATTGAGTAAATATTTTTGAGTACATAATTATTGTTAATAAGTTATGAATTACTGAACAATTAAAAATTTTTAATTTAATTATTCTTTCTAGGTTAAACTAAATGATTTTTTCAGATTTTTGTTAATATTTAATTTATTTCTAATGTATTTTATGCAAACTGTGGACAGAAAATGCCGGTGCCAATCAGCGTTGAGAACACATGTCACGACTCTATTTATTATAGGGAGTCTAGATAAACCTATACGGTAAAGCCATCTATGTAAAATAAATACAATTACCGCTTGCTACTTTCCGTAATATTGAAGGCCTGTTTGAAGTAGGTGCTCTTAAACTTACCAAAACTCACTTAAATAAATCACTTTTAAGCGCGAAAGTTCTAAAATTTGAAAAAAAAACTTAAAATAAAAATTTTTATTTTTTTATTTTTGGTTATTGTTGCTTTATTGAATAATTTTTATCAACAAATAAGTATACTATTCCATTTAAAAAAAGGTAAGTT
This sequence comes from Brachynemurus nebulosus, assembly GCA_035578155.1. Taxonomy (NCBI): domain Eukaryota; kingdom Metazoa; phylum Arthropoda; class Insecta; order Neuroptera; family Myrmeleontidae; genus Brachynemurus; species Brachynemurus nebulosus. Next base: position 66,354,455 of record JAPWDM010000004.1, on the reverse strand, counting down.
TGTATCGTATCTCGAAAACCACAAGAGCTATAAAGCTCCTGATTATCGCAATTGGTTGCCCCCGTCGATATCTACAACTCTTATTTGAACAATTTTTCGATTAAATCAACGGTTTGGCTGTAATAAAAATGGCAACTCCCGAAAAACTCACACGGTATATATATATATATATATATATATATATATATATATATATATATATATATATATTTTAAACAAATTTCTGCCGTATAGTCCCGAACTCGGATCTCTCCATGACATTCTCCGTCATAAATTAAGTTCCAAAATGGAAAGTCGCTTAAAATAATAATTTAATAGTGAAATGAATTTTTACTTAAGTAACAGAAACATTTATAATTTTTTTCTGCTTTCCGTCCTGCGGCTTCACTCAGGTATCTGTTTTGTTTTATTTTTGTTTTAATTTTGATTTATATAATTTCGTGCAATGGAATACATTTTTGTATTTTGTAGCTTTAGTTTGAGACCTTTGCTCTGATATCCGTAATAATAGTTTTAGATATTCTTCAGTTTTAGACCCTTCTTGGAGAATAACAATTTTAATGCTACTTTCATCTTTTTCTGGAATTCCAATAGTGTTTGAAGGGTAACTTGGGGATCGATTTAATTGTCCGCACCATTCAGCTATTTAATGTGATCCCTATTAGAAGGTTTTGGAGAACAATCTTAACCTTACTTCACTTTTTAATTCGCTATTCTGAAATTCTGTACAAAAACAGTTACTTAAATAATTAATACTATAAAAGCAAGTAATATTCATATTTCAGTAGCATATCTAATTTCCGCAACATCTTCTTGAGATCCGCCCAGCTGTTTAGTATGAAGAAGTTTTTTTGGGGTCCCAAGGTCCTGGGTGATAATTTTGCCCTCACTTATACTAACAAAATCATCTTATTTTAATTTAAATAATAATAGTACAGTTACCTGAGATCCATTTATCCATTTCTATAAGAGAAATGAATAAACAATTTATTTTACTTTACGTGTAATTGCTTTGGAAAAAAATTAAAATTTGTGGCGCCGTAACTAACGATAACAACTAATAATGAAACCAAATTTGAAAATTCAGGCTCTCTTGTGCCACCCCTGATATGATGCTCTATTCATAGACACTTCACTAGTCGAAATCCGTTAAGTAACCTTGGCTGTGTGCTTTTCACAAAATTTTATAACATTTTTTCTAATTGTATTACTTATATATCTACCTATATATTGATTATTTAATAATAAATCATTGTTAAAAAGATTTAGATTTTAGTAATCAAAATTATTACTTCAATAAATTATAAATTAACACTTATTTAATTGACTAATTATTTTCTTAAATAGACTAAACAAAAAATTATAATTATTTATTTATTATTTAAATTTGCCGCTTTGAGGAATTTGCTTTGTTGTTTGTAACTTGTTGCCCTCTGCTGGGTTGTCTACACAATTAATATTTAATCTCTTTAATGGACACTTTAATGTCTATTCCTTAGTTCAGAAAATGGGCTATTACTTTTTTAGTTAGTGTGTAGAAATCATTTTCATTTGTAAACATTTTATCTAGTCGATATTGAATTACAAATTTAAAATTTGAAATAGGATTATTGTTCAACATTTTGAAAGGTTGTAACATACTTTGGAACTTATAACCCCATTCAGGTAAGATGTTAAATATTTCAAAAAATTTAATAATTAATTAACGTATTTTTTTATTTTTTAGATTGTTTTATGAGTATTTCAATTAAATTGTAGACAAATAATTTACTTGACAGTAAAGAAATTTCCAATCTTTTGTGATGAATGTTTTCAACAACGAATTAACACTTAATCACAAATGTAAAAAATGTTTGAATAGCTAACTGTCGTGTGTAAAGAGGTTAAAATTCATTAACAATTATTAATGGAAATTAAATTATATGTGTAACAATGTAAAATATTTTAAGAAAGATTAAAATTTATTTTTAATTAAATGATACATAATTTTATTGGTGTTTTTATAAGTTGTTTTTTGTGTGCGCCTGTAAAAAGGCGCACACAAAAAACAATCCGTTGCATATATTTTCATACTTTACTATTTTAGCAAAAAGTCAATTCTGTCAAAAATGTCACTTATGTAGATTTGATTTAGCATTCAAATGTAAGTTGAGCCAAAACTCGTTTTTTTTTCTATTTTTTTTTTTTTTTTTTTTTTTTTTTTTGTTAAATAACTCATGTTGTATGAATTTGTATTGTTTTTTTTTGGACACAAGCGCGAGGCTCGTAACTGCTGGCTCCTGCTACATGGCTAATTTAGTTGTTCAGGCACTGTTTAGTTGCTCCAAAAACTTTATTTTCTGTTAAAAACACTATATTGTACCCATTCACTTTGTTTTTAATTCCAAAGTATACCAATTATATGTCATCAAAATCTTGTCAAATATATACTTTTTTTATAAAATTTCTTTACCATCAATCAGTTTTTTCTAATTTAGTTCATCTTATTTAAAATTAAATAAGAAAATTTTCAAATTAATAAATATAATGTGTTAAAACAAAAATATTCATAATTAGGTTATATACATGCATGCATATTATATGCATATATTTAAAAATGATTCCATTTGACAGATTGTTATAAAAAAACAAAACAAAAAACTAACATTATCAAAATTTGTACTTCGTTTACAAATAGCTAAGGGCCATTCAACACCATAAAAATATATGTCAAAAGTTTATTTAATCAAATAAATAGTACAGTTTAATTGATTAACATTTATAATATAACTTTATAAATTTATTAAGACATTATTGATAATATTTAATTAAAGAAATCTGACATATATTTAGGTAATAGAAATAACTAGTGACGAAACACCCTTAGACACATTTATAAACACAATATATATTAAATAGAAAAATCAAACGAGGTAGAGTGAAATAACAAATAAAAAGAGACTTTTAAAAAGAGATTATTTTTGATTTTTCTTAAGAACGACGTTATATAGAAGAAAAGTATAAAAAGCTCTCTGATATAACTTCTTACGATATTTTTGATAATGTAATAAAATTTTTGAAAAAGTTTTAAATTCTAATCAAAAACATAAAAAAAAGACTTTAAAGCCCAAAATATCCGGTCTGTGGCATCGGATGTGTCTGGCTAACGAACTTATCCAAGCGTTTTGAACAATTAACGATTTTACCAAATTTCGTAACAATTAAATGCTTCGTTCGACAGCTATCGCGTACACACATAAATACATATATATATATATCTATATATATATAAATTTTAGTGAAGTAGATTTTCGAGTTCTAGAGGCTCCAAAACAAATTTCTGCCATAGTCCCGGGCTTAGGTCTTACCATAAGAGCTGCTGTAATAGCTGAATTTTCATTCTGAAAATTCGCTAAAAGGTTCCGTGATATGAAAATTAGATAAACTATTAAAATATGAATACAGCAACTTTACAGTCGCAGGGCGAGCGAAACGATACACTATAAAGAACTAATTTTTTCTACTCCTACTATTAAAAGTAACATTTTGTGCACGGCTAACTATATGTAAAAATTAACAATTGCCCACACTGTACGGGAATACAGTGGGAAATTATTTCGCACGCCTTAATATAATAAAAAAGTAGGCTGGTCCGTCAGTTTAATATACAATATATAGAAATAATACTAAAACTATACATATGTATGTTGATTATTTATTATTGTTTCCATAATTTCAATGTATGCTTTGGCAAAAATTTGAACATCTTAAATGACATTATAAATTAAAAAAATTTTTACTACTTATTTAAATTTTATTTTAATTATTTATGTTAAATTTTACGAAAAAAAAAATGTGCTCGTAGAAAAAGTATAGTGTAAAATACGTGGGAAAAGCTTATTTCTCACTCATACGAATTGTTGCACTCGCTCTTCGGGCTCGCGCAACAAACTCATATTCGTGAGAAATAAGCCTCTTTTCCCACTTATTGTACAATAAACTATTGTATAAAATTTCAAAATATCAAATTTAAATCAATAAAAAGTGGTTAAAATTATTCATCAGTGTTACCAAATCGGGCCTAAATTAAAAAGGTGAAGAATTTGAAACAGATGAAAGTAAGGTTAAAATAGTCTCCCAAGGCCTTGGTGAGGGCCGGACCTATACTGATTACTGAGGGAGGCAAACTTTGCTGTTGGCGCCCTTCGCGGTAAAAATGCCAAATTAAAAATTTAGGCCCATAGATATTTTTAAATTCTCCCCGACAAAAAGCAAGTGATGAGCAAAAAAAAAAAAAAACACTATTTATTCTTGCACTCAAGTTGGGTTTTTGGCCGAGTAAAAATGGAAAGTGTTAACCTTTTTCTGGCTCATCACTTCCTTTTTGCAGCGAAAAATTCGATGCGCACGTGCCCCCTCTGATCCCCTCTAAATCCGGTCCTGGCCTTGGCGCACCTAAAATAGAAATGATTTTGAAACTATTGGTACGGGTATAATAAATACCTTGAGGTGCAACCAAGTTTCATGAATTGTATGATGAAAATAAAATTTCTGGATATATATTGGATGGATAACTTGGAAATTTTATATCTTAGTGTATTTCTTGTCTCAAACAACACTTTAATAATATGGTGAGACACAAAATTTAAGACAAGAAACAGCTTAAGTATAAAATCACTTTAAAGATTGTATAAAAGTCTGTTACGAGTACGAGGAAGCTGCGTGTCATTCCCCACTGGCAGCGTATTTTTGCATTAAAATGGATTATATTCACAGAAATTGATTACATTGGTTTAGTGGTTTAGTACGGTATCGCAGGATCATACATAAGTCCGAAAGTTTCCTCATCCAGTTTTTCCGGCTCAGCAATTATTTGTTTTTAGTCGAATTTTTCAACTGAAAAATTAGACTTATACGGCCTATACGATAAGAACGGGACGAGGCGAGACTAGGAACACTATCCGTTTTCGGACTCGTAGAACACGATTCTGAAAAAAAAATGTCTGATATATATATATATATATATATATATATATATATATATATATATATATATATATATATATATATATATATATATATACACAGGGTATAAAATATATAACTCTCCGAAAAAATAGGGGAGAAAGGTCTCAGTTTACTAATTGAGTTTTGCTAGTTAATTTGTTCTGATTCTGTTTCAGTTCAGAAATATTTGATTGTCAAAAACTTGTTAAAAAATGACCCCTAGAAAAAAAAACCTTAATCAGGCTCTGACTGCCTAACATATTTTTGTTTTTGGTTTTTTGAATGTTGAACTTTTTGTCAACAAAATATATTTATGTACTTATTTACGGAATCTTTTGAAATTAACTGTACAGTAGCATACAAAACAATTTTAACATATTTTGTAATAAAACAAATTTTACGTCATATTTCATAATTTTAAATTTAGCAAACATTTGTAACCTATTTCAACTGACTTACATCAACTATAACACTATGAGGCCCGAGCACTTTCACAGTAAACTTCCCCGGAAGCCGACAATATTTTTAAACAAATTTATGTAAACAAGTACATAAAATGATTCCACAGAACACTAAATGCTTCAACATGTACGAGTTAGGCAGGTCAGAAAATGAGTACATTCATAGTTATTATTTTTGATAAAATACACATATACATACAAACATACAATACACACATTCATACGTATGTGGGTACAAATATTATTTGTAAATAAAAGATGCAGCCTAGATATTTTGATAATAAAACATATTGTTATGTATATTTAATACATAATATGTACAAAAAATGGAGAGTGTCCGGTACGTAGTAATAAATTATTTTTATTAGAATAACATAAAATCCTTTTTATAAGTATGTATTTTTAAGTGTTTTGTTTATTATTCTAAATATTGATCGCGGTCGGCCTCTGAGGATGTTTTGTTTGGTTTCGGATGCCGAAGCCATGGGACTGAAAGTGTTAATACAGTTCTCTCACATATTTAATACTATCAGAAAATAAGTATCATAGTCAATTAACAATAATTAACCATTTCAAATTCAAAATTATACAAAACATTATATTTTTCGTTAAGTAGATAGAATCTATGTTCTTTTTGTTAACACGTACAAAAGTTCATTCTTCCAAAAATAAGATAAATTAACATTATTTTTTCTTGTTAAAACTTTCATTTCAAATTAGTATTGCTACAATAGTAGTTAAATTTTAGCATACTCCATATTAAAGATGTTGATTATAAAAGCTTTTATTAAAAAAAAAAAATTCTAAAAATTTATTAATTAAAATTTTTATTTTCGTCATTGTACATGAAACCTATTTATTAACTTGTGGTGGCTGATGATACGAACAGCTTATTTATAATTAGGTCAGTAGTGTGTTCTCAAAAGTCTGTTTATAAAACCAGCTGATACATATTTCAAAACATTTACAAATAAAAAATTTGTACAAGGTGTCAATTTAAATACAAACCGGCCTTATATCTGTAGCACTGTAAAGGATAATTAAAATTTCTCAAAACCGTTTCTAGGACATGGAGGGGGAACCAATATGACCAACATGAGGATCTTTTGCAACCAATCCAGTAAGCTCCAGCGTCTCCGAACCTATTTTTTTTAGTTATAAGACCTCACTTATGGTACAGCATTGAAAAGCTCTTTAAAAATGGTATTCGTTAATACCGAATATAATTTTAATTTATCGATTATTATTTGAAGGATACGAAAAATAAATTTCAGTAAGTTGAGATCTATTTTCCCTTATTCAAATTTACAAGTATCAAATCCCATGCCTATTTGAAATAAAATCCTAAGAAATTATAATCTTAAAATCGAAAGATACAAAATACTTATTATTAATTTTTCCATTATTTTTGGAAAATTATAACAAATAATATTATTTTGAATCAATTTATTCAAATTTAATGTTATAAATATCAAATTACCTATTTTCTAAATCAGTTTATTTTTACAAATTACAAAATCAAAATGTACAAACGAACATTACAGACCGGGAGGTAATAACAGAAGACCTTCCACGATTTTCACACTTACGCCTCGGGGAGTTTTGAAAGATATGAAAATTTTAAGAAATTTAAGGATAAAAGGCGGCTAGAATGTTAGGAGCTAGTTGTAGAGGATACCAATGTGGATTATAATGTTTCCCAATCCATGTTAAAAAACGGTTTTGAGAAATTTTATTATCTTTTACAGTTTTAAAGATATGATTATCAATTTATCATGATAGGAGACCTGGGTATGTTTTTAAATTGACACCTTGCAGTTATTAAACATACATATACATACATACTAAAATGTACATCGTCCTATCATCCTCTGACTGTATTTACAAGTTCCTACTTGTGTCTTTTACGTACCTTGGATCTTAATAAAAACTACATACTATATATTATTTATTTACTTAAAACACATACACACGCATACATTTATAATAATGTGGAGCTTATTTTCAAAAAGCAATTTCTAACAAAATGTAATTGTCGAGTAAAATGAGATTTTCTATATCTAACGCCAGTAAAATTTTTACGGATTTTTTACCAGTGAATAACAAAGTTGGGATGCTACAGAGAAGAACCTCGGTATAAAAAGTCAGTATAAAAATCTAGAAGAAAGTCAGTATAAAAATCTAATTCAAATTAATCCCCTTAAAAATGTGTCCTCAAAAAAAAGAAAATTCGTTTTGAAAATAAAACTTTATGATATTTCATTTTGAAAACAAAATTACAAGAAAGTAAGAAATTCATTGCCTAAAATGAAAATAAAAATGAATAATTCCATATTTTTCCCACGCAATTAGTATTACGTTAAATTTTAACACCACAGTCTTGCCCAATGCAGTCACATTCTGCCGTTTTTTTTTTTTATCTTCAACTTGATTTTCGTATTTCTTTTTTTTTGTTATGTCTAAAAATTGTCTGTAAAAATTAAATTTTAAAAATTTTTTCTACCTTCATATAAATAAAGTCATCTTACTTTGTTTGAAAATGGGCTTTTAAGTTTGAAACAATTGTCACAATTAAAAAATAAACGCGATTTTTTGCTAAGTAAAATATTTATTTTATTTTATAAAAATATAGGATAGCATAAAGTAATTTAGACTTATCTATTTTTCTCTTTGCCTTCGGCTTGTAGCACTTTCTTCTTTTTGCTTCCGGTATTTTTTTCTGACACTAATGGTAGTAACACGCTATTCATACTATCCTGTGATAACTGATGCTATTGTGACCGTGCAACAAAAAATGAGTTAAAAGGTCTAAAGCGTAATATTTTCTGTTGGGTTTTCCGTTCCAGTTGTATTTTTCCTTTACTGAGGTACCTTTATGCACAATAAAAATTTCAAAATAACGGTCATTATTTAATTCAAAAAATTAAAGATATTTCAGTTTAAAAATAAAATTTCAGAAATTGCGTTTTGGAAACAAATTTTTAATCAGATATTTCTTTTTTAAAATAAACTTAAAATATGATGCCCTTTTTAGGTACTTCGTAGTCAGTTTTGGAAAAAGATTTCCGTTTAGATAATGGCTTTCTAAATAAAGTTTACAATTCTATATTAATCTCAAAATTATTTTCTTAGAAATTGCTTTTTGAAAATAAGCTCCACATTATTGATTTATTATACCTATCATTATACGCATACAAGACATTATACTTCTTCTGAATTTGCAGATAAAATACATAATAATAATAATATATTTCCTCCACAAATTTTACAAAATTTTTGAGTTCGTCCATAAATATGTGTATAATGATACAAATTTTATAATATTTCAGCGGCCAAACACTCATGTACCGTGTAATAAGCTATTATAATTGTAGACCGGGAGATAATAACAGAAAACCTTCTCCGATTTTCGCGCTTATGCCTCGGGGAGTACTGAAAGATATGAAAATTTTAAGAAATTTAAGGATACATTTGAGTTCCGCTCGCGTGACTTTTATATCGAAAATTAAGTTTCTTGCGTAAACTTGCATAGAAAAAGGGAATTTGATACGATTTTCGCACTTATGCCAATTGAAAGTTAGAAAGTATAAAGTTATTTGAAAGTTAGCCTAGAAATGCACACTGGTGGTTACAGGAAAGAGATAGTTGCGTTCCTTCTGATAATACTAGCTGTGCTTTTAACTTTTGAAAATCATTGAAAAATTATTTTTTGATCTTACTGAGAAAATGAGAGAGAAAACTAAAGCGTTATTAGACATTGTTATTAATTTGTGTTTATTGTCTCATGTACTTTACTTGCAAAACTATTGAATATGGAAAACACTGTACAGAATTTGGATACCACTAAAACAGATACATATTTACTTTTTATAGATAGTACTAAAATAAAATTGTGTACCCAAGTATCAAATTACCAACAATTAAAAATTCGTGTTTTATGACAATTAAAAGATTTTTTTTAATTTTTGAAACTAATGGAAGTTTTTCTTTGTGTAACTTTTCGTTGTTTTGTTGTGTTCTTTTTTCGGTTTGTTTGGTAATTCATAAATGTAGTTTTTAATGTAATTTGTTACTAAATTAATAATGTGTAATGCAGATACTAATATCAGAGTTATGGTTTTTGCAATATTTAGAATGTACTGTGATATAAAAAACTACAAAATTTTAAAAACTAAAAAAAATATTTCATAAACTTATTTTAATCAGAATTTATTAAAAACGTGTTCGTTTTTCTTTGTACAATACAGTACATATGAGTTTGATAATCAACACATGTTTACGTGTGTTTACATATATAGTAACATAAAAAAATTTTTTTTTTTTATTAAAAAAATTTTTTTTTATTATACAGGGTGCGAATAATTTTAGTTTGGTCAGAGGCGTATTCAGGAAAATTTATATTAAACGACGAGCGGGCTGGGATGCGATTTTTTCAGATAGCGAATTCCGAAAAAAAATTCATGTCTTCGGCAATTATACATCGAGATAAACCATCTGTCAAAAGGCGGAGAGTTATTTACTTTACACCCTGTATATATCAGACATTTTTCAGATATTTATCAGTATACATATATATATATATATATATATATATATATATATATCAGTATATATATATATATATGTATATATATATATATATATATATATATATATATATATATATATATATATATATATATATATATGGGTAGTTCTACAAACAAGGGAATTTTGGACGGCACAACTGATTTTGTATATTAATATTATACATATTATAATTAATACATTTTTTCTAGAGATGGAAACTGTAAACCATTACTACATCTAACTGGTCACTCAAAATAATCCGGTTTCAAAATATATTTTTTATAAAAAATGGCACTTAAAATGTAAAATTCTCAGTCTCCTGGTATGTCTCCTCTACAAAGTAAAACATAGCAGACTAAATAATTATTTTTTCTGAATGTATAAAAAAAATTTACATTGCAATAGTAATCTATAATATTTGTGCTTTTTTACTGCATAAATAATTTTTGAATTTTTTTATATTTTCTTTAAGAAATATTCTACTGAATTTTGTCTCCCGAACTTTGCATCATTCTCCTATCAAACCAAAACACTTAAAAAATATAAAAAATTTATACTCTGATTAAATCATCGTTTGTCATAGTAATTAACTGAAATATAATAAATAAAATAAAGTACATGTTTTACTTAATTTGAGGTTGTATCAATTAATTCAGTTAACCTTGTAAGTGAGATCGTACTCGGTCCAGTCAATTTCTCAGTATCCTGGTCACCATTTTCGTGAAAAATACGTAGACATAAAAATTTTTCAGTTGTATGAGTTGTAAATGTGTTGTATTGGAACAGCGGACCTTTTTTTTTATAAAACGTTATTTAACCGATTTTTAAAGAATGTTGAAGAATTCTCAGTCTCCTGGTCTCAGTCTCGTGGCAGCTCCAAAAACGGGATTAAACTTAAATAATGTAAATAAATTAGGTAAATGTCATAAGAATACTATAATAAATGACTCCGTATATTTTTTAATAAAAAATAAATTGCCATTTTTTTTCTGTATAATACATATATACTATATAATTAATATAACTACTGATACATATACTACTAATATAATATATGATATGTATTAAACTGTCGTAAATGACTTCGTATATTTTTTAATAAATAATATTTCGCAATTTTTTTTTTTTAATAGGTACATATATACACTATATAACTACTAATATATATATATATATATATATATATATATATATATATATATATACTACTAATATAATATATAATGTATATTATATAAATAATAAATTGTTTAATAATTAATAATTTAATAATAAAAATAATAAAAATTGTTAAATTGTTTAATTGTTTAATGAATTGTGCTTAATAATAAAAATGAATATAAACAAATCTCTTGTGTTAATTTTAGTTTCTTTACTCATTTTTTCACTTTCCTGGATGTTTTTTTTTTTGTAATGGCTATAAAATTTATAATTTTCAATTTTTTGACTGGCCACTTTGAAATAGTGTAAAAAATGTCATCAACTTGAAATAAAACTACTTGCCAAAGCTTATGCATGAAAAAAATATCGGGCCGAATTAAGTCCATTTTCTTCCCCTTTTTAGTATAAGTGCCCATACATATATATATATATATATATATATATATATATATATATATATATATATATATATATATATATATATATAATTTCTCAAAAAGTAGATGTTCCGTTCTTGAGTTATCGTGCGGACACATTTATATAGATGTTTACTAATTGTCCGCACGATAACTCAAGAACGAAACATCTTATTTTTAAGAAATTTCGTGAAAACGTTTACGGTGTTTTGGACATTTTTCGTGAAAAAAATTTGGCGGAAAAATCACATAAAGAAGGTTTTCTTAATTACAATTGCTCTATATCAACTAGTTTCCGAGAAAAAACGTACTTTTGTAAATGAAAATTCGCTATGTTATGCAGGATGCTGCGACAGGGGTATTATACGTCATGTTGAAAATTCCTTTTTTCTTACAAAGTTTTGAAAGAAAGTCATTTCCTTAAGTCATATGGTGATGCTAGAATATTGGCGCACGATATCCAACCAAAAAAATATAGTGTTTCCCAAAGTATACGCCGGAAGATATATATATATATATATATATATATATATATATATATATATATATATATATATATATATATATATACATATATATATATATATATATATATATATATATATATATATATATATTAGTGATGTCGGATAATTAATCGATTAATCGGTTTAGTCGATTAATTTTGTTTACATTTTTAATCGACTATTTTACCTTCAACTAAATGAGTAAAATGATTAATATTTTTTTAAATGACTAAAAACGAATAATTTAACAGTTTTTCTGCATTATTTATTAGACTCGAAAAAATCATCATGTTGAAAATTCCTTTTTTCTTACAAAGTTTTGAAAGAAAGTCATTTCCTTAAGTCATATGGTGATGCTAGAATATTGGCGCACGATATCCAACCAAAAAAATATAGTGTTTCCCAAAGTATACGCCGGAAGATATATATATATATATATATATATATATATATATATATATATATATATATATATATATATATATTAGTGATGTCGGATAATTAATCGATTAATCGGTTTAGTCGATTAATTTTGTTTACATTTTTAATCGACTATTTTACCTTCAACTAAATGAGTAAAATGATTAATATTTTTTTAAATGACTAAAAACGAATAATTTAACAGTTTTTCTGCATTATTTATTAGACTCGAAAAAATGAAAACTAAAAATTATTCTTTTGTATGATTTTTTACTTTTATGTGAATAATACATTGTAATATGTAATTTTTTTCAATAAAAGAAATTAAAAATAAAAGTAATTAAATTCAAAACATTGTTTTGGAAAGAGTTACATATAGGTTACCCTATTCATGAACTCGTCAAAAAATTCTCAAAAAATGTCAAAAAATTTAGTCGATTAATCGACTAACTGCATCTCGACTCGACATCACTAATATATATATATATATATATATATATATATATATATATATATATATATATATATATATATATATATATATATATATATATATATTTAGCATAATTGGTAATTTGAAATATTAAACTAATTTTAAAAAGATCTCAACATAATATGTTACCATTTGAAAGGTCCTAGAAGCCTCGAACAATTTTTTGTGAATGGCGCCCTCTATTTTGAATATTTTTTGTATAAACTTTTTTTCGATTAGATACACATTTTAGGAATAAATTTTTATATATATATATATATATATATATATATATATATATATATATATATATATATATATATGCTAATATATGCTAAAATTTTCATTACTTTATTTCATATTTTTGAGAAATTGCATTTTTAAGTTTTAATTTTCAAAACCCGTAGTCAAGTTTATTTAATCGAACGCAAAAAATACGGATAATGTGCAATTTACATTCAAAACACCCAAAATAACTAGTAATGGTATGTTCGCATTAAGCTGTTACAATAAAACAAAACTTATTAATTAAATACATTAATTATCAAAATAATTTTTAGTTTTGCCTCAAATAGTCAACTTAATATTTAATAAACAGGTTGTTAAATTACAACTACGGTTGTAATATTTAATATTACACCATATTAAAGATGTCATTTGTCAAATCATTGAACGATTTTTTTTTAGAAAAAAGTAAAATAATTGTCGAAAAAATATTTTAATACAACATTTTTCAAGATTGCAGTATGTATTTTAATTATATGTCTCTAAGACATGTTTTTTTAACATATCCTTATATAACCTTAATTTCTTTTCCAGTAATTTCTCTTCTTTTATCAAGAATCAATAATGTAAAGTTCATTTTATGGAATGTTTAAAATTAAAGCATTTATTATTACCGTATGAATTAGTTAAACAAGCCGTTAGTGAAGGTTGTTCAAAGTTCAAAATAATCGCCGATTTTATTACAATCTTATCATCTTTAAAACGTATTCCGTGTTAAAATGGTTTTCCATATTATGAAAACGACAGTATTTAATAAAGTTTTTAATAAAATTACACAAATTTTATTTAATTACAACCACTTCCTAAATAAAATATAATAAATAAATATACTTAAAGTATAATTTTATTAATTCTAATTACTTTAGTGTGCAATCAAATAAATTTTTTTACACAGATTTTGCGTTTTAGAGCTTCCTGAATAATTTTGGTTTGGTGTCTGTCCGTCTGTGTGTCACTAGTTTGCACCAAGTGACATAGCTTCTGAACTATTCGATTGTTTGTAATGGAATTTTAAGAAAGTATAATTTTATTAATTCTAATTACTTTAGTGTGCAATCAAATTGCCTAATTGTTTTATTGCTTCCGAGACTACCTACTAAAGCAGCGGAAGCATTTTGATCAGTTTTGAAAAATAAAAAATTTTTTCCCCTCCAAAATAAATTTTTTTACACACTTTTTGCGTTTTAGAGCTTCCTGAATAATTTTAGTTTGGTGTCTGTCCGTCTGTGTGTCACTAGTTTGCACCAAGTGACATAACTTCTGAACTATTCGATTGTTTGTAATGAAATTTTTAGAAATTATGCAGTTTGGTTCCTAGATGGTGCCCTACAAATTTCATTGCATTCGGAGTAATAGTATCCACGGCGCTACCACTAAATCCCATTAAATGTAAATATCTTATTTACTGCTAGTCCCATTTTGCTCAATTTTTTATGAATCGTTTTGTTTATTTATTTTTATTAATTTATGTACCTATATTAAATTACATAAAGATATATTGGGCATTAAATTACCAAGGTGCTTTTACGAGTATGGGAAAGCTGTGTGCCACACCCCATTGGCAGCGTACAGTGGACTTTCGGAGATTGTCCAATCGCAAATTGTCCATCTTTCAGTGTTAGGGATTTAAACATCATATGTTTACGTCACACGAACATTGTATTCACAAAAATTGTGTCTTTGCGGTATTCATATGACGTAAACATGCGATGTTTAAATTCCTATCACTGCAATATTGACAATTTTTAATTGGACAATCTCCGAAAGTCCACTGTATTTTAGTATCTTACAAAACTTCGAAATTTTTTTATTTTAGTTGGTAACTAAATGATTATGGATCATTTTCTTGGTATACTTTATTTGTTGGATGACCACTTGTCATTTTATCGTTAATTATTTCGTTTTGATTATTATTTAGAATTTTTCAGGATATAAAATAAAATACATTTTTCATAGAATAAGATTGTTTATTTTTTCCGGTAAACATCGAAATTACAGTATGTCGACGTGTTCTACAATTTTCCCTCGGTGCCATTGCCGGATTTCATAGATTTTTCAATTTTTCTTCTTTCCTGATAATAAGTTGAACGTAAATTTCGCATTTTAGATTTGACTTCTGGTACACCTGATATGATATGATCAAAAATTCAGAGTTAGAATATGATTTAGAGAAAGAATCTTAGATAAACTATAAAAATTACTAATTAAAGAAAATATGTTTTTAAAATTAAGTACCTAATGAATATTTTTAGTCGAATTTTTCCTTGAAAAAATTAGACTTATACAGTCTATACGACAAGAACGGCGAGAGGCGAGAGTAGGGGCGCTATCCATTTTCGGACCCGTAGAACACGAATATGTAGAAAAAAAATGTCTGATATATATATATATATATATGTATGTATGTATCAGACGTTTTTTTATTCAGAATCGTGGTTCTTAAAACGCATTTAAAATCCACTCTCACCTTAGCCCGCTGACTTTGAATACAATGTAATAATTAAATTTGTTGAAAATTTGGAAATTGTCGGGAATTGTTAAAAAGCTCGTAAAATGGAGTTGAAGTTCCTTTTACAACTTCCGATTTTTAAACTCCGTGTGACGAAATGGACCTCCCGGGTCGCACCCAAACAACACTGTTTTTTGATTCCTGATGTTTAATCGTTGAAATAAATTAACATCACGGTCTTATCTCCTTTCCAATACCAATAATATCATATTATTTTAATATGGACACGATCGTTATTTGTATAATAGTATTATTTATTAAATTATTACTTTGTTCTTGTGGTTTACCAATTACAAGTACGTGAACAATTACCGAGTGTTTACCGTTTTATATTAAAAAATAAATTTTGGTAAAAAAGCCGTTATTCAATCATTCACGACTGCTACCACCATTCATATTATGAAATATATACAATGTATAAATGTATAAAGAATATAATCTCGGTAAGTGTTGCAAATTAAGAGTAACGCTCCTTTCACATTGTACGGTTTTCGCCGTACGATAAAAAACCCTACGACTTTTTGCCGTGATATTGTTGCTTTCACATTGCACGCTTTTAACTGAAACGCTGTAAACTGAATATCATTTGATTTGCAACATTATACAAGTAACAAGTGTGATTAAAGTTAATTCTATAAATCAGAGGAAATGGAAAATAGGATTATGTATTATCACACTCTTTGAAGACCTGAAATATGACGAGAATAAATTTTTCAACTATTTTCTTGGTTACAGACTGGTCTGATTAATTTCTTGGCGAACTTAACATCAAGACACAGAATTTCGAAATTACATACAATCTATTAAAATGCTGGTTATCACTTATCACAGTCAACATTAGTTTATTTGTAAATATATGGATGGACAAGTTCGTTAAAACAATTCAAATTCCAGGCTCTGTGCAACGAACAGAGAACTTATTCTCCCAGTGTTATAAAACTTATAACCTTGATTGTTGTTATAAGTTGTAATAAACAAAAATTTATATCCAATTCAAGAAGTCTCATTTATTTTATTTTAAGAAATTATACAATGATAAATATTTTCGGTGTCTATTAAAATAAATTATTAATCTTTTTATGAATTTATTTATACAGACATCAAATCTAAAAAATATTTAACTTACAAAGTACTATTAATTTCCTATAAATATAAAAATTTCTAATATATGCAAATTAGGCTGTCGGTAGCTTTTTCAAATGTTATTAATTATGTGAAAATAAACACAAAATATAGTTTTGAAAACAAACCGTTGGAACTTTAGTCAAAGACGTTATTCATTAAAAAATTTGTATTCTTATTATTTAAAAATATTTTGGAATTTTAATTTCAGTTGTAATAATTAATTTTCTAAAAATGAATATTTAAAGTTTTGACTGAATTAGGTAATAAAACTGGTTTATAGTTCACAGATTAAAAGGGGGACTTGGTTTCACTTCTTCATCTTTATAAAGTCACTTAGTCAAAAAAAAAAAAAGAACTGTTTTCGATCAGTTTTGGCTGTATCGAATTTTATTCACTATAAGATCTTAGAAAAGTGCTTTTTAGAACTGATCTCGCATATTCGTTGAATTCTGTTGAAAGATATAAATATTTAAAATTCACTTTTTCCAAGAAAATATTCCCTTTTTCGACATCGTAAAATTTTAATTTAATAAGAATAAAAGTAATTTTTTAGTGACTCCTCCCTCCAGAAGAATCATATTTTCATAAATTTCGATTGAGAGGAAATACGGTAAAAAGTAAATATTATTCACAACTTAAAATATACGGGAAAATTTTACTGGTGATATTTCAAAAGTATGATTTTCCCAATAAGTCATTAGCGACTTAAGTATGATTAATGAAAGCCATTTTAAATTTCTTTAGTCTAATTAAATTTTGGTTGATACAGTTCTTCACTTAGGTATGATCAACATTTATCTACAAACTTAGAACTGTAGGTACTCGTTGGAGACCACTTTTCGCCCTTGACACGGCATACCGCATTTTATATATAACTTGAATTCTTAATAAGATTATCTAAGCAAAACTGGGTTAAAGTTTCATAAGTTCTAACTTACAGTCATGGATTCATTAGAGTCCAATGTATACTGGAACTTAAGAATTGTAAATGAACGAGAGGTATATGCCATTAAATTATTCGATAATGTTTTTGGAAATTTTGCAATTTGCATAAGTCTTAAGTATAGTAACTATATACATTGAACAAAACTTCTGGGTCCATGGTGCCTTGTATATATTACAATATGAAGGATAAACACGGTGAAGGACCTTATTAAAAAATGTGATTTCTTCAAAAATGTAATACATTTGTTAGGATCAAGTTTTCTCATAAATTTACTAAAATTAAATTTTGTTGTACAAAACAGGTTGTACATATTTTTGTAATAAAGTGGCATTTTTATGATATTGATTTCGGTTTTTCTAAAATAAAACTTGTATTTTCAATTTGCTTTCTTTTAATATCTTGATATAGCATTTTAATTAATAAAATTATAATGTTGACGACATTCCATTTTTAAATATTAAGATATTTTTTGTAATGAAAAAAAATATTTACGAGTTCATAATATGTTTATCGTAGAAAATAAATAAATATATATATATATATATATATATATATATATATATATATATATATATATATATATATATATATATCTACACTATTGCGAAAATTCTTTCGTAAAATATTTGTTTTGTAAAAAATTCCACATTAATGTCTAACTTAAACATTTAATTAAAGTAAAATCGAGCATTTGCTGGTACAAGAAAATTTTAGCAATTATTTTTTAAATAAGTTTCAAAAATTTGCTGAACTTAAAATATATGTTAAAGGATGCTAAGTTCAGTGAATTCACGTATAGTTTTATTATATTATGAATCTGTTTATATTGTTTGAGAGGGAAAGGATACAGCTTTACTTTTTTTTTAAAATTATTTTACCTATAGAATTCTCTTCACTAACATAATGTTTACTTAGAACCTTCGAAAATATTCTGTTACGGTGCTGAGAAACTAGAAGATTAGTAAGTTATAAAGGCAGAAATGGATGTATTTTTATTTTGCACATAGACACATGACGAATTTTTCCTTGAAAAAATTTATATATTTTGAAGAAAATGTCTGGTATATATAATATATAATATATAATATATATATATATATATATATATATATATATATATATATATATATATATATATATATATATACGATTCTGAAGAAAAAAAAAATTCTAGTTAACTTATCCCGATAAAATAAAGCCCAAAAATTTGCTTTTCCAAAATCCGACTTTAAATAACCCTAAAGGGTATCCCGGAATAGGAATGGTCGGTTGGCCCCCAGACGAAATTTTCAACGGCACTTTGGCTACTATAAGGGCAGCTGATAAGAAGTCTTACGTGCTAGTTTTAGCCTCGTATCTTGCGTAATTTAGAAGTTATTTGTGATAATAGGTATTAAGGCCATGATTTTTAAACCTCTATGGCTGACGAGCACCAACTAGGAGATTTTGTAACTAACTTAGTATTTTACTAATAAAAGAGTGAAAAATTGACGATTTCAATTACTTTCTATACTAATGTAGTATTTTCAGTTGTGGAGTATTTTACTAAAGAAGTATTAAAAATATTCTCTTAGGAGTAAAAAATTGCTGGTGTGCACCACTCTGGAGTATTATACTAAAGTAGTAAGTAAGAGAGTAAACAAAGCCAAAATATACTCCAACCCACTAGCAGGAGTATGTAAAAGAATATCTTTAAAAAACATTGGTGACCATCTGCATTTTTGTACCTTCTTTTCAGCTTATTTTCGTAATTAAACATTTTTTAGGGTTTTTAATTAGATGTTGTAATAAAATGATATTAAATATTACAGTCATTTTCCGATTATCTGGGGGCAAATTAACCAGGCTTAATGTGAAAACCCAGCCGCTGCATACATACCTATATATTTTTTCTTCTAAATAATTTTTAAACACAATAAAGTCACATAGAAAAAAAGAAAAATGATTAAAAAGTAAAGCAGTCAGAGGCATCAGACATTTCTGTTTAACGTGGTACAATTATTATTTATTCGTTTTTCTCTATTTCATCTTGTTTCCATCATTTTAGTTTGCTTTTTACGCAGTCTAGTTTTCTAATTTTTTTAATTATCTTTTTTATGACTAAATTTTTATTTTAAATTTTGGATTAACCATGATTTTGATTTGTCCGTCCTTGTTTTCGCCATTACTGTACCGAGTAATCGGTGTTGACGGTATTTTGACAATATGGATGGTGTTTTTAATGAAGATAATACGTCTGAGTCTACAGTCCGAACTGCTCAAGATAGAAAAGACAGACGTATATACAGTCAAGCTTTTTATTTGGGGGGATGCGCACTATATAGGAAAAATGAAAGAGATAAAATTTTTTTATTAATTTTTAAAATTTCCAGAAAAAAGAAACTAAGAAACTAAAAATTTTTTTCTCTGAAGATTTTTTGTTTATAGTGGATGCCATCCAAATCATAATTTTTAATCATCTTTTTCTGATAAAATTTTTATGTTACTTCACACATTTCTAATAACTAAAAGAGTATTTGGAGAAAACTAAAGTAGTTGAAACTAAAGAAGTATTTTGTGAATGAGCTCTCCAGCAAAACTAATGTAGTAAAATACTAAAGTAGTATAATACTTCTTTAGTTCTAACTAAAGTAGTTTATGAAACTAAAGTAGTAAATTTCTCTAATTTGGTGCTCGTCAGTCTATATCTCGTAAAATATTACAGATATTGAGATGAACTAAAAACCATTGAGTAGGTCTAAGTTAGTACTATAATATGTATATATTTCTTTCAATTTTAGCGAATTTCCAAAACTGGAAATTCAGCTATTACAGCAGGTGTGATGACGCGACCTAAGTCCGGGACCATAACAGAAATATGTTTTGAGGTCCCTAGAATACGAAGATGATATTCACTAAAATTTATATATATATATATATATATATATATATATATATATATATATATATATATATATATATATAGTATATACAAATAAATAAGAATAATGAAACACAAAAAGCTAATTTCGTAAGTTAATTAGTAAAATTTTGTATACTTCAGCACCTGGGGTGGAAAATTTGGTGTTATTAACAGAAAATATATTTTATTTCTCAAAGTATTGCGGCAGTTTTTAACAAAATAGTTCTCAATTTTATACTCAAGTTCATAGCAGTTACCGAAAATACACGAAAATCCTTTAATTTCAACATATTTTGTCAGTCATTTCAACTCGTGAACAGTATAATTTAAAAATGGAAAGTATATTTAGCTTAAAATAGTGCTGGCATACTGACACATTCTACTATTTTGTAAAATTAAACAAGAAAACACGTTTTTATTATTTATATATTTTGGTATTATTAACAGAAAATATATTTTATTTCTCAAAGTATTGCGGCAGTTTTGAACAAAATAAATTCTCCATTTTATACTCAAGTTCATAGCAATTACCGAAAATACTATAATTTCCACATATTTTGTCAGTCATTTCAACTCGTGAACAGTATTATTTAAAATTGGAAAGTAGATTTAGCTTAAAATAGTGCTGGTTAAACTGACACATTCTATTATTTAGTTAAATTAAACAAGAAAACACGTTTTTATTATTTATTTATTTTTTTAAATACGTTAATTAATTATTTTATGATTTCTGGTTTTTTCTCTTCATAAGGCAAATATTTCCTTAATTTTTTTGTCTGTGCTTCGTAACTTTTCTTTCAATTTATAAATAAAACTTCCAGTTTAAAATCTGTTGCAAATATAACAGCAATTTTTACTTCTATTAAACCAAAATCAAAATTACATTAAGTAAAAATTCATTTAATTTTAGTCTTCAAACGTAAATCAAATTAATTTTTTATTCATCTTTGTCCGATCCTGTATAAAAACCACAATAATTTTCGTTCAGTTTCCTTAAACCTTGTATCTAGAAAAAAAAAACATCAAATTTAAAGAGAAAAGTATATAAAATACATAATTATAGATTATAAATACATATAGATAATTAATATTTACTTGTTATATTATGTATATTATAGTTAGGTTAAATTATAAAATAAATTTAATAAAAATAAAAATAAAAATATTGACAGCTTGCATTTAAACGCATGTAACAAACAATGAAATTTGAATTTAGAAGAAACCTAACCGCTATAATCAGAGAATAAATTCGAAATGTAATAATTATATTGGCGACCATAGAGCACTAGAGATAACATACCTGTCTCTATACTACTGGAACCAGTGTAACCAGCACTGATATACGTAACCAGTGAAGGTACGAATCCACCAAGCGCGCAACCTTTTTGCAAATGTTTGCGAACACAAAATTTGTTTGGTGGATACGATCGTCACGAATGTTTGCTAATGTTTGTAGTGTTTCGTCCAAAGTCGGTACAACAAAGGGAATTTGTTGTTTGGTACGTTTTGTGTTTTTCTGGTGGAGACGGTATGTTAATACGAAGTACATACCCGAAGTACGAACAACAAACGAGTATCATAATATGTATGTACATTATACATATTGCGATATAATATACATGTATTTATATACGAATACGAATACGTTGAACAACTACAAACATTCGCAAACGGATTATCGTTTGTAACGGTTTGTTCAGTGGAGACAGTGTGTTCGCAAATAGTTGCAAACATTTGCAAACAACTACAAACATTTGAAGCAAATGTTTTTTTGGTGGATTCGCACCTTAAGAGATAGAAAATTTCCTAATAGTCCCAAAAATCAAAAAAGCGTGGATGAGTTCGTCAGCCAGATACGTTCGATTTTTAGAAGCGAAATTTTTTGCCATTTTTTGCCATTTTAAGTGACTTTTTGCAAAATTTAAATTTTTAAAAAATTAACTACTTAACCGATTTTGCAAATATTTTCACCGTTAGATAGCTAAACTATTGTAGATAGATACAGGTTGTTATATAAAATCCGTCAGTGTCCAATCTCTAGAAATTCGCTATGTTATGCAGGTGCTGCGACAGGGGTATTTTCCGTTTGTAAACAATCGTAGAAAATTCGAGAAAAATATAGAAAGACCATTTTTTAGTGGTTCCTTTAGAGTGACAATTACGAAAAAAGCCAAATATTGCACATTAGGTCCTGTTTATGTACTGCAAGTTTCGTTAAAAACAAAAGGGTGGAACACTGTCATAGAGGATAAACCTCGATTGAAGCCACCATCGGAAAGATGGATTTCATCATTCCTTTATGTGTTTATGCCATGTGCACAAGATTAATTAAGATCCTGGTGATGTTTTAACGATATGTACCGATATACCGATCATGACCCCCAAATATACAATGTGTTCAAGGTTAGGTGAGGCTAATATATAAATGTGTAAGAGAATTTGTTGGTACGATAACGGTTATATTTCTTAACCAGTCGAGCTGAAATTTGGTAATGCAACTGTTTAACTCAAGTTCTAGACTAACTTCATAGATGGAGCTGATTGTCAATATGGGATAGTTTCGAAATGTTGAGAATTTTAAGTATAAAATTGTTGTCATTTGAGAAACTATTTAATCAGTTATCCTTATCTAGGAGCTAAATTTCAGTTTTAGTTAATATTTACTGATCATTAACTCTAGATAGATATATAATCATAGTATAGTAGGCAAATACCGAAATGTATACTGAAGTATGTGAGTTGTGGCAACGAATGACAGCTTAATTTTATTATAATTAATAATTATAATCGGGGTCAAGGTTTAAATTGTTCATAGATGACCTCTTTTCGTTGAATACTTTCAAAATGGCAATAATTTAATAATATAATAATAAATTTAAAAGCATGTATAGTTTGTATTACAATTAAACAAAAAAATATTTTACCAATCATTATCTCCAGGTAATGTCATTTACACCATTGGACTTCCGTTACGTCTCTCACTTGCGCTTCCATAGTGCATCTTTCCTCTAGCCTGTCAACGACTTATGCGAATTGCTACCCAGAACTGTCTGTCACTGTACTCACTTTTTCTAAATCGCTTATTCGAACATATATATGAATTTCAACTTTACCGAACCAAGTTTATTTTAACTCATATATTGCACAACTTTCGATTCACCTGTCAGGTACTAGTACTAACCAAAATCGTCTGTCAATTTTTTTCTGTACTTTACTATGAATTAACTAAAGTGAAGTAAAATTTCAAGCTTACAACTTAAAAATTTTATTTACACTTTAAATGAGCAGTGGGGCCTCATCACAGAAGTCGAATTTCTCCTTACTTCTTCGGTATTGAATGCCTACAAGCGAAATGTAATTGAAAGTTTACAAGCGATTTGTCACTTTGGCAGCCCCGGATTTACGATTTTTTAGAACCGGGGCAGGAACTTGAAAATGGCGCTCCCCCTCTCCAACGTTTGACATAAATTATCAAAAAAACTCATAAGCAGTGTTGAGCAAGATATTGAATTTCATTATCTAGATAACAGATAATAGATAAGATAATTTAAAATATCTAGATAAAGATAACAGATAATTAAACCGTTATCTAGATAAAATTTTTAATAACAGATAAGATAATATCTACAGAAATAATACACGAGTTCAATGTTTATCAAAAACCGATTCGCCGACCAGTGCCGGACTACGAAGGTACCTCTCTGGTCCGCAGAAAGATGTGTGAATTACAGCATATTACAAAAATGTTTAAGTGAATCTTTTTGGCGATAAAAATCACATATTTTGGAATTAATTTTTTTTTTTAATTACGGCTCATGATGCCACACGTCTAGACAATAACATTTTTTGTTTAAAAAAAGAAAACGGCGAAGCTAATTTTATACAAAATAGTTTTTGAATATAAAAATTTCGGGATTTAGCTTCTATTATTTACGGCACATGATAATACATGACTAGCGAAATATCGCACAACCATTTTGTTTGAAAAAAGAAAATGGCGGGGTTAACTTGATGGGAACATCTAAATGGTCAACCTTTCATAAACCATGACCTATGTAATGTTATTCTATCTAATGGCGGGAATCATTCCAAACTAAACGAATTCTATTTATATTAAAAATTAAAGAGCTGGTTAAGTGTCGATATTTATCTGAATTACATGGTCGACCAAGTGGTCAGAAAACGAAATTTCATATTACATGACTAAATGTTATTCCAACAAATGAACGAAATGATTCCAGGCTATAAGAATTCTATTTAAAATTACAGAATTGCTTTTAAACATTTCTGTAATGCTTAAAAAATTGTCGATATTTTTCTGAATTACATGGTCGACCAAGTGGTCGGAAAACGACATTTCATATTACATGACCTAATGTTATTCTAATTAATGACTGAAATGATTCCAGGTCTATCATGTCACTTAGTGAATATATGAAAATGTTGAATATATCAGCTAGTGAATATATGAAAATGGTGAATTTAGTTCCAATTTTCTATTTTTTTTTTTTCAAAAAAATCAAGAGATATTGTTATCTTATCTTTTTCCTTCGCTTAATAAAAAGATAAGATAAAATATAACTTATTTTAAAAATATCTAGATAAAAGATCGAAAACGTTATCTAGATAAAATTTCAGATAACGTTATCTAGATAAGAACAACACTGCTTATAAGTATATAAGTCCTTTACAAAACTCCTATTTTTCCCGTTGCGGCAATGATGAAAATTGAGGGTTTTGTAAAGGATCAATATAAGTAAGGGAGAAACTTAATGAATGGGACGATTATTGAATGGGACAAACGAGTTTTAGCTAACAAGAAACCGTTAGTGGAAATTTATTTTACAGTCACTAGATATCTTTTGTATAACTACTTTTGTGTGCGATATACCCCTGTCGCAGCATCTGCATAACATAGCGAATTTCCAAACCTTGGGCACTGACGGATCTCATCTAAGACCTGTACCTATTTAAAATAGTTTAGCTTTCTAAGAGTAAAAGAAATTTTAAAATCGGCTGGGTAATTAGTTTTGGTATTTTTAGGGACCCAAGAACCCGAACGAATTTTGTGCAGCATAGTTGTATCCATCTAAAATAATTTAGTTCTCTAGCAGTGAGAAATTTTTTAGCATCGGTTCGATAGCTTATTACTGGCGTTTTCGGATCTGCAAGATCCCGGTGGACCTCATTAAAAAATCAGCTCGACCGTATATTCTAGGCGGACTTAATGTAATATATATACATATATATATATATATATATATATATATATATATATATATATATATATATATATATATATATATATATATATATTCAAAACCCGTTGTGTAGCATTCTACGCCGCATTTGCATCCGCAGGACAGTTGTGGATCTCAGATAACACAACCTGTACCTATCTAAAATAGTTTACCTCGGTAATAGCAAAAAGTTTCAAAATCGGTCAGTTATTTTATTTTTGACACTTTTAGGTCCTACTGACACTGTCAGACCTTACATAACGTAATCTATATGTATCTAAAATAGCTTAGCTCACCAACAGAGAAAAAATTTTCAAAATCCTGGCGGACCCTAAATAACGTAATGTATGTCTATCTAAAATAGCTTAGTTCCCCAACAGTGAAAAAATTTTCAAAATCGGTCGGTTAGTTTATTTTTGAAACTTTTGGATCCCATGGACCCTGGCAGACCTTACATAACGTAATCTATATTTATCTAAAATAGTTTAGCTCTGTAACAGTGAAAAAATTTTCAAAATCGGTCAGTTAGTTTATTTTTGACAATTTTGGGTTCTATGGACCTTAGTGGACCTTGCATAACGTAATTTATATTTATCTAAAATAGATTAGCTCTGTAACAGTGAAAAAATTTTCAAAATCGGTCAGTTAGTTTATTTTTGACACTTCTGGATCCTATGGACCCTGGCAGACCTTACATAACTCACAAAATTCTTTAATAAAAAAGTGAAATATTTTTATACTTCATAAAGAACTGAGATATAAATTACTTATTAGACTAACAAAGAAAGAAAACTAATAATATAATGGTGAAAATTTACATTTTCTCGAAAAACACTTAAAATAGAAAGAAAATTATAAGAATATTTTCTTCATAATTTACCACCAGATACATTCCTGCCAAATTTCAACCCTCTGAGGCTAATAGTTTATGAATACACAAACAGACAAAAATTTTCAAAAAAAATTTTTTTTTACGAAATTACTGAGCTGATTTATTTGAGTTTAATATATATTGTGTACCTACCTTAGGCAAAGTAACAAAAAAAAATTAACGTTATATCCCTTTATTGTACTAATTTTTTTAAATTTTTAAATTTAAGTAAATTTTTTTTTGGCACTTACGCGTTAGCGACACCCACCATTTTTTGTTCAATAATATGTCTCTTAGTACTCTATAACATATATTTTTACGGAAAAATTTTAGTTGGTAGAACATAGTAATATTTCAATACAAATGCATACCATATTAGGTACTACTTATATTAGTTATGTATAAGAAGGGCTATAAAGTAAAATATCTACCCTATTTCTAAAATAATACAATCACATGTACGTTCATAACTACGATAAACTAGTTTAAATTTACTCAAGTCTAACATTTTCTTTCGTTTGTCTTTTTTTATTAATAAAACAAAATAGATATTGATTTCTTTTTGTTACAGTTGTTTTCTTTGTAAGACGTCAAGTGAAACTTTATTAGCTCATACACCACGTATTACGACGTCAACAATTTCATACAAAATTTATTAGCTGTCAAAATAGTATACCAGTTGGTCATTTCGTTATAATTCCCCATGACCCGTCATCGTGTTAACAAACGAAGACAAACAGCAGATAAAGCTAGACGTTTGTCTACGCTGGTTTGTCGTTGTTATGAACGTATGTAATTTTATTACAGAAAAAATCCACTTTCTGCACCTCCTTAAGAAGTGCAACAAAAACATCAAGTGAGAGTGTCTGTTCAAGTTAGTTATATGTACCTACATGTAATTTACCTACATATTTTTATAACTACAACAAGTTTTAGCCGGACTGTTGTTATTACTATACATTGCTGAAGATTTTTGTTCCAATCTATTAAGTTAATGATTATTATTATTAAAACAATATAACATTTAAGACGTATTATTGTTATTATTATTATCTTTATTTAAATAAAGTTTCTAAAACTTACATATAATTTTTGTTGATTTAGATATATATTTTTTGTTGATTTAGTAAGTATGCTGAGATAATTTTATTGATTTTCTCCACATATTCAGATTCATGGTAAAATTAACCTTTAAAATTATTTTTTAACAAGTTAAAACATATTTTTTATAACAAGTCAAAATATAAATTTTTTTAGACCGTCACAGGAACTCCAAGAATTGCAACTCAAGGGGGACGAGAACATTTTATTGCACTCCTCAAAGTTTTACTGTGTTTTAGAAATCAGGCAGATGCTTTACCTTATGGTCCTTTTTATACATAAGTAATATATGTAGTACCGAACATGACATGCATTTGTATTGAAATATTACTATGTTCTACCAACTAAAATTTTTCTGTAAAAATATATGTTATAGAGTACTAAGAGGCATATTATTGAACAAAAAATGGTGGGTGTCGCTAACGCGTAAGTGCCAAAAAAAATTTACTTAAATTTAAAAATTTAAAAAAAATTAATATAATAAAGGGACATAACGTTAATTTTTTTTTATTACTTTGCCTAAGGTAGGTACACAATATATATTAAACTCAAATAAATCGGCTCAGTAATTTCGTAAAAAAAACTTTTTTTTGAAAATTTTTGTCTGTTTGTGTATTCATAAACTATTGGCCTCAGAGGGTTGAAATTTGGCAGGAATGTATCTGGGGCTAAGAAGTATTATTTCCTATAAAAACAATCAATTTTGCGTCAAGGGCCGTTTTCCCTATCTTACCCGGCTATGTCCTTTAAAACTGTTTTATTAATTTCAGCAAAATAAAAATTATACCAATCTTTGAAGTCTTCTTACTTATAAAATGACAGTTATTATCAAAATATTGCCGCAGATATTGGTCTCTCAATAAAAAAATTTAATTTTGTCATAAAGAAACACGTCTCTGTAACATTGGAGTTCTAATAAGCATGAACAATTATCATCACTTTATTTTCTTTGTAATTTGTAGTAACTATATGCAGTACGCTAATTCCATATCAAAATATTTTAAGAATAATGAAAATAAATGACCCCAGTCCTTTGAAACTGCTAGAAATTTTCTTAATATTTAACTGGTTATTTATTATTAATATTATAAATATTGCCATGATTTTTGTGGATGATGGCTATATTGATAATAAAATTTATTAATAAAATATCAAATATTGCCAAAAATTCTAGTAATTTTAAAGGATTGGAATATCATTTATTTGAATTATTCTTAGGAAATTTTTTTTTGAAATTAGCATAATAAGTATCCTTGCTACTAACTGTAAAGAAAATACAGTATAGTAATTGTTCATGTTTATTAAAACTCCAGTGTTACAGAGACGTGTTTTTTTAGTACAAAACTAAATTTTTCTATTGAAAGAACAATATCTATGACAATATTTTGATAATAAATGTGACTTTATAAATAAGTAGATGTCAAAGAATTATATAATTTCTATTTTGCTAGAAACTGTAAAATTATTTTGAAGTTAGGACCACTTAAAGTTGCATTTTGGAATAGCTGATTTTTGGGCATTACCTTTGCAGATTATGGTATTTAACAGTTGAAATATGTTTACTAGACGCAATTTTGATACGATTCCAAAATTTCATGCGGAAGGGACCAATAACTTTGAAATTATTACAATTTTTCGTAATTAACAAATCTGAGATTTCCGGTTTCCCGCCAAATAGAAAGTGGGGGGTTAAACCTGTTTAGCTACATTTTTATTCCAACCGATGCACCAGCTAACGCCACTAAAATATTTCTCAAAATATCAATAGTAAAAAAGTTTCCCATATGGTGCCAACTTTATGAAAGACACTATATATATATATATATATATATATATATATATATATATATATATATATATATATATATATATATATTGTAACTACGATTTCAAAATGGTAGGAGTCCATTATAAGGGTGGGTCCCGAGCCCATTAGAAGGGTGGGTGGGGTTTGCTGGTATTGGAAAGCTATAAAAGTTGAATTGATTGGGTTAGTGCGTTAATCTTGTTAGTAAAATTAGAAATGAGTACGGCGTTAGTATTGTCAGTGTTATAAATTTGTATACGGAAAGAAAAATTTGGTTAATGTTTTAGTAGAATTAGTAAAATTAACGAATTGAGTAGAGAGTTAATATTGTTAGTAATGTGTTAGTAATATGTACTCAAAAATTTAGGTTGAAATCTAAAAAAAATTTTGAAAATATTTAAAAAAATTCAGAAATTATTCAAAATTCAGAAAATATCTAGCTAATATTCCACTAGTAAACGTGTGAAATTAAAAAATTTGACTGTAACAGAGGCTGAAAGCTCTGCTACCAAAATGTGACGTAAAAATAAAATAAAAATTAAAGAAAATTAAAAAAATTATACTAAATGGTAGAAAAAGATATATTTGGTGACGTTGTGACAGATTGCTAATTAATTAATTAAGGTGAGTCGGCCCTTGTTCTAATGTCAATGACCTATCATGTTAAATAAATTCTATATATATATATATATATATATATATATATATATATATATATATATATATATATATATTCTAACTACGATTTCAAAATGGCCGGAGTCGCAAGAGAGTGGAGCACCAGGGTCCATCAAGGCGCACATAACAAGCGGAATGTTAGTGTTGTATCAATTATTGAATTATTTAATTTAAATTTTAAAGCTGATAAGGTTTTACTGTAGTTATGCCCGTATGAAAGGGGCATAATAAAATAGGTATTAAGCTATAAAGGTAACATGTATTAAATTTAATTGTAAAATATAATATGTTTACTTAAATATATATATATATATATATATATATATATATATATATATATATATATATATATATATATATACATATATATTTGCCCAAACGTCTATAGTATTGCATCCTTAATTTCCAAATTTAAATTAATATGAAATATTAAAACTATACCACGCCATTTCTCGTACGTTGAAGTAGCTATTTTGGAGTCTTGCCATGTTGTGTATACGAAGTGCGTGTACGTACAATACTGAGTGTACTACTTGTCTTGCTGGCTGACGACTACACACTGTGTGTATGTTCGAGGTACTACTGAGTACTACTGATGCCACACTCTGATTTTTTTGTGTACCGGTAGCCATGATGTATCGTAAGTATTATAGAGAAACATTTTGATTAAATAGTCTATAGTTTTGACACGCAAGTATGCTGCCAACATGAAAAGAGGCAGAATTTCTACTGATTTGCTTTAAACGCCGGACCATTGTCAGAAATTACTGTAGATGGAAATCCGTAGGTGTAGAAAATTTTCTTGAGTATTGCTATGGTAGTTTCTGCCGTCGCTCGACGAGTCGGATTAGCAATGAGCCATTTCGAAAAACGATCAAGGGTCACAAAAACATGACGATACTTATTTGACGATGACAGTACAAGTGGGCCTACGTAGTCGACGTACAGCCGATACCAGACAGCTTCGGGTGGTATGGGTCGCATCTGTAGTTCAATTGAAATATTAGTAGGCTTCACCACGGCGCACGTTTGACAGTTCTGGATAAATTCTTTGCAGCGTCGGGACAGTTGTGGATGTGTAAACCGCCGCGCAATTGCCCTATAACATTTAGTAAGACCATGATGAGAAACTGAATGAAAATATTCAATTACAAAATCCAACATTGAAGAAGGAAGTACAACTCGTTGAAGCTTACGCTTGTCCACCAGTTTACACAAAAGACCGTTGGATTGTGTAAAGTTATTACATTTATACCCGACTCGAGGTCAGATAAAATTAGTTTACACTCATCATCACGTAGTTGTGCATGACTAATGAACACATATCCATCCGGAGTGTGCATAAGCTGAAACAGTATTTCCGGTTGATCGTGTAACTGAGAATTAGAAATTTGATTGGTTTCATCATGATCAGAATGAGTGAAAAGTCTACTAAGTGCATCAGCTACAACATTATCTTTGCCTTTTACTGACTTAAGTTCGAAATCGAATCCTGAAAGGAGTAGCCACCTTGAAAATTTACGTTGTGTATTAGCAAGCCAGTTCGCATTCAATGATAAAATGTCTGCCAACCAGATAATCCTTAAAGTGAAGTACCGAGTTGACTACAGCCAACAATTCAAGTTCATAGGAATTATATTTTACTTGAGCACCATGTAATTTTCGAGAAAAATATTCTATGGGAAATAAACCCTTTGTTAATTTAATTTGTAATACGCCAGCGATTCCGTTTGCACTGGCGTCACAAGTGAGCACTAACGGATAATTAAAGTTAGGAAATTTTAAAATAGGTGATGTACTTAGAGCTTCTTTCAATATTCGAATTGCTGTCGTATGCTCGCCGCGTATTTGAAACTTTACATTTTTCTTTTTCAAGGAATTTAAAGGCGCCACAATTTGTGCATAATTAGGAATAAACTTAGCATAAAAGGCGCACATACCAACAAATTTTTGTAATTCCTTTAAATTTCTTGGAATTGGTAAGTTCTTAATAGCTTCTACTTTATCTTCCAATGGTAAACGACCCGCTGACGAAATAGAATGTCCCAGTACTTTGAGACGTGATTTACAAAATTGAACTTTATCTGGATTAGTAGTTAGATTAAGTTTTTTGAATCTAGCAAGTAGTAGTTCAATATGTTTTAAATGAGACTCGATATCCGGGCTACGAATAATAAGGTCGTCATAATAAATTAGTAAAAATTCTTTTCGAAAGTCAGCTAATTCGGTCATTAATTACCGAAATAGCGCTTGCGCAGAATTACAAAGTCCAAATGGGACGACGTTAAAATGAAAATGGCCAAAGGTGATAATAATGGCCGTGCATTTCTTTGATTTCTCTGCTAAAGGAATCTGATAGAAAGATTGTGACAAATCGACAACACTAAAAACTTTGGAATTACCCATTTGCATGAATATCGAGTTCACTGAAACTCCAGATAATGGATCAAAGATTATAAAACGGTTGATAAAGCGGTGACCAGAAACAAGTCGTAGACCATTAGTCTTTTTAACGAAAAATACTGGACTGGCATACAGTGACTGTGATCTAGATATTATTCCTAATTTTAGTAATTCCTGAAGATGTTGCTTAAGTTTTTCCTGTAAAGTTTTTCCTGGTGATAAATAGTACGGTTTCTTTGCTACTATTACGTTTTGTTTGAGGTGAATTTGATATTCAAAATTTTTTGCACGACCCGGAATTTTAGATAAAACTTTTTTATATTTAGAAACTATTTTATTTAACTGCAGCGTTTAGAACTGAACTACCATCTAAGATTAAATTAATACGATTCGACATGTCATCAGGAATAGATTTAAAATCTATAACCAAACCTTTATTGTGAGTGAATGTAATATTTTTATTATAAAAATTAATAATTATTTTACAAAAAGATAAGGCTGGTGATTCCAATAAAATATCGAATGGTAGATCGTAACAAATATAAAATATTTGATTCCAAGATAAGGTTGAAATTTTAAGATGTAAGTTAATTGCTTTACGAAAGAAAAGTTTGTTAGTTCCGGGTAATGAGGCATGGACTTCAGTTATAAAACACTTTAATTTAGGATTAACTTTTACTAATTTGTCAAAAAATTTTGAAGATAAAGCATTCACCGTCGATCCAAAATCGAGGAGACAAACATCTTCAGTATTACAAATGTTAACATTAATAATAGGCAAGTTAAATTTTGAGCAATAGACATTTGGGTATTTTACCGACAATTTTGATTTTGGACCTTCTGTTCAGATAAGTTGGCATTTTTATCGTTATATTCGACAAAAGGATTTAATGATATACATATTTTCTGACGGACGATGGCCATTTAAGTTAGCAATAGTATGATTATTTGATTTGTTTTGACGCACACAGTCATCAATAACATGACCTGTACGTTTACAGTACCGACAAAAGAGTTTACGTGGAGAATTAACAGACGGACTGGGAGAATTGGTATTAGCTATTTTATTTTGTGAAAAATTTATTTTCAGTATGACTTACTGAAGATGGTGGTAAATGTGAATCTAACTGTTTGGCAGTTTTAAATTGTGTTGCTGGTTGATAAAGACGAGTTCGAGAAATAATTTCTTGAACTCGTGCAATTTCTTTGTCAAACTCTATAAAATTTGATGGTACTTGAGCAAATTTGACAAAGTCAAAAGTGGTAAAATTTATATGTGCATAAATTAAGTCAATAACAGTAGTTTCAGGCCACTGTAGTTCCAAAATATCAACAAATTTTCTGATAGAATTAACAAAATTGAAAAATGATTCGTTTTGTCCTTGTTTTCTAAGGACAAAACGGTCAACGAGCAACTGTCGTTGTGTAAGCGAAATTAAAGATATTAAATGTTGCCGTGAGTATGACCACATGGCATTGGAAGCAATTAATTGAGTCCATAAATTTCTTGTGGTAGCTGAAACTTTGACTCTTAGAAACGTGAGGATTAACGATTCACTAAAAAGGTTTAATCTTACCAATTAATCCACTGCTACTATAAAATTAAGGATTGACTCTGGATATTGCACGTTCAATACCGGGATATCTTTTGTAAAATGCTCCAATTTTAATGGTGATTGATTTGGAACTGTATCCTTATTGGCCCTGATGTCAGCAAACTCATATACTATATCTATCAGCAAACTCTACTGCGCCGCTAATTGATCGACTACTGTTGAAATAAGCACTGTGTTGTCAAAAATTTGCGAATTTGGGTCATGAAATGCTGCTACTGTGTCCATACTAGATGTATTTAGCTTAGATGGTGAAGTATTTGACTGGTTAGCATCCAAAAATACTAAAGGCTCCGATTTATTATCGTCCTGTAAACTCATAATGTTATCGAAAATAACGTAAGAGAGATATTAAAATAAAATGCCCACTTTTGAAGGTTTCAAAAAAACTTTAAATTTATTTAAATAAAAATAGACTACTTAATGTATATATATTTATATCTAAAGTGACTTATATTATTATATAAGTTAAGTAAATTTTACTATATTAAACTTTAATATTTACCAAATTTAGCTTTAAATACGAAATAATTTACAGAAAATACCATACAAACATAAGCTATTACAGTAAAGTATACTAGTAATATGGAATTTTAATTTTAAATGTGTTAGCAAAAATTTTGACTTTAATCTGGACTACTGAATTTTAAATATTGAATATTTTCCGAATAATATGAACTAGCAAAAAAAATGTAGAAACAAACTGTAATAAATTGTTAGAACAAGGAAAATATTGATTATGTTAGTATGTTAATACGGTTAGTAAAATTATGGAAAATTGTGCGGAGTTAGTATTGGTTAATTATGTTAATATGAATTTGTAAATTTAGTTGGTGGACTCAGAAATATGAATGTTGATCTGATTAGTTTGCTAGTACCGGTTAGTAATAATTATTAACGGTAATATGTTAGTAGGGGTTAGTAATGTTAGTATAAGGGTGGGTGGGGTTTTCTGGTATTGGAAAGCTATAAAAGTTGAATTGATTGGGTTAGTGCGTTAATCTTGTTAGTAAAATTAGAAATGAGCACGGAGTTAGTATAGTTAGTGTTATAAGTACGTTAGTGTTGTAGATTTGCATACGGAAAGAAAAATTTGGTTAATGTTTTAGTAGGATTAGTAAAATTAACGAATTGAGTACAGAGTTAATATTGTTAGTAATGTATTAGTAATAAGTACTCAAAAAATTAGGTTGAAATCTAAAAAAAGTTTGAAAATATTATAAAAAATTCAGAAAAAATTTAGCTAATATTCCACTAGTAAACGTGTGAAATCAAAAAATTTAACTGTAACAGAGGCTGAAAGCTCTGCTACCAAAATGTCACGGAAAAATAAAATAAAAATTAAAGAAATTAAAGAAAATTAAAAAAATTATACTAAATGGTAGAAAAAGATATATTTGGTGACGTTATGACAGATTAGTAATTAATTAATCGAACGTGACATTGGAAATAAAAAGAATTTATAAAATTTAATTCGAGGTAGGGCTCTTATACTGTAACGTGAGTCGGCCCTTGTCAAAGACCTATCATGTTAAATAAATTATATATATATATATATATATATATATATATATATATATATATATATATATATATATATATATATATATATATATATAATTTATTTAACATGATAGGTCTTTGACAAGGGCCGACTCACGTTACAGTATAAGAGCCCTACCTCGAATTAAATTTTATAAATTCTTTTTATTTCCAATGTCATCCAATGTTATTTCCAATTTTATATATATATATATATATATATATATATATATATATATATATATATATATATACTTATATTGAATTTATTTAACATGATTAGTCATTGACTATATATATATATATATTTTCTAACTACGATTTTAAAATGGCAGGAGTCGCGAGAGAGTGGAGCACCCCGGCCCAGTATACAGGTGGGTGGGGTTTGCTGGTATTGGAAAGCTATAAAAGTTGAATTGACTGGGTTAGTGCGTTAATTTTGTTAGTAAAATTAGAAATGAGTACGGCGTTAGTATTGTTAGTGTTATAAGTACGTTAGTGTTGTAAATTTGTATACGGAAAGAAAAAGTACGCCCTTGTACTAAAGTCAACGGAGTTAGTATTGGATTAGATTTTTAGTCAAACCTAGAAGTACCTAACTTTGACCTATCATGTTAAATGAATTCAATATATATATATATATATATATATATATATATATATATATATATATATATATATATATATATATATATATATATATATATATATATATATATATATATATATATATAATATAATATATATAGATATATAATATATATATATATATATATATATTATATTATATATATATATATATATATATATATATATATATATATATATATATATATATATATATATATATATGTTATAGTCAAAGGTCGATATGCAGTCTCTTCGCGGAATGACTCGTTTATTCTAGGTTTGGCTAACGCCTTTCGGTAGACCCCGAAATAGGTTCCTATTTCGGCCTTTGGCTGATGTATTTTTAGTCAAACCTAGAAGTACCTAACTTTTTAGTCAAACGTCGAAAGTAAAATAATTTGTTTCGGGGTTTTCCTAGTCTATCCTTTCCTAGTAATCTTAAAGATGTGTGAATCAAACTGTGCTGTGACTGAAGACGTGGATAAAAAAGCTTTGAAAGCTAAGTTTATGCAGAAAATATCTAATCTGTATAAGTGTTCATTTTATACAAAGTAGGGACAAAATACGGAATAATAAACACATTTTTTGCTAAGAATCGGATACAAAAATTCAAATAGAAATTTCTTAATTTGGAAGATGTTCCCGACGTTCAGCTTTCACTAAGGGAGATAATACATAAGCCTGGGTGCCAACTGTAGTAAAAAATACTCGCATCAAAATTGTGTAAATGTAAAAGATTGAACGTATTGTGCAACTAAAAATGCCATAGCGCATCACCTTTTCAAAATAAAGAGTAATTTTTTTCATTTTTTCATTAATTACATACTTATTGTCGGGATACAAAATAATAATAACCAATTTTATTTCTTGTTGTGATTATTTGTTAATTTATTCCTAAAATATAGGAACAATAAACATTAAAATTACAAATATTCTTTTATTATTATAGCTAATAATTAAATAATTTAGGTCTGACTGGTCAAACCCCGATTTCATCAAATTGAGTTTCGGTGTTTGACCGTCCAAATTAGTCTATCCTAGAATTAACCAAAAATTCGTTAGTCAAAGGTAGAAAAGCGCTATTCGTTTGGACGTTGACTGAGACGTTATGTCAGACCTGAGGTTTGACTAGGCAAACCTAGGAGCGCCGGCGCTTCGATGATTGACTATAACATATATATGTTAGGTACTCTGTTGGTATCAAGGCTTGTTGTGTACGTGCTAGCACGGGAACCTCATTCACTCTAATATTTATTAGTTGGTAATAATATTAATTTATAACTTTGTATATTTACCTATCCAAATAGAACTAACTTAAAGACGTTTTTATACTAAAGTTAGGATTACACAGAGCTGGATTCTTAATCGGCGAAACCTCTGTTGACCTTTTGAAACATATACGAAGTGAAGTCGCGAGAGAGTCGAGCACCCGGGTCCATCAAGGTGCACATAAGAAGCGGAATATTAGTGTTATATCAATTATTGAATTACTTAGTTAAAATTTTAAAGCTTATAAGGTTTTACTGTAGTTATGCCCGTATGAAAGGTATTTTATAAAAAAAAAATAAAATAAGTATTAAGCTATAAAGATAACATTTACTAAATTTAATTTTTCTAATGTTAACAAATTTTTGTCTACAGTTGTAGTAAGTCAGGTACTAAGATACATTAGAATATTATTTTAATTTACATATGTGAAAAACTGTAAAATTGTTTTAAGTATTTATAATGAAAATAATATGGCGCAACAACTTGCTTAAGAAGTAAATAGACAATTGCAAACAACAAAATGGTGAATGGTTACGTAACACTTACAATTATACTAAACATGTTAACTATATATTTTAATATCTCTATTCAAAGTATAATTTTTTTTTTAAATTTAGAATATAATGCCAAAAATTATCCTTAAAAAAAGAATTTAAATTAAAGTACCTCTCTTTTTTGGCAATAGTGATAAAGCACGGTATTAACCAAAAGGTACGTATTGGCATAAGGAATATTAATGGATTCCATGTGTTTAAATGTAATAATATTAAAAGAGAAATCTAATAAAATATAATATTCTTACCTAAATATATAATATATTTTTACCCAAACGTCTATAGTATTGCATCCTTAATTTCCAAATTAGCATGAAATATTAAAACTATACCACGCCATTTCTTTTACGTTGTATTAGTAATTGTGGAGTCTTGCCATGTTGTGTATACGAAGTGCGTGTACGTACAATACTAACAAGTAAACGTCCTGAGGCCGGACCTATCGATTTTGATGAAACTTAGATATGTTGTAGAACACTAAAAAATAAGCGACACGTATTTTTCTTTATCGGCGGAAAAACGGTTTGAAGGGGTCAAATCGCCCTCCAAAAATTGGGGTAAAAATTTAATTTTTTAAATATCTCGAAAACGGTAAGAGATAGAGCAAAAGTTTAAATTGGCGATATTGCTCTTTTTTAAAGAGCTATCTATTGGTATGCAATTTGTTAAAATTGTGTCCACAGGGGTGGCTGGGGGTTAATATTTAGGGGTTAATTTTGCAAAAAGGGGGTGAAAAGTAAACAACATAAAAATTTTGTTTACAGATTTGAAATCTACGTCAAAAAATCTAATTGACCTGTTTTTGCTCAATGTCCTAATATTAAGTCTAGGGGTAGTTAACTAGGGAGTGACTGTGTCGAATAGTCGTACTACTTGGGTAGTTTAAGAAGTTTTTTTTCATGGGAAATAGTTTAAGACATTTAAAATAACGGAGAAATGAAATTTTCGATTTCAAAATTCAGTTTGAGCAACATTGGAGAGGGGGTGATTCACCCTATTAAAGTACATATTAGTTAACATACACACATTTGAAGTTGGACTATCGTATGTAAGGTTTTTATTAGGTTTCCATTCATTTTCAAAATATCGTTATTTTCGGTACCGATAACTTTCGATAACGAAAACTATAACATCCATTAAAAAACAAACCTTATGAAAAGCTTACATACGACAGTCCAACTTCAGAACCACTTTTTGTGACATTATTTCCCACTGTCAGTGTGTTAATATTAAAAATGAGTGTATGTTAACTAATATGTAATTTAAGAGGGTGACTCACCCCCTCTCCAATGTTGCTCAAACGGAATTTTGAAATCGAAAATTTCGTTTCTACGTTATTCTGAATGTCTTAAACTATTTTCCATGAAGAAAAACTTCTTAAACTACACAAGTAGTACGTCTATTCGACACAGTCACCCCCTAGTTAACTACCCCTAGACTTAATATTAGGACATTGAGTAAAAACAGGTCGATTAGATTTTTTGACGTAGATTTCAAATCTGTAAACAAAATTTTTATATTGTTTAATTTTCACCCCCTTTTTGCAAAATTAACTCCTAAATTTTAACCCCCAGCCACCCCTGTTGACACAATTTGAACAAATTGCATACCAATAGATAGACCTTTAAAAAAGAGCAATATCGCCAATTTAAACTTTTGCTCTATCTCTTACCGTTTTCGAGATATTTAAAAAATTAAATTTTTACCCCAGTTTTTGGAGGGCGATTTCACCCCTTCAAACCGTTTTTCCGCAGATAAAAAAAAATACGTGTCCCTTAGTTTTTAGTGTTCTACAACATATTTAAGTTTCATCAAAATCGATAGGTCCGGCCTCGGGACGTTTACTTGTAAGTGTACTACCTACTTATCTTGTTGGCTGACGACTACACACTATGTGTATGTTCAAGGTACTACTGATACCACACTCTGATTTTTTTGTGTACCGGTAGCCATGATGTATCGTAAGTATCATAAAGAAACATTTTGATTAAAATAATAGTCTATAGTTTTGACACGCAAGTATGCTGCCAACATGAAAAGAGGCAGAATTGCTATTGAGCCACATGAGTGTGGTTACTTGTGTAACAGCTTTTCCGCTGAGATTTTTGACCATTTTCGTATTTTTACTAACCTATATAAACCGCTTGGATTTTACATTGTATTACATATGCCCCATTCAATATTCACCTTGTCCCATTCAACGAGAATGGAATTATTGAATGCGACAAAAACCTAATTTTTTGAAACAAAAAAATTACTGTTATTTAAAAAGAATAAAAATTTGTTTTAGTTTAAAACATAAAGTAATATTTGAAGTATCATATGTCGTAAGAACTAAAATATTTGATTACTTGGTTTTGAAGTAAAGACGATTTTTACAAAAATGTCCCATTCATTAAGTCTCTCCCCTACAAGTTGATTTTTTATTTTAATAAATCTACTCTGAAAGCACTACGAGTTGTGCAAATTTCAAATTTTTATCATCAGAGATACATGGGCGCAAATTTGGAAAAAAGTCAGTTTTCGGAAGTTTGTAAAAATTAAAGGATACAAGTTTCACAATTGAAATAGTATGTATTTGTTTCATAATGGGTAGTTGTACACCTATACAGCTACTCTCATAAAAAATACTAAGACGTTTAAAACATTCCTTCTATAAGAAAAAAATCTTCCAAAAATGAATTATGCTCAATTTTGATATCCATCTTTAGGTAAAGTTTTCTTATGGAAGGGAGGAAAATAGGTTAAATATGGACATCACTTAAAATAAGGAGACATTTATTACCTTTAAAATGGTTTTTATTTCAACCTTATAAGAAGAACGGTTTATGAAATATGTGCATTGGCATACATGGCTGCAACCACAATAATCAGTGCAAATTGTAAAACAAAAATGGCTACCACGCTTAAACGGTTCAAGATAATTATTTTAAGAATTTATTGTTCTTAATACTTCAAATGTAATATAGAAACAACTGGAAGAATATTACTTTTTTCTAAAATGGTCGAGCAAACAATTTTTTTTTTAGACCGTTTGATATAGACTGACTTAGTATGATTTTGGCGCCCCCTGAAATTAACGCGCGAGGCAGGGGCTCCGGTTTGCCCCCCCCCTTAGATCCGGGCCTACATTTTGGTGGTTTCAAAACTGATGATGAGTTGTCCGGTTGATCGGGGCTTTAAAAAAAGGTTTTATGTTTTTAAGGGCCGAATCTCAGTAAATTTCAATTTTGTGCCAATAGCAGTTAGCAGCGAAAATGCCAACACAATTCGTACGAGGGCATTCCTACCCATGCTTATCCGCCAATTGCCTTTGTGTTTTATTTTTAAATATTAACAAAGGAACTTAAGTAATAAACTGGAAGGCCTTTATGAAGATACTATTTCTTTCCAACAAATCCAAAATTTCTATTTTATAAATAATAAAAATCCAAAATTCCTACTTTATAAATAAACAGTGACTTTAATAACACTT
Source organism: Brachynemurus nebulosus (assembly GCA_035578155.1). NCBI lineage: Eukaryota > Metazoa > Arthropoda > Insecta > Neuroptera > Myrmeleontidae > Brachynemurus > Brachynemurus nebulosus. Next base: position 66,312,514 of record JAPWDM010000004.1, on the reverse strand, counting down.
TTAAATTACTTAATATTTGTGTATTGCATTTGTTATAAAAGTAAGTTCATTTTTTTTCAAATTTTTAAAAATAATTTTTTTTTAATTCGCCTACTTGTCTTAGAATAAAAATAATGTCATATATATATATATATATATATTATATATATATATATATATATATATATATATATATATATATATATATATATATATATATATATATATATATATATATACTACTCAAAACAAAATTAGGGCCACTCATGTTTTGCTGCATAAGTTTATTTTTATATAAGTTACAGTATAAGGTATGCTTACATTTAATTAAGGAACTAATTTTTTACTAAATAAAATTAATTTTAATAAGATTTAATAAAAAATTAATCCATAATTACATTTTTTTAGGATTTTACCATTTTTATAGTCATTTTTACAGTCATCAACAAACGTTCACGCTTTGAGTAAAAGCACACATTATGCAACTTTTCGGTGATTTAATATCGAGTATGCCCTCCCCTTTTTAAAACACATTCTTGAAGCCTCCTCGGCATGCTTTCAATAAGATGCTTAACGGTTTCATCAGGAATCTCCTCCCAACATCTTCTCAAGACATCAATCAGTTGTTGCTGGGTGTGCACATCCTCTCGACTCGCCGTTTTAATTGATCCCAAAGACGTTCTATTGGGTTCAAGTCAGGGCTATTTGCAGGCCACGGTAAAACCTGTATATTAGCCTCCCTAAGGACAGTTGTCGTCGCTCGAGCGGTATGCGCTCGGGCATTATCCTGCATCAGGATAAATCCGTCGGCCGCTCGTTGTGCAAAGGGGATCACATGGGGCCTGACAACCTGTTCGATGTAACTTTGAGCCGTTACAGTACCCTCGTTCAGGAAAACAAGCTCAGTTTTGCCTTGCAAACTAATTCCACCCCAGACCATGACATTAGGACCGCCAAATCTGTCGCGTTCATGAATGTGACGATCAGAAAACCTTTCCCCACTTCTTCTCCACACTCTTACACGTCGATCATCACTAAAAAACTTCACCTTGCATTCATCCGTGAAGAGTACGTGACGCCATTCCTCCAAGCCCCATTCAAGGTGTCCACGTGCAAATCTTAAACGGTTTGCACGATGCGCTCCGGTCAGTTTGTTACGGATTACTGGTCTTCTTGAACGTTGTTGGTCTTCATGCAAACGATTTCGTATGGTCTGATTACTGACAACAGTACCAGTAGATCGATGTAAGCGATTTTGCAGAGTACTTGCGGTAACAGTCGGCTCACGTCGTGCACACAGTCGAATGTAATGGTCTTTACGGGCAGTGGTAGCACGAACTCTTCCTGATCCACGGCGCCGGGTTACACTACCGGTCTTCTGATACCGATTCCAAACGTTTTGAATGGCCCTTCGTGAACAACCCAACTGCAGAGCCACGGAACGTTGAGATTGACCACCCTCAATCATCGTTACGGCTCTGGTAGCAGTAGCTTCGTCCATATGGTGTCGAATTCTCGGCATTGTAAAAATAAATGATTGAATAACACGCCAAACTTCAAAAAACAACCTCAGCAATCAATAATCTAGCGCAAACTGATTTAAAATCAAATTCAAAAAAATAAGTAAAACTAACCACTTGACGCTGCGCAAGGCAAAAAACGTTTAAATCTTCCCCTCAACAATAATGTCACTTAAACCTAACTGTTATCATTTACTCAACCACTTAATATCATAACAACAGTCATTTAGAAAAGTTATTTTAACGTGGATCGACATAAATCAGTTTTAAAATACAAACTTTCAAGTGGCCCTTATTTTGTTTTGAGGAGTATATATATATATATATATATATATATATATATATATATATATATATATATATATATATATATATATATATATATATGCGGTGCCATGCACAACACATAAAATTTGCAAATTTCAACAAAATCTATCACCGTGAGATCAACGCAACATAACTACACACAGGATGTGAAAATGCAGAAAACAGCATAATCCACGAGCCAACTACCGGATGTTCCCTAGACGTATTAAAATAAAATATATTTTCTATTTCATGCAATGTATTTGAATATAAAAATAAATTCTATCTTTGTTGAATAAGTTTTGCTAACTAAACATAAAAATTATTATAAATTCGATGTAAATTCATTATTTTCAGTTTTGGCCATTTTAATAAATTTTGATAGTCTTTTCGTCGTTATGTTCAGATCTTTTTATTTAATTATTTTAATTGTTGTAATAATAATTTTACTTTAATAAAATTAATTTAACTTGAACTTCGTTTTATTATTCAATACCAAATCACATCAAACAAGACAATTATAAGTTAACGAAAAATAAATAAATAAAATCTCTGAAGTAAATAAAACTTAATAAAAATAAATAAAATTTAAATAAAGTGAACAAGTAATTCAATAAGGACTTTAATTCAAGCCAAAGCTCCGTTTCTTTCGTTTTCGATAAAACAAAGTGGCGATCCTCAACATTCCAAACGGGATCTCCGGTGTCGTCCGGGTTTAATAAGTTTCATTAAAGTTTCGGTCACGACAAATCTGGCGATCCTGCCAGGATAGTTATCCTTCGGTCGACAAAAAGGACAATAAGTGAAAAACGGGACATTGTGAATACAGACTGTGAATTTACTGTGCACTACCAGCTTGTGGAACCAGCCCAGGTCAAGACGGTGTACAAAAGAAAAATAACGAGCAACCAAACATTGTGCGCTACCAGCTTGGAGTCGAACCAGGTCACGACGGTGTACAACAACTGGAAAAACAACAGAAAAACCCAACTACAGAGACAGGTCAAGACGCTGCAACAAAACAGCCGAGCTTGTACAAAGGTAGGTGGATTGTTGATTTTTCTCTCTGCTTTTAAGTTATTTTTCCAATCATGAATCCTGATTCACAAAATCCATCCCGATCACAATCTCCAGAAGTCTCCGAAGATAACGATGTTCCAATGGAACACATTCCTATTTCATTCCTTGCGCAAATGGTAACCCCATTCAACGGAAACCCTTCCGAACTACATAATTTCATACAAAACGCCGAAAATGCCCTCAACCTAGCAAATGATTCACAACAAAGAGCGCTAACGGCACTTATATTTTCAAAAGTCTCTTCAGACGTTAAAAATAAATTAAATGCTACAAATATTTTATCATTCTATGATTTAAAAATAAAATTAAAACAAATTTATCAAATAACAGAAAGTCTCACATATTTGCAAGAACAATTAGAAACGTGTAGGCAAAAACCAAATGAATCTATAAAAGAATTTTACTTAAGAATTGAAAGTTTAAATTCAAAAATTATTCAAAAGGTAAAAGAAAATAATATTTCAGAATCATTATTATTAGGAAAGCTAGCACTCATCGAAGAAATGGCGTTACGACGGTTTACACACCATTGTAAACCCGAAATATCAAATATTTTACGCCATAAAACTTATTCTTCGATGAATGAAGCTTTATGCATAGCAAGCGAAGAAGAAGCATTTCTAAACGTTCAAAATCAATTTAAAAATCTGAACGTTAGTAATTCTCAACCTCGTAAATATTGTAAAATATGTAAACGTTCAAATCATAATACAAAGGATTGTAGGAGTAAATCAAATTACCCATCGTATAACAATCCTCCAAATCAATCGGATAATAATCGATCAGTAATTAAACAATGCACATATTGCAATTTTAAGGGTCATACTATTGAAGAGTGTAGAAAAAAACAATATAACGAAAGATTAAATAACCCTAATCCAAAAGTAGCACATGCAAATGATAATTTAAACTTAAAAACGCTCGGGTTGACAGAAGCCGCAACAACGAGCAAACAAGTAGAATCGGCTTCACAAAAATTCCAAATGGCTTAATTGATAAAAAATTAATTTTTAATTCTCCACATTCAAAAACTAACGAATTTATTTTCTTGATCGATACTGGTGCAAGTGTCAGTCTGATAAAATTGGATAACATAAATCCAAATTATAATACTGAAATAGATACAAGTATTAAACCAAATATTAGCGGTATAACAGACGGCGTAATACAACCTTACGGACTTGTTTCAATCTTTTTGACTAAAAATAATTTTAACTTTCATCATTATTTTCACTTAGTAGATAGCGATAAGGTCCCATTTCACGGAATAATTGGTTCTGATTTTTTGGCAAAATATAACGCAGTTATTGATTATAAAAATAATTTAATTTCTCTCGATCCAATACTTAATGTTTTCCAAATTAATATTGATCCTGTACGAAAACAAGAAATTATTAAAATTTTAAGAACAGACGGACTTACAGAAATTGAAAAACAAAAATTAGAAAACACTATTTTACAATTTCATACTATTGTGAAATTAGATGACGACCCACCAGGTTGTACACAAAAAATCGAGCACGAAATTAAATTAATTGACAATGTACCAATTAAAAATAAAATTTACCCTCTTCCAAAAAAATTAAGGGACGAAGCACAACGACAAGTAGATGAATTATTAAAAAATGGTATTATTCGTAAAAGTAAAAGTCCTTATAATTCACCCGTCTGGATAGTCGATAAAAAATTAGATTCTTCAGGTATCCAAAAGTATCGAATGGTTATTGATTATAGGAAGTTAAATGAAAAAACCATCCCCAATAGCTACCCTATTCCACGTATCGATGATATTTTAACAAACTTAGGCGGAAACAAATATTTCAGTGCACTTGATTTGGCAAGTGGTTTCCACCAAATTCCTGTGAAAGAAGAAGACATTCCCAAGACAGGTTTCACTGTAGGAAACGGCCATTTCGAATTCCTAAAAATGCCATTCGGATTAATCAACAGTCCTGCTACTTTTCAAACCCTTATGAATGAAATATTTCATAAACAAATCTTAGAAAATAAATGCATGTGTTACCTGGATGATGTAATTGTATTAGGTAAAAATTTAGATGAACACATACAATATCTCTCTGAAATATTTAGTATATTAAAAGAAAACAATCTAAAAATTAATATGGATAAATGCGAATTCCTTAAACAGGAATTAAAGTACCTAGGCCATGTAATTTCCTTAGAAGGAATCAAGCCGCAGGTTGAAAAAATAGATAAAATATTAAAATTAAACGAACCAAAAAACATTAAACAATTACAAAGCTTTTTAGGTATCACCGGGTACTATAGAAAATTTATTAAAAATTATGGACAAATAGCCAAACCATTAACTAATTTATTAAAGAAGGATCAAAAGTTCAGTTTTGATAATAATTGCAAACAAGCATTCGAAACTTTAAAAAATAAAATAACTTCAACACCAATCTTAAAATATCCTGATGAAAATAAAATGTTTTCAATTACTACGGACGCATCGAACGATTGCGTAGGAGGCGTCCTTACACAGGAATATGACGGGATTGATATGCCAATTGCATATTACTCCAGTACATTAAATCAGGCTGAGAGGAACTACCCTGTAATTGAACGCGAGTGTCTTGCGATTATTAAAACAATTAAAAATATTCACCATTTCTTATACGGTCGTGAATTTTTAATAAAGACTGATCATCGTCCTTTGGTATGGCTAAATTCCGTAAAGGATCCGACGAGTAGATTGGTACGCTGGAGGCTAAAGTTACTTAATTATCAATACAAAATTCAATACATCCCAGGCAAAACCAACTACACCGCGGATACTTTAAGTCGTCCAATATTAGTAGCTATGTTAAATAAAGAAAAATCATTTGAAAATTTCCAAAGATTTAATAAAACATGTAACCCCAATATAAAAATTAATCGAGGTAATGACATAAATAATATTAAATCACTAATAATACCCATTACAAAAGATCTTCAAATAAAAGAAGAATTAAAAACATTTATTCTAAATAATTTTAATAAAAATGATATTACAAATGCTAATATAGGTCAAATAATACGAAATGATAAAATTAGTCAAAGCATAATTTTATTAATATTAAAACAAAAAATAAAAGATAAATTAAATCTTAAAATATTATATCAAGCGTTAGAAGAAATATCTTTAACATCCGAAAATAATACAATTATTAATTTAAAACATATCGATAAAACAATAAGTGAAAAATACATAAATAATTTACTATCGTATCATTTCAATGATGACATCGAAATAATCGATATAAATAATATTGGTTTTTCTTCACTATTAACTGAAGAGGAAATCCAAGAAGCATTAGAAAAAGAATTAGGTGTAAGCAGCAATACAATTGAAGAAGATTTAACAGAAGAAGAAATACAAGAAATATTAGAAAAAGAATTGAACGAAATTCAACAAGAAGGTATGGACAACGAAACTAACAATCAAGAAGAAAATGAAGGACCAATACCAAGCACTTCAGGTATGAATAACGCAATCGAAACGATACCAATAGATGAAGAAACAAGTGACGAAGAAATTGTTAATGAAGAAATTATAAATGAAGAAACAACTAACGAAGAAATAAATAATCAAGAAACAAATAATGAAGAAACAGTGGAAACTATCATCGTCAGAACAGAAGCGGAAAAACAACAGTTACTACGCGAATACCATGATTCACCATTAAGAGGTCACCCAGGCATTGCCCGCACATACAGCGAACTTCGACAAAAATACTTTTGGAAAGGTATGAAAACATACGTCGAAAAATACATCAAGAATTGTCCCATATGTCAAAAAACAAAAACAACTCGTATTGGAAAAGCACCAATGGTAATCACCACAACAGCAAAGAACTTCAATGACGAAATTTCAATGGATTTTATAGGCCCACTTCCGGTAACAAGGAATCAAAATAAGTTCATCCTTACGATCCAGGATAATCTGACAAAGCACCTTCAAGTTTATCCACTTCAGGATAGAAAAGCAGAAACAACAGCAATCTATTTCCTGAAATATGCAAGCACATTTGGTTTTCCGAAGTCCATTCTAACGGATCAAGATCCTGTTTTTACCAGCTCCGTCATCAAAGAAGTCAATAAATTATTCAACATCAAGCAGAAGACCACATCTCCATATCATCCTCAAACAAATGGTTCGCTAGAAAGAACACATTCGTACATTGAAAATTATTTAAGATCATATATCAACACTGAAATGAACGACTGGGATGAAATGCTGTATTTAGCCACATTTTCATTCAACACCCACAAAAATCGCTCCACTGACGAAACACCATACAAACTTGTATTTGGAATCGATCCGAATATTCCAACATCGTTTGAAAGAAACACAAATGCAAAAACATACCAAGAATTATCACAAGAAGTGCAAGAAAAAATCAAGAAATTACGATTAGCTGCAAGAGAAAATTTAAAACAAAGCAAAATCAAAAATAAAGCTCAATACGACAAGCAAACAAAAGTAAGAAACTTCCAAGTAGGAGAATACGTCCTAGTAAAAGAAGGCCAATCCGCTCCAGGGAAATTATCCTGTCGCTACAAAGGTCCATTTAAAATCATATCTGTCCATCCTGATACCCACACAGTTAAAGTTAGATACAGAAATACAAATAAAACATTCCACGAAAATAACCTGAAACCTTACGTTTCAGATGGCGAAGTTATCAACGTCGTTACCAATACTACTGCTTATACACCAAACGACGGCAGAAATACAGGTGGAACAAATTAACACCTCGCCGGGAATTTTATTCAAGAAACTAGGGGACGCGAAAATATGTAACCAAAAATTCACACTAATGCACTACATCAATACAACTACGTTCGAAGAAAATTTAGAAAAGGCTCAAGAATACTACCACAAATCATACATTTTCTGCAAAATGATACCAAGTAATCACTCCAACGCCGGGACTTGTAAATTACAACAAAAATTATTAGTACAGCAAATGGAAGAAATAAAAACTTTAATCAAAACTATTCAAGCTCATCACGTACGTAGACGAAGAGGACTTTTAAATGTAGGTTCTAAAATATTAAAATGGCTTATCGGATCACCGGATTCTGATGACGCAACATTCTCTACGAATTCGATAAATTCTATTATTAATGATAGGAAAACAACACATCTATTAATGAAAGATCAAATAAAAATTCTATCAGAAACAATGAATACTTTAAATAAAACGTTAAATACTATTCAAGGCGCGGAACAAGAATTAAATATTAATATTAAAACTTTTAATCAATACATATCTAATTCTTCTAGCATAATTAATCGCAATTCACTTGAAATCGAGCTTTTAGACCATTTATTGCTAATAAAACAAATAAATGATTTAAATCTAAAACAATTACAATCTTATAGTATGACACTAACATTAATAAGACACGGGATAATTGATTACAACATAATTACTCCTACAAATCTTATGAATGAATTAAGTCAAATTTCTTCTCTTGAATTACCAATTAAAGTTAGCACAGAGACTATTGAAAATGATTATAAATTAATGGAAGTCAAAGCTTTTATGACTGATAACATTTTAGTAATTTTATTAAAAGTTCCAATAGCGCAAATTACTGAATACAGTTTATATCAAGCATTTCCACTTCCAACACCATTACAAAATTCCTCACAAGTATCCTATATTACCATAGATTTTCCCTACATAATATCCAGCAGAGGAAAGTCACAATTCGCTACTTTAAAACAGCTCGATCCATGTACACTAGTCAATGATGTGTACATCTGTAAAAATATCGACACACTACAAAGAAGAACCGACAACATTTGCGAGTTAGAAATGTTCGATCTTCAAGAAGCATCCATTCCCAGGTCATGCAAGAAAACCACCATATACGCACAGTCCGAAGTCTGGAAACAAATATCCCAAAATCAATGGCTGTTCATCTTATCAAAACCGACAAAGGGAACCGTACTCTGCACACAGTATCCAGATGAAGAAAGAAGCCTACATGGAATCGGACTTCTCAAAATTCCAAACAACTGCCGCTTCATGACACACAACGTCGTACTACAGCCCGAAATGTCAATCAAAAACCTATCCGTCTACATACACATTCCAGCAGTCGACATCCTGGAAGATGATTGCTGCAAATATTTACATAAAGAAGAGGCCCTAAAACCACAATACTTAAAGCCATAAAATTAACAAATCTGGACCTCAACGAAGTCAAATACACTCAACATCAATTGGAGAAGATGGACGAAAATCTTCAAAGCCAGTTAAACAAACCATTTATAATCAAGTACGAAAACGTCATTTACAACTGGTTATGCTACATTGGTACGGGAATCATAGCTGTACTACTACTTTACTACTTTTATAAATATGGAATATTCAAAGTAATAGCGACGTTACTAGCAAGATTATTCAAATGCCTATGCCCATGCACCAAATCGGGAGGCAACACATTTAATTTTTACAATTGTCTATTCGGAGAGAACCGGAGGAATCAAGTCCAGCCGTACAATCACGAAGTGGTCTTCGAGCCCAGCAGCCAAACAGTACTTTTGAAGGACCGAAGAATCCAAACTTCAGCATCATGTGTATCTGGACGCCGTCCCATTCGCCCAGTCAAATTCTAAGGTCCCGCAGGAACCTTTCTAATGGGGGAGGAGTGTGGTGCCATGCACAACACATAAAATTTGCAAATTTCAACAAAATCTATCACCGTGAGATCAACGCAACATAACTACACACAGGATGTGAAAATGCAGAAAACAGCATAATCCACGAGCCAACTACCGGATGTTCCCTAGACGTATTAAAATAAAATATATTTTCTATTTCATGCAATGTATTTGAATATAAAAATAAATTCTATCTTTGTTGAATAAGTTTTGCTAACTAAACATAAAAATTATTATAAATTCGATGTAAATTCATTATTTTCAGTTTTGGCCATTTTAATAAATTTTGATAGTCTTTTCGTCGTTATGTTCAGATCTTTTTATTTAATTATTTTAATTGTTGTAATAATAATTTTACTTTAATAAAATTAATTTAACTTGAACTTCGTTTTATTATTCAATACCAAATCACATCAAACAAGACAATTATAAGTTAACGAAAAATAAATAAATAAAATCTCTGAAGTAAATAAAACTTAATAAAAATAAATAAAATTTAAATAAAGTGAACAAGTAATTCAATAAGGACTTTAATTCAAGCCAAAGCTCCGTTTCTTTCGTTTTCGATAAAACAAAGTGGCGATCCTCAACATTCCAAACGGGATCTCCGGTGTCGTCCGGGTTTAATAAGTTTCATTAAAGTTTCGGTCACGACATATATATATATATATATATATATATATATATATATATATATATATATATATATATATATATATATATATATATATATATTACATAAAGTCCGCCTAGAATATACGGTCGAGCTGATTTTTTAATGAGGTCCACCGGGATCTTGCAGATCCGAAAACGCCAGTAATCGAACCGATGCTAAAAAATTTCTCACTGCTAGAGAACTAAATTATTTTTGATGGATACAACTATGCTGCACAAAATTCGTTCGGGTTCTTGGGTCCCCAAAAATACCAAAACTAATTACCCAGCCGATTTTAAAAATTCTTTTACTCTTAGAAAGCTAAACTCTTTTAAATAGGTACAGGTCTTAGATGAGATCCGCCAGTGCCCAAGATTTGGAAATTCGCTATGTTATGCAGATGCTGCGACAGAGGTATTTATAAATAAGTTACACAAGTTAACAAGTAAAGCACATGTTTTTTAACAACATTTTAAAAAAAGGGGCTGAAAGAATATGAATTTATATTGAAACACGCCTATGGTAAGAATTTTACATAATATTTCAAAATTTAAAACGTGCTAACAAGATACTCAAAATATTCGATATATATATATATATATATATATATATATATATATATATATATATATATATATATATATATATATATATATATTCAAAACCCGTTGTGTAGCATTCTACACCGCATTTGCATCCGCAGGACAGTTGTGGATCTCAGATAACACAACCTGTACCTATCTAAAATAGTTTACCTCGGTAATAGTAAAAAAGTTTCAAAATCGGTCAGTTATTTTATTTTTGACACTTTTAGGTCCTACTGACACTGTCAGAACTTACATAACGTAATCTATATGTATCTAAAATAGCTTAGCTCCCCAACAGAGAAAAAATTTTCAAAATCGGTCGGTTAGTTTATTTTTGACACTTTTGGATCCGATGGACCCTGGCAGACTTTACATAACGTAATCTATATTTATCTAAAATAGTTTAGCTCTGTAACAGTGAAAAAATTTTCAAAATCGGTCGGTTAGTTTATTTTTACCACTTTTGGGTCCCATGGACCCTGGCGGACCCTAAATAACGTAATGTATGTCTATCTAAAATAGCTTAGATCCCCAACAATGAAAAAATTTTCAAAATCGGTCGGTTAGTTTATTTTTGACACTTTTGGATCCCATGGACCCTGGCAGACCTTACATAACGTAATCTATATTTATCTAAAATAGTTTAACTCTGTAACAGTGAAAAAATTTTCAAAATCGGTCGGTTAGTTTATTTTTGACACTTTTGGATCCCATGGACCCTGGCAGACCTTACATAACGTAATCTATATTTATCTAAAATAGTTTAGCTCTGTAACAGTGAAAAAATTTTCAAAATCGGTCAGTTAGTTTATTTTTGACACTTTTGGGTTCTATGGACCCTAGTGGACCTTACATAACGTAATTTATATTTATCTAAAATAGTTTAGCTCTGTAACAGTGAAAAAATTTTCAAAATCGATCAGGCAGTTTATTTTTGACACTTTTGGGTCCTATGGACCCAGGCGGACCTTACATAACGTAATCGATATTTATCTAAAATAGTTTAGCTCTGTAACAGTGAAAAAATTTTCAAAATCGGTCAGTTAGTTTATTTTTGACACTTTTGGGTCCTGTGGACCCTGGCGGACCTTACATAATGTATTCTAAATCTATCTAAAATAGTTTAGCTCTGTAACAGTGAAGAAATAAAATTGGTCGTTTAGTTTATTTTTTACAATTATGGGATCAGTAAATCCTGGCGAAACTCATACAAGTCTAGTAGTCTAACAGTAAGAAAAGGGTTCTAAAGATCTCATATAACTTACGGCAGTCCGTAAGCTTCTTGCGGACATCATTTAATTAATTAATTCAAATACTTTAACTTACTAACTGTGAAAAAATTTTTAAAATCGATTGGTTAATTAATTTCTGGCCTTTTTAGGTCTCGAAAACCTTGACCTCACATAAAATACCTTAAATCCATTTGAAATGGTTTAATATTTAACATTATTAATTATTAGTGAAAAAATTTTCAAAATCGATTCAAAATATTTTCCCGTGCATAGTACATTGTACATAATTTGTTTTGTTTCATACTTAATAATATTATATCATAACATAATCTTCAATTTCTTGTTTACTTAAAAATTCAATAAAAAAAAAATTCTTCATTACATTAGCTTAGAAAATCTGTTTAATTTACATTTTTCAAAATGAGATAGAACCATGCTAATTATAATGCAATAAATGAGAAACAAAACTCTATACATGTATGTGTGTTATAACACATATATGTGAATAGACTTCACTTGTTCTCACAAAATTCTTTAATAAAAAAGTGAAATATTTTTATACTTCATAAAGAACTGTAATAGAAATATAAATTACTTATTACAATGACAAAGAGAGCAAAATAAGGCAAGAGTGAAAATTACGATTTTCTCGAAAACTACTTAACATAGAAAGAAAATTATAAGAACATTTTCTTCATAATTTTTTTTTCCTTTTCAACGATGTAAAAATCGAACTGTCTTATGATAGGATCGAATGATAAAAAATGGCCAGAAAACCTACTTCTGGGCATCCGACTTGTCTGGCTAACGAACTTAGCTAAGCCAATTCAGAATCCAGTCCGCACACAAAATTTCAAAAGCGTTAGACGTTTCGTTCGAGAGTTATCGTGGGAACACATAAATATATATATATATATATATATATATATATATATATATATATATATATATATATATATATATATATGTCGTGACCGAAACTTTAATGAAACTTATTAAACCCGGACGACACCGGAAATCCCGTTTGGAATGTTGAGGATCGCCACTTTGTTTTATCGAAAACGAAAGAAACGGAGCTTTGGCTTGAGTTAAAGTCTTTATTGATTTACTTGTTCACTTTATTTAAATTTTATTTATTTTTATTAAGTTGTATTCACTTCAAAAGATTTTATTTATTTATTCTTCGTTAACTTATAATTGTCTTGTCTGATGTGATTTGGTATTGATTAATAAAACGAAGTTCAAATTAAATTAATTTTATTAAAGTAAAATTATTATTACAACAATTAAAATAATTAAATAAAAAGATCTGAACATAACGACGAAAAGACTATCAAAATTTATTAAAATGGCCAAAAACTGAAAATAATGAATTTACATCGAATTTATAATAATTTTTATGTTTAGTTAGCAAAACTTATTCAACAAAGATAGAATTTATTTTTATATTCAAATACATTGCATGAAATAGAAAATATATTTTATTTTAATACGTCTAGGGAACATCCGGTAGTTGGCTCGTGGATTATGCTGTTTTCTGCATTTTCACATCCTGTGTGTAGTTATGTTGCGTTGATCTCACGGTGATAGATTTTGTTGAAATTTGCAAATTTTATGTGTTGTGCATGGCACCACACTCCTCCCCCATTAGAAAGGTTCCTGCGGGACCTTAGAATTTGACTGGGCGAATGGGACGGCGTCCAGATACACATGATGCTGAAGTTTGGATTCTTCGGTCCTTCAAAAGTACTGTTTGGCTGCTGGGCTCGAAGACCACTTCGTGATTGTACGGCTGGACTTGATTCCTCCGGTTCTCCCCGAATAGACAATTGTAAAAATTAAATGTGTTGCCTCCATTAAATGTGATTTGGTGCATGGGCATAGGCATTTGAATAATCTTGCTAGTAACGTCGCTATTACTTTGAATATTCCATATTTATAAAAGTAGTAAAGTAGTAGTACAGCTATGATTCCCGTACCAATGTAGCATAACCAGTTGTAAATGACGTTTTCGTACTTGATTATAAATGGTTTGTTTAACTGGCTTTGAAGATTTTCGTCCATCTTCTCCAATTGATGTTGAGTGTATTTGACTTCGTTGAGGTCCAAATTTGTTAATTTTATGGGCTTTAAGTATTGTGGTTTTAGGGCCTCTTCTTTATGTAAATATTTGCAGCAATCATCTTCCAGGATGTCGACTGCTGGAATGTGTATGTAGACGGATAGGTTTTTGATTGACATTTCGGGCTGTAGTACGACGTTGTGTGTCATGAAGCGGCAGTTGTTTGGAATTTTGAGAAGTCCGATTCCATGTAGGCTTCTTTCTTCATCTGGATACTGTGTGCAGAGTACGGTTCCCTTTGTCGGTTTTGATAAGATGAACAACCATTGATTTTGGGATATTTGTTTCCAGACTTCGGACTGTGCGTATATGGTGGTTTTCTTGCATGACCTGGGAATGGATGCTTCTTGAAAATCGAACATTTCTAACTCGCAAATGTTGTCGGTTCTTCTTTGTAGTGTGTCGATATTTTTACAGATGTACACATCATTGACTAGTGTACATGGATCGAGCTGTTTTAGAGTAGCGAATTGTGACTTTCCTCTGCTGGATATTATGTAGGGAAAATCTATGGTAATATAGGATACTTGTGAGGAATTTTGTAATGGTGTTGGAAGTGGAAATGCTTGATATAAACTGTATTCAGTAATTTGCGCTATTGGGACTTTTAATAAAATTACTAAAATGTTATCAGTCATAAAAGCTTTGACTTCCATTAATTTATAATAATTTTCAATAGTCTCTGTGCTAACTTTAATTGGTAATTCAAGAGAAGAAATTTGACTTAATTCATTCATAAGATTTGTAGGAGTAATTATGTTGTAATCAATTATCCCGTGTCTTATTAATGTTAGTGTCATACTATAAGATTGTAATTGTTTTAGATTTAAATCATTTATTTGTTTTATTAGCAATAAATGGTCTAAAAGCTCGATTTCAAGTGAATTGCGATTAATTATGCTAGAAGAATTAGATATGTATTGATTAAAAGTTTTAATATTAATATTTAATTCTTGTTCCGCGTCTTGAATAGTATTTAACGTTTTATTTAAAGTATTCATTGTTTCTGATAGAATTTTTATTTGATCTTTCATTAATAGATGTGTTGTTTTCCTATCATTAATAATAGAATTTATCGAATTTGTATAGAATGTTGCGTCATCAGAATCCGGTGATCCGATAAGCCATTTTAATATTTTAGAACCTACATTTAAAAGTCCTCTTCGTCTACGTACGTGATGAGCTTGAATAGTTTTGATTAAAGTTTTTATTTCTTCCATTTGCTGTACTAATAATTTTTGTTGTAATTTACAAGTCCCGGCGTTGGAGTGATTACTTGGTATCATTTTGCAGAAAATGTATGATTTGTGGTAGTATTCTTGAGCCTTTTCTAAATTTTCTTCGAACGTAGTTGTATTGATGTAGTGCATTAGTGTGAATTTTTGGTTACATATTTTCGCGTCCCCTAGTTTCTTGAATAAAATTCCCGGCGAGGTGTTAATTTGTTCCACCTGTATTTCTGCCGTCGTTTGGTGTATAAGCAGTAGTATTGGTAACAACGTTGATAACTTCGCCATCTGAAACGTGAGGTTTCAGGTTATTTTCGTGGAATGTTTTATTTGTATTTCTATATCTAACTTTAACTGTGTGGGTATCAGGATGGACAGATATGATTTTAAATGGACCTTTGTAGCGACAGGATAATTTCCCTGGAGCGGATTGGCCTTCTTTTACTAGGACGTATTCTCCTACTTGGAAGTTTCTTACTTTTGTTTGCTTGTCGTATTGAGCTTTATTTTTGATTTTACTTTGTTTTAAATTTTCTCTTGCAGCTAATCGTAATTTCTTGATTTTTTCTTGCACTTCTTGTGATAATTCTTGATATGTTTTTGTATTTGTGTTTCTTTCAAACGATGTTGGAATATTCGGATCGATTCCAAATACAAGTTTGTATGGTGTTTCGTCAGTGGAACGATTTTTATGGGTGTTGAATGAAAATGTGGCTAAATACAGCATTTCATCCCAGTCGTTCATTTCAGTGTTGATATATGATCTTAAATAATTTTCAATGTACGAATGTGTTCTTTCTAGCGAACCATTTGTTTGAGGATGATATGGAGATGTGGTCTTCTTTTTGATGTTGAATAATTTATTAACTTCTTTGATGACGGAGCTGGTAAAAACAGGATCTTGATCCGTTAGAATGGACTTCGGAAAACCAAATGTGCTTGCATATTTCAGGAAATAGATTGCCGTTGTTTCTGCTTTTCTATCCTGAAGTGGATAAACTTGAAGGTGCTTTGTCAGATTATCCTGGATCGTAAGGATGAACTTATTTTGATTCCTTGTTACTGGAAGTGGGCCTATAAAATCCATTGAGATTTCGTCATTGAAGTTCTTTGCTGTTGTGGTGATTACCATTGGTGCTTTTCCAATACGAGTTGTTTTTGTTTTTTGACATATGGGACAGTTCTTGATGTATTTTTCGACGTATGTTTTCATACCTTTCCAAAAGTATTTTTGTCGAAGTTCGCTGTATGTGCGGGCAATGCCTGGGTGACCTCTTAATGGTGAATCATGGTATTCGCGTAGTAACTGTTGTTTTTCCGCTTCTGTTCTGACGATGATAGTTTCCACTGTTTCTTCATTATTTGTTTCTTGATTATTTATTTCTTCGTTAGTTGTTTCTTCATTTATAGTTTCTTCATTAACAATTTCTTCGTCACTTGTTTCTTCATCTATTGGTATCGTTTCGATTGCGTTATTCATACCTGAAGTGCTTGGTATTGGTCCTTCATTTTCTTCTTGATTGTTAGTTTCGTTGTCCATACCTTCTTGTTGAATTTCGTTCAATTCTTTTTCTAATATTTCTTGTATTTCTTCTTCTGTTAAATCTTCTTCAATTGTATTACTGCTTACACCTAATTCTTTTTCTAATGCTTCTTGGATTTCCTCTTCAGTTAATAGTGAAGAAAAACCAATATTATTTATATCGATTATTTCGATGTCATCGTTGAAATGATACGATAGTAAATTATTTATGTATTTTTCACTTATTGTTTTATCGATATGTTTTAAATTAATAATTGTATTATTTTCGGATGTTAAAGATATTTCTTCTAACGCTTGATATAATATTTTAAGATTTAATTGATCTTTCATTTTTTGTTTTAATATTAATAAAATTATGCTTTGATTATTTTTATCTTTTCGTATTATTTGACCTATATTAGCATTTGTAATATCATTTTTATTAAAATTATTTAGAATAAATGTTTTTAATTCTTCTTTTATTTGAAGATCTTTTGTAATAGGTATTATTAGTGATTTAATATTATTTATGTCATTACCTCGATTAATTTTTATATTGGGGTTACATGTTTTATTAAATTTTTGGAAATTTTCAAATGATTTTTCTTTATTTAGCATAGCTACTAATATTGGACGACTTAAAGTATCCGCGGTGTAGTTGGTTTTGCCTGGGATGTATTGAATTTTATATTGATAATTAAGTAACTTTAGCCTCCAGCGTACCAATCTACTCGTCGGATCCTTTACGGAATTTAGCCATACCAAAGGACGATGATCAGTCTTTATTAAAAATTCACGACCGTATAAGAAATGGTGAAAATTTTTAATTGTTTTAATAATCGCAAGACACTCGCGTTCAATTACAGGGTAGTTCCTCTCAGCCTGATTTAATGTACTGGAGTAATATGCAATTGGCATATCAATCCCGTCATATTCCTGTGTAAGGACGCCTCCTACGCAATCGTTCGATGCGTCCGTAGTAATTGAAAACATTTTATTTTCATCAGGATATTTTAAGATTGGTGTTGAAGTTATTTTATTTTTCAAAGTTTCGAATGCTTGTTTGCAATTATTATCAAAATTGAACTTTTGATCTTTCTTTAATAAATTAGTTAATGGTTTGGCTATTTGTCCATAATTTTTAATAAATTTTCTATAGTACCCGGTGATACCTAAAAAGCTTTGTAATTGTTTAATGTTTTTTGGTTCGTTTAATTTTAATATTTTATCTATTTTTTCAACCTGCGGCTTGATTCCTTCTAAGGAAATTACATGGCCTAGGTATTTTAATTCCTGTTTAAGGAATTCGCATTTATCCATATTAATTTTTAGATTGTTTTCTTTTAATATACTAAATATTTCAGATAGATATTGTATGTGTTCATCTAAATTTTTACCTAATACAATTACATCATCCAGGTAACACATGCATTTATTTTCTAAGATTTGTTTATGAAATATTTCATTCATAAGGGTTTGAAAAGTAGCAGGACTGTTGATTAATCCGAATGGCATTTTTAGGAATTCGAAATGGCCGTTTCCTACAGTGAAACCTGTCTTGGGAATGTCTTCTTCTTTTACAGGAATTTGGTGGAAACCACTTGCCAAATCAAGTGCACTGAAATATTTGTTTCCGCCTAAGTTTGTTAAAATATCATCGATACGTGGAATAGGGTAGCTATTGGGGATGGTTTTTTCATTTAACTTCCTATAATCAATAACCATTCGATACTTTTGGATACCTGAAGAATCTAATTTTTTATCGACTATCCAGACGGGTGAATTATAAGGACTTTTACTTTTACGAATAATACCATTTTTTAATAATTCATCTACTTGTCGTTGTGCTTCGTCCCTTAATTTTTTTGGAAGAGGGTAAATTTTATTTTTAATTGGTACATTGTCAATTAATTTAATTTCGTGCTCGATTTTTTGTGTACAACCTGGTGGGTCGTCATCTAATTTCACAATAGTATGAAATTGTAAAATAGTGTTTTCTAATTTTTGTTTTTCAATTTCTGTAAGTCCGTCTGTCCTTAAAATTTTAATAATTTCTTGTTTTCGTACAGGATCAATATTAATTTGGAAAACATTAAGTATTGGATCGAGAGAAATTAAATTATTTTTATAATCAATAACTGCGTTATATTTTGCCAAAAAATCAGAACCAATTATTCCATGAAATGGAACTTTATCGCTATCTACTAAATGAAAATAATGATGAAAATTGAAATTATTTTTAGTTAAAAAGATTGAAACAAGTCCGTAAGGTTGTATTACGCCGTCTGTTATACCGCTAATATTTGGTTTAATACTTGTATCTATTTCAGTACTATAATTTGGATTTATGTTATCCAATTTTATCAGACTGACACTTGCACCAGTATCGATCAAGAAGATAAATTCGTTAGTTTTTGAATGTGGGGAATTAAAAATTAATTTTTTATCAATTAAGCCATTTGGAATTTTTGTGAAGCCGATTCTACTTGTTTGCTCGTTGTTGCGGCTTCTGTCAACCCGAGCGTTTTTAAGTTTAAATTATCATTTGCATGTGCTACTTTTGGATTAGGGTTATTTAATCTTTCGTTATATTGTTTTTTTCTACACTCTTCAATAGTATGACCCTTAAAATTGCAATATGTGCATTGTTTAATTACTGATCGATTATTATCCGATCGATTTGGAGGATTGTTATACGATGGGTAATTTGATTTACTCCTACAATCCTTTGTATTATGATTTGAACGTTTACATATTTTACAATATTTACGAGGTTGAGAATTACTAACGTTAAGATTTTTAAATTGATTTTGAACGTTTAGAAATGCTTCTTCTTCGCTTGCTATGCATAAAGCTTCATTCATCGAAGAATAAGTTTTATGGCGTAAAATATTTGATATTTCGGGTTTACAATGGTGTGTAAACCGTCGTAATGCCATCTCTTCGATGAGTGCTAGCTTTCCTAATAATAATGATTCTGAAATATTATTTTCTTTTACCTTTTGAATAATTTTTGAATTTAAACTTTCAATTCTTAAGTAAAATTCTTTTATAGATTCGTTTGGTTTTTGCCTACACGTTTCTAATTGTTCTTGCAAATATGTGAGACTTTCTGTTATTTGATAAATTTGTTTTAATTTTATTTTTAAATCATAGAATGATAAAATATTTGTAGCATTTAATTTATTTTTAACGTCTGAAGAGACTTTTGAAAATATAAGTGCCGTTAGCGCTCTTTGTTGTGAATCATTTGCTAGGTTGAGGGCATTTTCGGCGTTTTGTATGAAATTATGTAGTTCGGAAGGGTTTCCGTTGAATGGGGTTACCATTTGCGCAAGGAATGAAATAGGAATGTGTTCCATTGGAACATCGTTATCTTCGGAGACTTCTGGGGATTGTGATCGAGATGGATTTTGTGAATCAGGATTCATGATTGGAAAAATAACTTAAAAGCAGAGAGAAAAATCAACAATCCACCTACCTTTGTACAAGCTCGGCTATTTTGTTGCAGCGTCTTGACCTGTCTCTGTAGTCGGATTTTCTTGTTGTTTTTCCAATTGTTGTACACCGTCGTGACCTGGTTCGATTCCAAGCTGGTAGCGCACAATGTTTGGTTGCTCGTTATTTTCCTTTTGTACACCGTCTTGACCTGGGCTGGTTCCACAAGCTGGTAGTGCACAGTAAATTCACAGTCTGTATTCACAATGTCCCGTTTTTCACTTATTGTCCTTTTTGTCGACCGAAGGATAACTATCCTGGCAGGATCGCCAGATTTGTCGTGACCGAAACTTTAATGAAACTTATTAAACCCGGACGACACCGGAAATCCCGTTTGGAATGTTGAGGATCGCCACTTTGTTTTATCGAAAACGAAAGAAACGGAGCTTTGGCTTGAGTTAAAGTCTTTATTGATTTACTTGTTCACTTTATTTAAATTTTATTTATTTTTATTAAGTTGTATTCACTTCAAAAGATTTTATTTATTTATTCTTCGTTAACTTATAATTGTCTTGTCTGATGTGATTTGGTATTGATTAATAAAACGAAGTTCAAATTAAATTAATTTTATTAAAGTAAAATTATTATTACAACAATTAAAATAATTAAATAAAAAGATCTGAACATAACGACGAAAAGACTATCAAAATTTATTAAAATGGCCAAAAACTGAAAATAATGAATTTACATCGAATTTATAATAATTTTTATGTTTAGTTAGCAAAACTTATTCAACAAAGATAGAATTTATTTTTATATTCAAATACATTGCATGAAATAGAAAATATATTTTATTTTAATACGTCTAGGGAACATCCGGTAGTTGGCTCGTGGATTATGCTGTTTTCTGCATTTTCACATCCTGTGTGTAGTTATGTTGCGTTGATCTCACGGTGATAGATTTTGTTGAAATTTGCAAATTTTATGTGTTGTGCATGGCACCACATATATATATATATATATATATATATATATATATATATATATATATATATATATATATATATATATCAATTTTAGTGAATATCATTTTCGTATTTTAGGGACCTCAAAACAGATTTCTGCCATAGTCCCGGACTCAGATTGCGTCATGAGACCTACTGTAATAGCTGAATTTCGAGTTTTCGAAATTCGCTAAAAAGGAAAAACTTATTTAATATTAAATAAAATTAAATCAACGTAGTTTTAATTGGGATTTCAAGAGTTTAATGATTTCGTTTTAACCAATTACCCAATGATTTAGGAACCGGATATTCAGGACCCCAATAATTAGAGTTGAATTCCAGAAAAACAATTTATTTTTTCATTAGTCAAATGTACATTTCGGAACATATGTCCCTTCTTCAGTGACCTATTTAACAATTAAAAATAAGTAAGTTACAATTGTGTTAGGTGTTTTGTAAAAAGAAAAAAAGAGATTGACAATGTATTTTTCTTTTAGTCTAATACATACATGTTATGAACATTGCATAAAGAATAAACATTTATATGAAATCTTAAAGGAAAGAATTTATTTAATTTCACAAAATTAACTATGGAAAATATAATAAGGTATATTGAAAAATTTTTTTGTATGTTATAAATATTAATATTAATCGATATTTACTTATCAAATTTTATTTTATTTGTAGTGGAGGTATACACTATATGGTCTATCTATATCATTATCGATGTATAAGGGAAATTAGCAGAAAAAACCAGCTTATTTTCAGTATTAGGAATTAAAAAAAAAAAAAAAAAAAAGTTTTTGTTTTTTAATTTAAACAAACATCCGGACAGACAATAAGAATGTAAGTCAAAAAAGACAGAAATTATAAGAGAAAAAAGATTATAATAGAAAATTCAAGAGTTTACTCACCAAAATTTTAATTAATTATATTCAAGTTCCTTTCATTTAAACTTTTGCATATACATTTCTGTATATTTTTGTCCAAATATGCATTTCATAAGAAAATTGTCAAAAACTGATAAAAAGAAAAAACAAGGAACTTTTAATTAAAAAGTTTTATATATATAATAATTGACTTTAAAGATATTAAACTTAATAATTAAGTCTTAAATAAAATAATATTTTTTTAAAAAATTATATTGTGAGTACATTGTAATTGTACTGTTGTTTGACAGTAACTAACTGTTGTAATTGGTTCTATTGTTAAAGAAACTATCGTAGAAAATTCTAGACATTAAAAGTTTTTGTTTGATGTTTTTGCTTTCTTTGTCTGTCCATGTTTTCTAGAATAAACTATTGTTTACTTTAAATATATTATTGATTATGTAATGCTGTCCGTGCAAACACTGCGATCAGTTCAAATGTTTGATGACTGGTAAATAAGATTCGTCCAAAAAGGAAGACTCAATTTGTTTATTACAGTTAGTTTTATTGTTTAGTTGGATGAAAAAACTTTCACTTAGCAATCTTTTCCTGTAGTTTGCTTCCTTATCCAAAACTTTAACTTTTTCAAAATCAAAGATGTGATCATTATTAATTGAATGTTCCGCTAAGCCTGTGGATTCTTTTCCTCTCTTTATGTCATATTTATGTTGAGTTAATCTATTATTTAATTTTTGACTAGTTTGTCCAAAATAACAAAGGTCGCATTGTTTGCATGGAATTTTATAAATTACATTGTGCATTTGTTTATTTTCAATTTTTGATCTTTTTTTATTATATGTTGATTCTATTGTGTTTGTAAAAGAAAAAGTTACTTTGTTATCACTAAATTTTTCTATAGCTGGTTTAATTCTTTTTGTGAATCTGTTATATGGAAAGCATATTAGGTTATTATAGTTTATTTCTTTTTCATTGGAATTTGAATTAAAATTATTTGTTTCTGTAGAATTATATGCTTTATGAATAACTTTTTCTTTTATTGAATTTATTAGATTTAGTGGATAGTTGTTTCTAGTTAGTATTGATATTGCTTTTTTTATTGCATATTTTCTGTTTTTGACACTGCTTAGATGTACAGCCCTATGAAACATATTTTGTATTATATTGTTTTTTATATATTGTGGATGATTGGAATGGAAATTAATTAATCTATCTGTATAACTAGTTTTCCTGTGCCAAGTGGTATTTAAACAATTGTATTTATCTTTCTTAATTAACGTATCTAAAAATGTAATTTGATTATTTTCTTCAATTTCGATAGTGAACTGTAGGGCTGGATGGTAATTATTAAA
This sequence comes from Brachynemurus nebulosus, assembly GCA_035578155.1. Classification (NCBI taxonomy): domain Eukaryota; kingdom Metazoa; phylum Arthropoda; class Insecta; order Neuroptera; family Myrmeleontidae; genus Brachynemurus; species Brachynemurus nebulosus. Next base: position 66,288,919 of record JAPWDM010000004.1, on the reverse strand, counting down.
AGTGTTTTTGATTTTTTCAATTAATGTTAATGGGGCACAAGAAAGAATATCATCTACATAGCGAAAGAAAAAGGAAGGGTCCCATTCTTTAATTTTATTTATGCTGATATTACAGAGATAGTCCATAACATAAGATGCTAAAACAGGACTCAGTGAATTTCCCATTGGACAGCCAAAACATTGTTTATAGTATTTATCTTGAAATTTAAAAAGTTATTTTCTACTATCAATTCTATTCCTTCAATAAAAGTTTCTTTAGTTAAGTTAGTGAATTCTTTAATTTTATTCCATTGTTTTTTAATGATTGCTGTTGCTAATTTAATCGGAATGTTAGTAAATAAAGATTTTACATCCAATGAAAACAGTTTTTCTTCAGAATTTTTTAATTGTATGTTTTTAATTTTATTGACAAATTCATATGAGTTTTTTATGGAAAATTCACTGTGTTCAGCTTCGCTAAGTATTTTAGAGAAAAATTTGGATAGTTCTTGAATTGGAGATTCAATTTGACTTACTATGGGTCTTAAAGGGATTCCCTCTTTGTGTATTTTAGGTAGAAAGTAAATTTCTGGTAATGTTTTTCCTGATTTAATTATTTTAGTTTTTGTTATGTTGTCAATGTATTTACATTTGTATAATTTTTCAGTGAATATTTTGACTTTTTTAGAAACAACTTCCACAGGGTCTTTTCTTATGTTTAAGTATGTATTTTTGTCATTAAGATGTATTTCTGCTTTTTCATTATATTCAGATCTATTTAAAATAACTGTGCAATTTCCCTTATCTGAGACTGTAATGATAATTTCATTTTTATTATTTTTTATAAAGTTTTTGGTCTTCTTGTAACAGTTTCCAATGTATTTTTGTAATGGATCAATGTATTGGTTTTTGTTTATGTTATTAAGTAATATATTTACTATTTTTTCCTTTAAGGGTTTTTGTTTTTCTTTTGGAAATTTATCAATATTAGCTTCAATGGCTTTTAAAATATTTAAAATAGTATTTTTATTATCTTTGTGGTTAAAAATTTTATCGTCAATAACAAATTTCGGACTTATGGCAAGTATTAGTTGGACTTCATTCGGAATAATTATATTTGAATAGTTTTTAATCCATTCTTTATTGATTGAAATATTATCTATTATTTGATTTTCAAATCTATTGATTTTCTTTAACTGTTTCCGCCTGAAGCGTACATCCGTTTTGTCTATTATGCATTGAGAATCTGTCACAAGCAGACCAAAATCCTTTGTGTTCATCAAATTTATGAGGTTATTTTTAATTTTATTGATCTGTTTTATCAATTTATTTTGTTTTATGTATAAATTATTAATAAATATTTTTGTGATTGAAACTAAAAATTTTCTTTTTGCAGATGTCAATCTTTTATTACACCCTACATCCTCTAAATATGGAAGGGATAACCTAATATTATTCTTAATAAATTTGGGAATGAAATTTTTTCTTTTACAATTTAGTAGAAAAAGAATATGATTTTTAATTTTTGTAAGTTTTACATTTATATTTATATATTCATTAATAATTTTATTGGTATAAAGGCTATACTTCCTTTTTATGTCTTTCAGGTTTGACATTTTAAATTTAATCAACGTAGTTTTAATTGGGATTTCAAGAGTTTAATGATTTCGTTTTAACCAATTACCCAATGATTTAGGAACCGGATATTCAGGACCCCAATAATTAGAGTTGAATTCCAGAAAAACAATTTATTTTTTCATTAGTCAAATGTACATTTCGGAACATATGTCCCTTCTTCAGTGACCTATTTAACAATTAAAAATAAGTAAGTTACAATTGTGTTAGGTGTTTTGTAAAAAGAAAAAAAGAGATTGACAATGTATTTTTCTTTTAGTCTAATACATACATGTTATGAACATTGCATAAAGAATAAACATTTATATGAAATCTTAAAGGAAAGAATTTATTTAATTTCACAAAATTAACTATGGAAAATATAATAAGGTATATTGAAAAATTTTTTTGTATGTTATAAATATTAATATTAATCGATATTTACTTATCAAATTTTATTTTATTTGTAGTGGAGGTATACACTATATGGTCTATCTATATCATTATCGATGTATAAGGGAAATTAGCAGAAAAAACCAGCTTATTTTCAGTATTAGGAATTAAAAAAAAAAAAAAAAAAAGTTTTTGTTTTTTAATTTAAACAAACATCCGGACAGACAATAAGAATGTAAGTCAAAAAAGACAGAAATTATAAGAGAAAAAAGATTATAATAGAAAATTCAAGAGTTTACTCACCAAAATTTTAATTAATTATATTCAAGTTCCTTTCATTTAAACTTTTGCATATACATTTCTGTATATTTTTGTCCAAATATGCATTTCATAAGAAAATTGTCAAAAACTGATAAAAAGAAAAAACAAGGAACTTTTAATTAAAAAGTTTTATATATATAATAATTGACTTTAAAGATATTAAACTTAATAATTAAGTCTTAAATAAAATAATATTTTTTTAAAAAATTATATTGTGAGTACATTGTAATTGTACTGTTGTTTGACAGTAACTAACTGTTGTAATTGGTTCTATTGTTAAAGAAACTATCGTAGAAAATTCTAGACATTAAAAGTTTTTGTTTGATGTTTTTGCTTTCTTTGTCTGTCCATGTTTTCTAGAATAAACTATTGTTTACTTTAAATATATTATTGATTATGTAATGCTGTCCGTGCAAACACTGCGATCAGTTCAAATGTTTGATGACTGGTAAATAAGATTCGTCCAAAAAGGAAGACTCAATTTGTTTATTACAGTTAGTTTTATTGTTTAGTTGGATGAAAAAACTTTCACTTAGCAATCTTTTCCTGTAGTTTGCTTCCTTATCCAAAACTTTCAACAAACAACTATCCACTAAATCTAATAAATTCAATAAAAGAAAAAGTTATTCATAAAGCATATAATTCTACAGAAACAAATAATTTTAATTCAAATTCCAATGAAAAAGAAATAAACTATAATAACCTAATATGCTTTCCATATAACAGATTCACAAAAAGAATTAAACCAGCTATAGAAAAATTTAGTGATAACAAAGTAACTTTTTCTTTTACAAACACAATAGAATCAACATATAATAAAAAAAGATCAAAAATTGAAAATAAACAAATGCACAATGTAATTTATAAAATTCCATGCAAACAATGCGACCTTTGTTATTTTGGACAAACTAGTCAAAAATTAAATAATAGATTAACTCAACATAAATATGACATAAAGAGAGGAAAAGAATCCACAGGCTTAGCGGAACATTCAATTAATAATGATCACATCTTTGATTTTGAAAAAGTTAAAGTTTTGGATAAGGAAGCAAACTACAGGAAAAGATTGCTAAGTGAAAGTTTTTTCATCCAACTAAACAATAAAACTAACTGTAATAAACAAATTGAGTCTTCCTTTTTGGACGAATCTTATTTACCAGTCATCAAACATTTGAACTGATCGCAGTGTTTGCACGGACAGCATTACATAATCAATAATATATTTAAAGTAAACAATAGTTTATTCTAGAAAACATGGACAGACAAAGAAAGCAAAAACATCAAACAAAAACTTTTAATGTCTAGAATTTTCTACGATAGTTTCTTTAACAATAGAACCAATTACAACAGTTAGTTACTGTCAAACAACAGTACAATTACAATGTACTCACAATATAATTTTTTAAAAAAAATATTATTTTATTTAAGACTTAATTATTAAGTTTAATATCTTTAAAGTCAATTATTATATATATAAAACTTTTTAATTAAAAGTTCCTTGTTTTTTCTTTTTATCAGTTTTTGACAATTTTCTTATGAAATGCATATTTGGACAAAAATATACAGAAATGTATATGCAAAAGTTTAAATGAAAGGAACTTGAATATAATTAATTAAAATTTTGGTGAGTAAACTCTTGAATTTTCTATTATAATCTTTTTTCTCTTATAATTTCTGTCTTTTTTGACTTACATTCTTATTGTCTGTCCGGATGTTTGTTTAAATTAAAAAACAAAAACTTTTTTTTTTTTTTTAATTCCTAATACTGAAAATAAGCTGGTTTTTTCTGCTAATTTCCCTTATACATCGATAATGATATAGATAGACCATATAGTGTATACCTCCACTACAAATAAAATAAAATTTGATAAGTAAATATCGATTAATATTAATATTTATAACATACAAAAAAATTTTTCAATATACCTTATTATATTTTCCATAGTTAATTTTGTGAAATTAAATAAATTCTTTCCTTTAAGATTTCATATAAATGTTTATTCTTTATGCAATGTTCATAACATGTATGTATTAGACTAAAAGAAAAATACATTGTCAATCTCTTTTTTTCTTTTACAAAACACCTAACACAATTGTAACTTACTTATTTTTAATTGTTAAATAGGTCACTGAAGAAGGGACATATGTTCCGAAATGTACATTTGACTAATGAAAAAATAAATTGTTTTTCTGGAATTCAACTCTAATTATTGGGGTCCTGAATATCCGGTTCCTAAATCATTGGGTAATTGGTTAAAACGAAATCATTAAACTCTTGAAATCCCAATTAAAACTACGTTGATTAAATTTAAAATGTCAAACCTGAAAGACATAAAAAGGAAGTATAGCCTTTATACCAATAAAATTATTAATGAATATATAAATATAAATGTAAAACTTACAAAAATTAAAAATCATATTCTTTTTCTACTAAATTGTAAAAGAAAAAATTTCATTCCCAAATTTATTAAGAATAATATTAGGTTATCCCTTCCATATTTAGAGGATGTAGGGTGTAATAAAAGATTGACATCTGCAAAAAGAAAATTTTTAGTTTCAATCACAAAAATATTTATTAATAATTTATACATAAAACAAAATAAATTGATAAAACAGATCAATAAAATTAAAAATAACCTCATAAATTTGATGAACACAAAGGATTTTGGTCTGCTTGTGACAGATTCTCAATGCATAATAGACAAAACGGATGTACGCTTCAGGCGGAAACAGTTAAAGAAAATCAATAGATTTGAAAATCAAATAATAGATAATATTTCAATCAATAAAGAATGGATTAAAAACTATTCAAATATAATTATTCCGAATGAAGTCCAACTAATACTTGCCATAAGTCCGAAATTTGTTATTGACGATAAAATTTTTAACCACAAAGATAATAAAAATACTATTTTAAATATTTTAAAAGCCATTGAAGCTAATATTGATAAATTTCCAAAAGAAAAACAAAAACCCTTAAAGGAAAAAATAGTAAATATATTACTTAATAACATAAACAAAAACCAATACATTGATCCATTACAAAAATACATTGGAAACTGTTACAAGAAGACCAAAAACTTTATAAAAAATAATAAAAATGAAATTATCATTACAGTCTCAGATAAGGGAAATTGCACAGTTATTTTAAATAGATCTGAATATAATGAAAAAGCAGAAATACATCTTAATGACAAAAATACATACTTAAACATAAGAAAAGACCCTGTGGAAGTTGTTTCTAAAAAAGTCAAAATATTCACTGAAAAATTATACAAATGTAAATACATTGACAACATAACAAAAACTAAAATAATTAAATCAGGAAAAACATTACCAGAAATTTACTTTCTACCTAAAATACACAAAGAGGGAATCCCTTTAAGACCCATAGTAAGTCAAATTGAATCTCCAATTCAAGAACTATCCAAATTTTTCTCTAAAATACTTAGCGAAGCTGAACACAGTGAATTTTCCATAAAAAACTCATATGAATTTGTCAATAAAATTAAAAACATACAATTAAAAAATTCTGAAGAAAAACTGTTTTCATTGGATGTAAAATCTTTATTTACTAACATTCCGATTAAATTAGCAACAGCAATCATTAAAAAACAATGGAATAAAATTAAAGAATTCACTAACTTAACTAAAGAAACTTTTATTGAAGGAATAGAATTGATAGTAGAAAATAACTTTTTTAAATTTCAAGATAAATACTATAAACAATGTTTTGGCTGTCCAATGGGAAATTCACTGAGTCCTGTTTTAGCATCTTATGTTATGGACTATCTCTGTAATATCAGCATAAATAAAATTAAAGAATGGGACCCTTCCTTTTTCTTTCGCTATGTAGATGATATTCTTTCTTGTGCCCCATTAACATTAATTGAAAAAATCAAAAACACTTTTAATAATTACCATCCAGCCCTACAGTTCACTATCGAAATTGAAGAAAATAATCAAATTACATTTTTAGATACGTTAATTAAGAAAGATAAATACAATTGTTTAAATACCACTTGGCACAGGAAAACTAGTTATACAGATAGATTAATTAATTTCCATTCCAATCATCCACAATATATAAAAAACAATATAATACAAAATATGTTTCATAGGGCTGTACATCTAAGCAATGTCAAAAACAGAAAATATGCAATAAAAAAAGCAATATCAATACTAACTAGAAACAACTATCCACTAAATCTAATAAATTCAATAAAAGAAAAAGTTATTCATAAAGCATATAATTCTACAGAAACAAATAATTTTAATTCAAATTCCAATGAAAAAGAAATAAACTATAATAACCTAATATGCTTTCCATATAACAGATTCACAAAAAGAATTAAACCAGCTATAGAAAAATTTAGTGATAACAAAGTAACTTTTTCTTTTACAAACACAATAGAATCAACATATAATAAAAAAAGATCAAAAATTGAAAATAAACAAATGCACAATGTAATTTATAAAATTCCATGCAAACAATGCGACCTTTGTTATTTTGGACAAACTAGTCAAAAATTAAATAATAGATTAACTCAACATAAATATGACATAAAGAGAGGAAAAGAATCCACAGGCTTAGCGGAACATTCAATTAATAATGATCACATCTTTGATTTTGAAAAAGTTAAAGTTTTGGATAAGGAAGCAAACTACAGGAAAAGATTGCTAAGTGAAAGTTTTTTCATCCAACTAAACAATAAAACTAACTGTAATAAACAAATTGAGTCTTCCTTTTTGGACGAATCTTATTTACCAGTCATCAAACATTTGAACTGATCGCAGTGTTTGCACGGACAGCATTACATAATCAATAATATATTTAAAGTAAACAATAGTTTATTCTAGAAAACATGGACAGACAAAGAAAGCAAAAACATCAAACAAAAACTTTTAATGTCTAGAATTTTCTACGATAGTTTCTTTAACAATAGAACCAATTACAACAGTTAGTTACTGTCAAACAACAGTACAATTACAATGTACTCACAATATAATTTTTTAAAAAAATATTATTTTATTTAAGACTTAATTATTAAGTTTAATATCTTTAAAGTCAATTATTATATATATAAAACTTTTTAATTAAAAGTTCCTTGTTTTTTCTTTTTATCAGTTTTTGACAATTTTCTTATGAAATGCATATTTGGACAAAAATATACAGAAATGTATATGCAAAAGTTTAAATGAAAGGAACTTGAATATAATTAATTAAAATTTTGGTGAGTAAACTCTTGAATTTTCTATTATAATCTTTTTTCTCTTATAATTTCTGTCTTTTTTGACTTACATTCTTATTGTCTGTCCGGATGTTTGTTTAAATTAAAAAACAAAAACTTTTTTTTTTTTTTTAATTCCTAATACTGAAAATAAGCTGGTTTTTTCTGCTAATTTCCCTTATACATCGATAATGATATAGATAGACCATATAGTGTATACCTCCACTACAAATAAAATAAAATTTGATAAGTAAATATCGATTAATATTAATATTTATAACATACAAAAAAATTTTTCAATATACCTTATTATATTTTCCATAGTTAATTTTGTGAAATTAAATAAATTCTTTCCTTTAAGATTTCATATAAATGTTTATTCTTTATGCAATGTTCATAACATGTATGTATTAGACTAAAAGAAAAATACATTGTCAATCTCTTTTTTTCTTTTTACAAAACACCTAACACAATTGTAACTTACTTATTTTTAATTGTTAAATAGGTCACTGAAGAAGGGACATATGTTCCGAAATGTACATTTGACTAATGAAAAAATAAATTGTTTTTCTGGAATTCAACTCTAATTATTGGGGTCCTGAATATCCGGTTCCTAAATCATTGGGTAATTGGTTAAAACGAAATCATTAAACTCTTGAAATCCCAATTAAAACTACGTTGATTAAATTTAAAATGTCAAACCTGAAAGACATAAAAAGGAAGTATAGCCTTTATACCAATAAAATTATTAATGAATATATAAATATAAATGTAAAACTTACAAAAATTAAAAATCATATTCTTTTTCTACTAAATTGTAAAAGAAAAAATTTCATTCCCAAATTTATTAAGAATAATATTAGGTTATCCCTTCCATATTTAGAGGATGTAGGGTGTAATAAAAGATTGACATCTGCAAAAAGAAAATTTTTAGTTTCAATCACAAAAATATTTATTAATAATTTATACATAAAACAAAATAAATTGATAAAACAGATCAATAAAATTAAAAATAACCTCATAAATTTGATGAACACAAAGGATTTTGGTCTGCTTGTGACAGATTCTCAATGCATAATAGACAAAACGGATGTACGCTTCAGGCGGAAACAGTTAAAGAAAATCAATAGATTTGAAAATCAAATAATAGATAATATTTCAATCAATAAAGAATGGATTAAAAACTATTCAAATATAATTATTCCGAATGAAGTCCAACTAATACTTGCCATAAGTCCGAAATTTGTTATTGACGATAAAATTTTTAACCACAAAGATAATAAAAATACTATTTTAAATATTTTAAAAGCCATTGAAGCTAATATTGATAAATTTCCAAAAGAAAAACAAAAACCCTTAAAGGAAAAAATAGTAAATATATTACTTAATAACATAAACAAAAACCAATACATTGATCCATTACAAAAATACATTGGAAACTGTTACAAGAAGACCAAAAACTTTATAAAAAATAATAAAAATGAAATTATCATTACAGTCTCAGATAAGGGAAATTGCACAGTTATTTTAAATAGATCTGAATATAATGAAAAAGCAGAAATACATCTTAATGACAAAAATACATACTTAAACATAAGAAAAGACCCTGTGGAAGTTGTTTCTAAAAAAGTCAAAATATTCACTGAAAAATTATACAAATGTAAATACATTGACAACATAACAAAAACTAAAATAATTAAATCAGGAAAAACATTACCAGAAATTTACTTTCTACCTAAAATACACAAAGAGGGAATCCCTTTAAGACCCATAGTAAGTCAAATTGAATCTCCAATTCAAGAACTATCCAAATTTTTCTCTAAAATACTTAGCGAAGCTGAACACAGTGAATTTTCCATAAAAAACTCATATGAATTTGTCAATAAAATTAAAAACATACAATTAAAAAATTCTGAAGAAAAACTGTTTTCATTGGATGTAAAATCTTTATTTACTAACATTCCGATTAAATTAGCAACAGCAATCATTAAAAAACAATGGAATAAAATTAAAGAATTCACTAACTTAACTAAAGAAACTTTTATTGAAGGAATAGAATTGATAGTAGAAAATAACTTTTTTAAATTTCAAGATAAATACTATAAACAATGTTTTGGCTGTCCAATGGGAAATTCACTGAGTCCTGTTTTAGCATCTTATGTTATGGACTATCTCTGTAATATCAGCATAAATAAAATTAAAGAATGGGACCCTTCCTTTTTCTTTCGCTATGTAGATGATATTCTTTCTTGTGCCCCATTAACATTAATTGAAAAAATCAAAAACACTTTTAATAATTACCATCCAGCCCTACAGTTCACTATCGAAATTGAAGAAAATAATCAAATTACATTTTTAGATACGTTAATTAAGAAAGATAAATACAATTGTTTAAATACCACTTGGCACAGGAAAACTAGTTATACAGATAGATTAATTAATTTCCATTCCAATCATCCACAATATATAAAAAACAATATAATACAAAATATGTTTCATAGGGCTGTACATCTAAGCAATGTCAAAAACAGAAAATATGCAATAAAAAAAGCAATATCAATACTAACTAGAAACAACTATCCACTAAATCTAATAAATTCAATAAAAGAAAAAGTTATTCATAAAGCATATAATTCTACAGAAACAAATAATTTTAATTCAAATTCCAATGAAAAAGAAATAAACTATAATAACCTAATATGCTTTCCATATAACAGATTCACAAAAAGAATTAAACCAGCTATAGAAAAATTTAGTGATAACAAAGTAACTTTTTCTTTTACAAACACAATAGAATCAACATATAATAAAAAAAGATCAAAAATTGAAAATAAACAAATGCACAATGTAATTTATAAAATTCCATGCAAACAATGCGACCTTTGTTATTTTGGACAAACTAGTCAAAAATTAAATAATAGATTAACTCAACATAAATATGACATAAAGAGAGGAAAAGAATCCACAGGCTTAGCGGAACATTCAATTAATAATGATCACATCTTTGATTTTGAAAAAGTTAAAGTTTTGGATAAGGAAGCAAACTACAGGAAAAGATTGCTAAGTGAAAGTTTTTTCATCCAACTAAACAATAAAACTAACTGTAATAAACAAATTGAGTCTTCCTTTTTGGACGAATCTTATTTACCAGTCATCAAACATTTGAACTGATCGCAGTGTTTGCACGGACAGCATTACATAATCAATAATATATTTAAAGTAAACAATAGTTTATTCTAGAAAACATGGACAGACAAAGAAAGCAAAAACATCAAACAAAAACTTTTAATGTCTAGAATTTTCTACGATAGTTTCTTTAACAATAGAACCAATTACAACAGTTAGTTACTGTCAAACAACAGTACAATTACAATGTACTCACAATATAATTTTTTAAAAAAATATTATTTTATTTAAGACTTAATTATTAAGTTTAATATCTTTAAAGTCAATTATTATATATATAAAACTTTTTAATTAAAAGTTCCTTGTTTTTTCTTTTTATCAGTTTTTGACAATTTTCTTATGAAATGCATATTTGGACAAAAATATACAGAAATGTATATGCAAAAGTTTAAATGAAAGGAACTTGAATATAATTAATTAAAATTTTGGTGAGTAAACTCTTGAATTTTCTATTATAATCTTTTTTCTCTTATAATTTCTGTCTTTTTTGACTTACATTCTTATTGTCTGTCCGGATGTTTGTTTAAATTAAAAAACAAAAACTTTTTTTTTTTTTTTTTTTTTAATTCCTAATACTGAAAATAAGCTGGTTTTTTCTGCTAATTTCCCTTATACATCGATAATGATATAGATAGACCATATAGTGTATACCTCCACTACAAATAAAATAAAATTTGATAAGTAAATATCGATTAATATTAATATTTATAACATACAAAAAAATTTTTCAATATACCTTATTATATTTTCCATAGTTAATTTTGTGAAATTAAATAAATTCTTTCCTTTAAGATTTCATATAAATGTTTATTCTTTATGCAATGTTCATAACATGTATGTATTAGACTAAAAGAAAAATACATTGTCAATCTCTTTTTTTCTTTTTACAAAACACCTAACACAATTGTAACTTACTTATTTTTAATTGTTAAATAGGTCACTGAAGAAGGGACATATGTTCCGAAATGTACATTTGACTAATGAAAAAATAAATTGTTTTTCTGGAATTCAACTCTAATTATTGGGGTCCTGAATATCCGGTTCCTAAATCATTGGGTAATTGGTTAAAACGAAATCATTAAATAAAATTAGTTTTAAATTTAATTTCTAAAATTATGATTTACGATTTCCTACATACCATATTTACAGAAAAATAATCAGTTCATTTCTTAGAATTTGGGGCGTTCGATAAAAAAAACCCTTTTACATTCTCAAACCTTTTTTTAAAATTCTTTTACGTCCCTATGTACATACTGTTTTGGGCCCAGCAGTTGATTTTGGGGAATAGTCCCTAGTCCAGGAGCCGTGTCTTCTCATAGTAGAGGAGCCGGTTCCCCTTAATTTAATTCAATTCAAATTTCTTTATAATTTTAATTTTATTTAATGACACCGTCAATTAAGATTGCATTAACTTAATTTAGATTTTTATTTTTATTTTTTTTTTTTTTTTTTTGGTGTCATTTTGGTAGCAAGAGCGTTTAAGTGGTGCCTTAATGTAATAATTTTTTTTATTACATTTTGGTACCGGAGCGTCTTTTCCTCTGGTATATTGCAATTAAATTTATTTATATTTATATATATTTGAATATTTTCTGAATATTTTCCGAATATTTAAAAATTAATTTTCAATACATATTTTTGGTAGTTTTATAACAAACTCTTTTCTTTAATTAAATTAAATTTAATTTTTTTGTTTACCACACACACATTTATACTAACACGAACTAACATTACTAACACCGTACAGATTTCATAATTCTTACTAACATATTAACACACTAACCTAATTAGGCAATTTTTTTTTCTCTTTTTGTTACAATTTCCGGTAATATCTGCACCAATCCACCCACCCCTTTACTAACATTATTAACCATAACAACGTACCCCTTACCTTCTTAATTTACTAACCATACTAGAACACTAACCTAATAATAAATTTTTTCTTTTCCGGTTCCATACACAAATTTCCAACATATTAATATCACTAACCATTACCAACGCCGTGTACAACATCCATAATTTATTAACATTACTAATACACTAACCCGATCAACATTTTCCGGTATTTTCTTAAAAAAACTCTCTTTATTATCCATACCTATAAATTCAGGTTTTTCCGAATTTATTATCAGTAAATATTCAACCTTCAAATTATTCCGCACATTCAGTAAATATTCAAACTTCACATTTTTTTCCCTTTTTACGGTAATATTTAAAAATTTCGAATTTAAATTTCAAAAATTTAACTTATAAATACACTCAATAATTTTTTTTTCTCCCCTCTTTTTTTTCTTTTCTTCAATTCTGTTTATATGGTATGTTTGTAATATTAGGTATTAGCGTTTAATAAAGTAATAATTTTATATAAGTTATAAATTATATATATAATTTAACTAGATAAGTTAAATTTCTTTAAATATTGGTATACGTTTCGGCGTATATTTCTATTTAAAACTTTTTATTTTAGAAACCTTTATAGGTTGGGTTCATAATAATTTTTTTCCCGTGCTTGTTGTTTTCGCTAATCATGAGTTCGCAGGACGAAGCTACATCCGAACCACTAGTGTATTTGGATGCAAACCTCCCCCCCCCCCCAGACGTCACCCTCAAAACCGGAGTTACCTGATATTTCAGCTGTATACCATGATCCGACATCACAGATAGCGGACAACTCAGTTTTAATTTCATCCGTAGCCGACCAGTTAGCTGAACAACAGCGATTGCTCTCTAAGTTAGTCCATGAGTTTACCAGCAACAAAAGCAGTAATAACTCAACATTTCCTGTTCAACCGTCACTGAGGTTCGAGGACTTCACCAAGGACATTCCAACTTTAAATGTGCAGTTTCCTGAGTCAATCATTAATTTCATTGCAGCAATTAACGAGGTAATAGTACTCAATTTATTTGATCCAAAAATTTTTCTAACTTTTTTAACTTCAAAAGTATCGCCTTCTACGAGGAGTTTATGGTCACAATTTGTGTCCTCTCAAATGTCATGGTCGTCTGTCAAACAACATCTCATTTCATTAATTTCTCCTCCTCAACGTCAATTATTGGTAGATCGTTTTGTCCTTCGAAAACAAGGTCAAAACGAATCTTTTTTCAATTTTGCTACCTCGATAAAAAAATTTGTTGCTATTTTAGAACCGTTTTGGCCCGAAACTACAGTTATAAATTTAATATATGCGCACATAAATTTTACCACTTTTGAATTGGTAAAATTTGTGAATGTCCCACAGAATTTTTCTGAATTAGATAAAGAAATTTCTCGAGTTCAGGAGATAATTTCCCGAAGTCGTCTCTATCAACATAAAGTTGAACAAAATTCAATAAAACCAACTCAGTCAGTCAGTCCCACACCTCCAGTAAATACAGATGCTAAAACATCTGTAACAAATACTGCTAGTCCGTCTGTTAGTGGTCAGCCTAAACCCTTTTGTCGCTATTGTAGGCGTTCTGGGCATACAATAGATACTTGTTTGCGCAAAAGAAATTCTAATAACTATACACTTACAACTTTAAGTAACAGTCGTCCGTCGTCAAATCCATTTATCGAAAATGACAATCAGAATACCGACCTATCTATTTCAAAGGTTTCAAATCAAAATTTTCGGTAAATTACCCAAACTGCTTTAGCTTTAAATATACTTTACCTGTCATTAACGTAAACATTTATGGTACTGAAGGTGTCGCTCTCCTCGACTCTGGTTCGATTTTGAGCGCCGTTTCTTCGAAATTTTTCGAAAAATTAGTTAAAATTAACCCTAAGTTAAAGTATTTTAGAACTGAAATACAAGCTTTTTTACCCGGAAGTAATAAAATTTTCTTCCGGAAAGCTGTAAATTTACATTTCAAAATCTCCACATTATCTTGGAATAAAACATTCTACATTTGTAATGATTTGCCGTTCGATGTTTTATTGGGTTCACCAGCTTTAACCTTTTGTCGCATAATTATTAATTTTTATAATAAAAATGTTACATTTTCACACAACAAAGGTTTGGTAGTAGATTTTATATCTATTCCCAATGAAATGTCGAATCGTATCAGTGTAATGTTGGATGGTACTTCAGTTCTAAATACTACACAACAGACCCGATTAAATAATATAGTTAAGAAATATAAAAAAGTTTTATCCAAGATACCGGGTCGTGCAAAAAATTTCGAATATCATTTGCATCTTAAACAAAATGTAGTAATAGCAAAAAAGCCCTATTATCTATCGCCAGAGCGTACCTTGTTATTGGAGCAACATCTTCAGGAACTACTCAAATTGGGTATCATTTCACGGTCCCAATCTCAGTATGCTAGTCCCGTATTTTTTGTAAAGAAGACTAGCGGTCTTCGTCTCCTTGCAGACTACAGATTTATCAATTCTTATTTGACATACGACACCTTAACTGCTGTTTCGATGAATTCGATATTTATGCAAATAGGTAATTCCAAAATTTTTAGTGTCGTCGATTTATCTCAATCTTTTTATCAAATTCCCTTAGCGGAAGAATCAAAGAAATATACTGCTATCATTACGACATTTGGTCATTTTCATTTCAATGTCGTACCCTTCGGTCTTTGTAACTCAGCGCAAGCGCTCTTCAGGTACTTGATGACTGAGCTCGCCGATTTTCGTAGGGAATTTCTTTTAATTTATTACGACGACTTAATTATCCATAGCCCAGATATCGAATCTCATCTGAAACACATTGAACTATTACTTTCTAGATTTAGAAAATTAAATCTTACTATAAATCCAGACAAGGTGCAGTTTTGTAAAGCACGTCTTAAAATTTTGGGTCATTCTCTGTCTGCTTCTGGCCGTTTACCGTTAGAAGATCGTATAGAGGCAATTAAAAATTTGCCAATCCCAAGAAATTTAAAGGAGCTTCAGAAATTCGTTGGCATGTGCGCTTTTTATGCAAAATTTATACCAAATTACGCACAAATCGTAGCACCTTTAAATTCCTTAAAAAAGAAAAATGTTAAATTTCAAATACGTGACGAGCATACCACAGCAATTCGTATCTTGAAGGAAGCACTTAGTACACCACCTATATTGAAATTTCCAAATTTTAATTATCCGTTAGTTTTAACCTGCGATGCTAGTGCAAACGGGATCGCAGGCGTTCTACAGAATCAATTACCAGAGGGATTATTCCCCATTGAATATTTTTCACGAAAATTACATGGCGCACAGGTTAGATATAATTCTTATGAACTTGAGCTTTTAGCTGTTGTCAACTCGGTACTCCATTTTAAGGATTATCTTGTTGGCAGGCATTTTATTATCGAATGTGATTGTGCAGCCGTTAATTGGCTTGCAAATACCCCACGTAAATTTTCAAAACTTTCAAGGTGGCTACTCCTTCTTTCTGGATTCGATTTTGAATTAAGATCCGTAAAAGGTAAAGATAATGTAATAGCAGATACCTTAAGTAGATTATTTTCACATAATGATCATGATGATCAAAATCAAGATTCAAATCCTCAATTGCAGGATCCAACAGAAGTGCTGTTTCAGCTTATGCATACCCCTGATGGTTACGTGTCTATTAGCCATGCACAGCGACTAGATGATGAGTGTAAACTCATTTTATCTGACCTTGAGTCGGGTATTAAATGTAATAACTTTACACTATCCAACGGTCTCTTGTGTAAGCTCGTAGGCAGGCGTAGGCTTAAACGTGTCATACTTCCATCTTCTATGTTGGATTTTGTGATTGAATATTTTCATTCAATATCTCATCATGGTTTAACGAAATGTTACAGGGCAATTGCGCGACGATTTACGCATCCGCAACCCTTCAAGCGTTGTAAGGAATATATTCAGAACTGTCAAACATGCGCCGTGGTGAAACCAGCCAATGTGTCAAATGAGCTACAAATGCAGTCCATACCACATACATAAAATTATGTAAAATTCTATTTTTGTCGTAACAAAATTTATTTACCATTAATATATAATTTCTCTTTAAAAAAAAAAATATTATGTAACTTTTTCGCCATTTTGAATATTTTGAGTATCTTGTTAGCACGTTTTAAATTTTGAAATATTATGTAAAATTCTTACCATAGGCGTGTTTCAATATAAATTCATATTCTTTCAGCCCCTTTTTTTAAAATGTTGTTAAAAAACATGTGCTTTACTTGTTAACTTGTGTAACTTATTTACAAAAAAAAGGAAAAACTTATTTAATATTAAATAAAATTAGTTTTAAATTTAATTTCTAAAATTATGATTTACGATTTCCTACGTACCATATTTACAGAAAAATAATCAGTTCATTTCTTAGAATTTGGGGCGTTCGATAAAAAAAACCCTTTTACATTCTCAAACCTTTTTTTTAAATTCTTTTACGTCCCTATGTACATACTGTTTTGGGCCCAGCAGTTGATTTTGGGGAATAGTCCCTAGTCCAGGAGCCGTGTCTTCTCATAGTAGAGGAGCCGGTTCCCCTTAATTTAATTCAATTCAAATTTCTTTATAATTTTAATTTTATTTAATGACACCGTCAATTAAGATTGCATTAACTTAATTTAGATTTCATTAACACCTTCATTACATTTAATTAATTAACCAATAGTCAATATTAAAATCTTATTACATGTATTCCATCTCTCTTTAATTTTTTAATTTTTTTTTGGTGTCAAGCTGTTCATAGATGAGCTCTTTTCGTTGAATACTTTCAAAATGGCAATAATTTAATAATATAATTATAAATTCATTAATAATGAAAAGTCGTCATTTTGAAAACGTCCCATATTGACGATCAACTCCATCTACGAACTTAGCCTAGAACTTGACGTAAGCAGTTACAGTACCAAATAATAGCTACATGAGTCAAGAGATATGACCGTTATCGTACCAACAAATTTTGTAACATATTTATATATTAGCCTCAGCTAGCCTTGAACACATTGTATATTTGGGAGTCATGATTGGTATATTGGTATACATAGTTAAAACACCATCAGATTCGTAATTAATCTTGTGCGCATGACATAAACACATAACGAAATGATGAAATGCATCTTTCCGATGGTGACTTCAGTCGAGATATCTCCTCTATGCCAGTGTTCCACCCTTTAGTTTTTATCGAAACTTGCAGTACTTAAACAGGACCTAATGTGCAATATTTGAGACTTTTTTCGTTGTTGTCACTCTAAAAGAACCACTGAAAAAGTGTCTTTATATATTTTCTCGATTTTTCTATGATTGTTTACAAACGCAAAAATTTGAAAGAAATATATATTATAGTACTAACTTAGATCTACTGAATGGTCTTTAGTTCATTTAAATATCTGCAATAGGTTACGAGATATGAGGTTTAAAAACTCATAGCTTTAATACTTATTATCATAAATAGCTTCTAAATTACACAAGATATGAGGCTTAAACTTGCACGCAAGAATTCTTATCAGCTGTCCTTTTAGTAGCCAAAGTGCCGTTGAAAATCTCGTCTGGGGGCCAACCGCCCATTATTATCCCACGATACTATTTAAAACTATTTTATTAATTCTAGCGAAGTAACGCAGATATTGGTCTTTCAATAACAAAATTGTAACATAACGTCTCTGTAACACTGGAGTTCTAATAAGCAAGTACAATTATTATTACTGTATCTTCTTTATAGTTAGTGGCAAAGATACTTATTATGCTAATTTCCCAAAAAAAGGTCCTAAGAATAATTCAAATAAATGATACTCCAGTCCTTTAAAATTACTGGAATTTTTGGTAATATTTGATATTTTATTAATAAAATTTATTATCGATATAGGCATGATACACAAAAATCACGGCAATATTAACAACATTAATAATAACTAGTTAACTATTAAGAAAATTTCTAGCAGTTTTAAAAGACTGGAGTCATTTATTTGAATTATTCTTAAAAGATTTTAATACGCAATTAGCGTACTGCATATCTTTACTACAATTTACAAAGAAAATAAAGTGATGATAATTATTGTTCATGCCTATTAGAACTCCAATGTTACAGAGACGTGTTTTTGTCGTGTTTTTCAACTGAAAAAATTACATTTATACAGCCTATACGATAAGAACGGCGAGCAGGGGCGCTATCCGTTTTCACGGACCCGTACAACACGATTATGTAGAGAAAATGTCTGATATATATATATATATATATATATATATATATATATATATATATATATATATATATATATATATATATATATATAAATAAATATATATATATATATATATATATATATATATATATATATATATATATATATATATAAATATATATATATATATATATATATATATATATATATATATATAAATATATATATATATATATATATATATATATATATATATATATATATATATATATATATATATATATTAGGGTGTTTCATTTTGTAAGGAAAAAAATAAAATGTAAAATTTTTGCAGACTTTGCTTATGCCCCGAGTCTCAGTGATATAAAAAATACATATGCCAAATTTCAAGAAGATTTCAAGAAGATCAGTTACTTACATATATTGCCGCGCTACCTTTTAATATGTGTAGGGCCCCCCTATGGAAGTTAAGAGTTGAAGTTTGGCAAGTGGGGCTCATTCCGATGCACAACAAAGCTATCAAAGTGGGGTCAAATTTCGGGAAAATTTTAGATCTCGACCCAACCTTTAAGAGGGTAGTGGGGGCGGTAAAACATCAAAACTGTTCCAAACCGGTTGGAAATAATGTTTCGGTCAATTATCTACAATATATCCAAAATTCAGCTTCCTAGCATGATTTGGAGGGAATAAAGGCGGAAAAAAGTTTTTTGTGCGTGAATTGAGTTAGTATCCAACTATTGCCTTTTAGGGATTCCATATTACTTTTCCCCGCACGTCTCCTATTTTTACATTGGAATTCAATGGTATTGTGAAATCTGTTTTAAATGCATTAAGTTTATTCTAATACAAGTCGGGGTTTAGTAATTTTTAAAATTTAAAAAAAAAAAATGAATTTTCTTTTATAACAAATGCAATACATAAATATTGTAATTTAAAAATGTTATTAAAGTCACTCTTTATTTATAAAGTAGGAATTTTTTTATTTTTATTTATAAAATAAGAATTTTGGATTTTTTTGGAAACAAATTATGTCTTCATAAAGGCCTTCCAGTTTACTAATTAAGGTCCTTTTTTAATATTTAAAAATAAAACACAAAGGCAATTGGCGGATAAGCATGGGTAGAAATGCCCTCGTACGAATTGTGTTGGCTTTTTCCTGCTAACTGCTATTGGCACAAAATTGAAATTTACTCAGATTCAGCCCTTAAAAACTTAAAACCTTTTTTTAAAGCCCCGATCAGCCGGACACTCATCATCAGTTTTGAAACTAACCAAATGACCAATCGCTTGTAGACGTTCAATCACATTTCGCTTGTAGACATTCAATACCGAAGATGAATGGAAAAATTCGACTTCCATGATGGAGCCTCGCTGCTCACCGGCGTTTTTTTTTATGATAAAATTAAATTTTTTTATTGAAAGATCAATATCTGCGGCAATATTTTGATAAAAACTGTGATTTTATAAATAAACAGAATTCAGAGATTGGTATAATTTTTATTTCGCTAGAATTAATAAAATAGTTTTAAAGGGCATAGCCGGATAAGATAGGGAAAACGGCCGTTGGCGCAAAATTGATTGTTTTTATAGGAAATAATACTTCTTAGCCCCAGATACATTTGAGTTTAGCCGATTTATTTGAGTTTAATATATATTGTGTACCCACCTTAGGCGAAGTAATAAAAAAAAAATTAACGTTATATGCCTTTATTATACTAATTTTTTTAAATTTTTAAATTTAAGAAAATTTTTTTTTGGCACTTAGGCGTTAGCGACACCCATCATTTTTTGTCCAATAATTTGTCTCTTAGTACTCTATAACATATATTTTTATGGAAAAATTTTAGTTAGTAGAACATAGTAATATTTCAATACAAATGTATGCCATGTTCGGGACGAGGTCTTCTTGTACTTCTAGAATATTTGTACTATCTTTAAGTTACAATTTCATGCTTTTTCGACGTTTTCAAAGTTTGTACCAAGGTCACCCATATAAACCTAAAGGGCTGAAATTTTGTATTCGGATTGCGTTAGCATCAAGGGGGATATTCGGATTGCGTTAGTATTAAAATGCTTAATGTTGAAATTACAATAAATGAAAAAAATATGATACCTTATATATTTATATATTGTGTGTAGGTTAAGTTAATAGTCAGCCACTGCTTTTTGGAGGTCTCAACTTTTAACCATTACCCCCACCATTTTTATATCAGAAAGAATATGATTTTTCTTGCTTTTTAACAGTTTCATTCGAGTCGAAATCTCCCCAAATGAACTTAGAGGGCTGAAATTTTGTGTATAGGTTAAGTTAATGGTCAGCTACTGTTTTTTGGAGGTTTCATCTTTTAACCCTTACCCTCACTATTTTTACGCCAATATTTCCTTGATTTTAGCGAATTTC